>VZTN01007684.1:711183-784871 GCA_013400515.1 Erpornis zantholeuca
CGGCCCGCGACAGCCAATCAGCGCCGCGAGCGCGCGGGCCCCACCCAATCCCCGCTCTCCCCTCATCCCGAGAGCGCGCGGCGCCCCCTGGCGGCCCTCGGCTCTCACTGCCCTCACGGCCGGGAGCGCTTCCCGAAACCTCCTCGTCCTCCTCGTCCTCCTCATCCTCCTCGTCCTCCTCATCCTCCTCCTTTTCTTCCTCTTTTTAATCCCCTTCTTCCTCCTCCTCACCCCGCACTTCCCCGAATGCCCGGCACCATGCGCACCCCTTTGAGGTGGCTTCCGGGCATCCTTGCAGTGGTGGAGAGAAGAACTCCAGGTGTGCTGGAGGTGACCTGGGAATGGGGAATTATTGCGGCAGATCGGATGAATAAGTGATATGGGGGATGTTGTTTTGTTTTGTTTGTTTTTTTCTTACTGTGAGGGCGGTGAGGCACTGGAACAGGTTGGCCAGGGATGTTGTGGGTGCCTCAGCCCTGGCAGTGTTCAAAGCCAGGTTGGGGCCTTGAGCAGCCCGGTCTGGTGGAAGGTGTCCCATGGCAGGGGTTGGGACGGGATGGTCTTTAAAATCCCTTCTAACCCCTTAACATTCTGCAATCCTATAAACCAGGCAGAGAATCACTGCTCTGCTCACCCCTGGCTTTTCTGTCTGTCTCATCAGTCTTGCTGCCATTCCTGTTAAAAGACACAGCATTTCTTTCACAGATACATGGGAAACAGCCCTTTCGGTCATTTCTCTGAATGGTTAATTAAAGTAAAACTTTGGGATGTGTGCTGCTGTGCTCCAGCATCTGTCTTTTGATGGAGCACAATTGCTATATTTGGCAGTACAGGCTCAGATGCTCTGACTCACGTATCTGTGAAGAAATATAGGTTCAATTAGCTCTGGGAATGCACTTAACTCCCTCAAATTTTTCTCGAATCAATAAAAAAGTTAAAGTATTATATTGGAGAGCCCAAGAAGCTTGACAAGCCCTCCCACTCCCAGGGACTACCTTGCAGCAGCCTCTTCTCTTCACCAACATCTGTCTTCAGGGCCAGTATTAATAGAGGCAGAGAAATACATTTCATGAGAAATCAGAGTTTCCCTTTGAGATGCAGAGGCAGGAGGGGCTGGGCTCCTTCACCTGAGTATGATGAGGATCCACAGGCAGTAGATGGAACCACTGGGTGTGTATCCTGGGAATATTTTGGGGATGCTGGCCAAATATGTAGGGATGGCATCAGGAAAGCCGAGGCAGAATTGGAGCTGAGTTTGGCAAGGGATGTGAAAGATAATAAGGGCTTCTGCAGGTATGTTGGCCAGAAAAGGAGGAGAAAAGAAAATTTACTCTCCTTGGAAACAAAACAGAAAATTTGAGGTGCTGAATACAATTTTTGCTTCTTTCATTATATCATTATTCCCAGGACCTCCACCAGCATCTGGCATTTTTTAAAATGGACATAATTTGTCCCTGTTTTTTTCCAAGCAGGCAAGAAACATGGTAAGAGTGCATTGCATGAGCAGCTTCAGGGGCTACCCTGCAAGGACCCAAAATAAAGATGATGAAGTTTAGCTCCTGAAGAAGCTGTGTTTCATGTGACAGCATTTTCCAGTGAAAAGCAATTGTGGGTGTATTGCATTAGTATTCCTACTCTGACAGGAGTGCCACTGGTCTGTCAGCTTATGGATACAAGGCACAATGCTAACATGAATTATTAACAGAGTATTCCTGATCAAAGGGCTCCCAATCACATGGGAAGAGACACAGACCGCTGAGAGGAAATCTTTTCAGGTCCCTTTGACTCTGAGAGGAGTCACATCGGTCTCGCTCTTCACCATCAAAATATGTGTGCCAAATCCAAGCAGAAAATCTCCTGGTGATAATCCAGGCTGCATGCCCCAAGAAGCAGGTTAGCAGAGAAGGCTCTTTGCACTAAATGCAGCAGGAAAACATACAAAATTCTTATTTCCTGACCTGCTTTGAGGAGTTCACAGTTTCCCAGAGAGGCGCCCTGGAGGGCTGAGCTGTGTATGGGAGGTGGCACTCTTTGGAAACACAGTGCCCAGCCTGGTGTCTCTTCTAGAGGAACAAGGACAGTGTCCTCCATGCTGTGACTGCTCTGAGGACAACTTGCACGTTTTGTAGCATGCAGTTGCAGTGTAAAATGCATTATCTGCCCTCAGAGAGGTTCCTGAGTGAGCACAGAACTCCACTCTCCCCAGAAAAAGCCTTTGACCTGCAGAAATGCATCTGTTCTCTCTCTTCCTCTGAATTTTGTTTCCTGCCTCCCAGGGAACATGGCAGCAAATTTCCATAGCCAACCAAAGCAAGCCAGGTCTGAACTGTGGGCTGAAATGCTCTGTGCCTCTCCTGCCTCTCAGTGTGGACCTGCTAACCTTAACAGCTCTTGAATGCCCACACACAGACATACAGACACCTCCAAATCTTGGATCTAACCGTCTTAAATGGAGAAATCATGAGTTCTGGAAATGCAGCAGCAACTTGAGCTTTTCAAAAGGTTCTTACAATAAAGGTAACTCTAGTAGTTGTTTTATTTATACCCTGCCATTTATGCTCCCTGATGGCACCAGATTTTAGTTTTGAGGTACCCTCCTTCTCCGTCAGCCTTTCTAATCCATGGCAATCCCTCAATTTAAAGGTGTCCCAAAGTTCTGCTTTTACTTAAGTGCACAGCTAAGTAGTGGCACTTCTAAGTAGAGAAAATATTCTAAGCAATCTATTTTCAAGAGCCATTATATTCTGAAAATTGACTATTAAAATACCACCTTCTTATTCATCAAGTCTGCACTCAGTGTGTGTTCAATCTTGTCTGCTGGCATATGACTGCAATTTTACTGCCTTTTACTCCCACTTACCTGAAAGATGCAGCAGAGAGAAGAGAATCTGAGCTGGATGTTGGAACGGAAAGGCTCTCAGGCTTTCAAGGAGCTTCACCTGTTTAAGGGGACTGAAGATGGCTCTTCTCCACCAGACTGAGCAATCCATAATTGGAGAAACATATGTTAAAGTCCTGAGCTGATTTGGGTTGGAAAGGACCCTAAAGATCATCTTGTTCTAAAGCCCTGCCATGGGCAGGGAATCTTCCACTAGATCAGGTTACGCAGAGCCCCATAGAGCTTTCAGTTCCAGGGGTGGGGAGTCCACAACCACTTGGGCAACCTGTACCAAGTCCTCACCACCCTCACAGGGAAGAATTTCTTCAGAATATCTAATCTAATCTAAACCTGCCCTCCTCCAGCTTAAGGCCATTCCCTCTTGTCCTGTCATTACATATGAAAAATCCCTCTCCAGCTCTCTTGGAGCCCCTTTAGGCACTGGAAAGGGCTCTAAAGTCTCTCCTCCAGGATGAACAGTGGCAGCTTTCTCAGCCTTTCCTCATAGGAGTGTTGTATTTGTGTAAGGAGAGAGCCGATTGTATGCTCAATCTTTGTCAGTGACACTGACACACAACTGCACAGCCTTTGCTTTGCTTTAGATCCCACCACTGAAGGTGTTTGCAAAGTGAAGTGGTTTGATCAGAAGCACAGGGAGCTGCAGAACTGCTCCAGAAGTGACAGAATTACAGTATCCTTTAGGCTGGAAAAACCGTCCCAGTCCGTTGAGGCCAAGCTGTGCCTGATGCCCACCTTGTCCCCAGCCCAGAGCACTGAGTGCCACCTCCAGCCCTTCCTGGGACACCTCCAGGGATGGGCACTGCAAACCTCCCTGGGCAGCTCTTGCCAAGGCCTGACCACCCCTTCCATGGAGAAATTGCTCCTGATGTCCAAGCCAACCCTCCCCTGGCACAGCTCAAGGCCATTTCCTCTCATGCTGTCACTTGTCACCTGGGAGCAGAGCCTGATCCCCACCTGGCTCCAAACTCCTTTCAGGAGGTACCACAGAGTGCAGGAGAAGATGTCTCCTTAGGCTGCTGTATTTTTCAGTCAAAATTTGATTCAAATCAAATCAAATCCAAAAAAGATCAAGATGAAAATACAGCAGTGCCTTGAACGGCGTTCCACATTCCATCAGAGCACAACTGCTCTGTTTGGTAGAATATATTTGAATTTTTACTGTGACTGCAAAAACTGAACTTTCCCAGCACTTGAAATTGGTACAGTGAAGTGAAACCTCTGCCTCTTGCTGTTTTACACTCTATGAATTTTTAAAGAGGAGGAACAATTTCACACAAACTTTCTACAAAAGAAAAAAGTCCATGTTGAAGCTGAAATCAAGGATGTTGATTTCAACTGAAAGCTTTTGTTTCCAAAAGATGTATGCCTTTGAATCCTAGAAAATAGAAGAGGATCTGGAACACAACCTAATCACAGAGAATATACTGTGACTATAGGGTCTGGTTTGCTCCTTGGTAGCAATAAATTTAAGAAGCAAAACCTCAGACGCTGGATGATGGATGATTGGTCATATCAAACATACCACCTAATTTGCCCACAAAAAAAATCTAAAGAGACAGTTTCCACAGCTGAACTCCCATTAGTATGCCTTCTTACCTTTTAATTAAGAAGCTAATGGCTGTGGGTAGTTAATCAACAAAATACCTTTAAAGATCTGGGCCTGAGGACCTTTGTTAAAACCTAACCTTTTTTTCCCATGCAAGAGGAATGAGTCAATGGTTCCAACAAAATCTGATCACTGTCAGTGTCACAAAGATATCAAATATAATTTGAAAAATTGAGTCTTTTCTCGGGAGAGTTACAAGACATAACTTACTGTACAGTGTGAGTCATCTTCATCCTAAAAAATACAGCCCAAAAACCAATCACCCAAATATATGTGTCAATCCTTCTGTCTGGCCAAAGTGTTTTGATGGATTTAATTCAGAGACGTGTCCTTAACTTGGGTGTAAAGAAAGCCATTCTCAGTTTAAGCCAAACTCCCTAAACTTTTTAACGCCTGAAGAATGTTCTGGGGTTTGACTCCTTGACTGGCTCAGCTCTGCAGGAGTCAGATGAGAAGATATGGAGCATTCAGGTGCTACCTGGCGCTTACCCATGGCAGTTCCCCTCTTAATTAGAAGGTAAAAAGACATAATAATTACCAGTTAACAATTTTCAATCTCTCTAAAGGCAAAGAATTAATGTGATTTAGAAGATCCACAATTATAACTTGCTATGTGGAGAGATAAGGAAGTTTAAAGTATATTCGTTCCCCTACTCTACTTCAGTGAGTTTGGGGAGGTTAAGGGCAAATTCTCAGGGAGTCTATTCCCTAAATCCTTGTTCAGCTAATGGATATAGAAGGCTCCCAGCTTCAAAAGGGCTGAGGTAATAACCCTGCCAATATCAGCCTCTGGGAGGACCTCAGAAATCCCATCCTTTTCTACTCCTGCTGCAGAGAGCTGGTTTGGCCAAAAATGAGACCCCTTCCACCAAGCACCACCCAGCAGTGCTGCTGGGACTGGGGAAGCTGCTAGATGATTCTTTTTCTTGGTCTCTGTAACAGCAAAAACATGAGGATCAGAAGAGCTTCTCTCCCATTTGCCTTTTGTCTTTTAGACAGAGCAGAGCCCCCAAAACAACCTCTGATCTTTGTATCATAGCAGTCCCAAATTTTGCCAGACATTTTACAGGAAAAAAAAGTCAAGTCGAGACATGCAAACCCTTTCTTTCCACTTACCCCAGAAACCTTTTTATTGTTGTGTTGACAGTAATGACCCATAACATATTCCAGTAAAAGGAAGCTAAAGTCACCAGGTCAAGTGATGTATTAGTGGCTGCCAAAGGAGGAAACAAGTGTGAACTCACTTCATCTCTGCTCTCCCCTCATGCAAATGTACATTGGGGTTCCTCACTTTCTCAGAGGGCACAAAAACATCTCTGCTGTGCAGGATGGATAGGGCATGGATCATGACAGAGCAGTTTGCTGGAGAAGGAAAACCCTTATCAATGTAAGGATACACACATAGGAAGGTCAGTGAAAAGGAGGAGTTGCCTCTCTTGCTAAATACCTTCTTTAAAATATATTTATGGACTGATAAGTGAAGTTTTGCCATTCTCAACCTCAGCTGCTGGGGCCTTTTTTCCCTTGCATACCTGGTTTTTGAAAGGAGCCAGTTAGAATTAATGTTACATACAATGTTGGCCAGAGGTAGGAAGCATGAAATGGCCTTGGTACTTTAAGAGGCCCTGTCTAGGCTTATTTTCTACATTCGGTTTATTCACAAAGTGGAATCTCTTCCACTTAGCAAGGTAAAGATATTTACTCAACATTCAGAAATTGAGCTAGTCAAGGGAAAGGTGAGCTCAGCACTTTTTAATTTCTGAGCTGTGAAGTGCAACAACAGACTGAGACAGATTGGGCTGCCTTGTAGAAATACCCATTTAGCAATGGGCATAGTCAGAGACCCAAAACCAGGCACTTTGCACAGCCTGTTCTGTCCCACTGAGTTAAATCTCTCCTTTTAGCAATGGTTGGTTTGCTGAGAGGAGTGTGAGGCATGGAAAGGAAAGGAGACAAAGTATACTACCAAAAAAATGATCCTGTTCAGCATCCAAAGACCTGAGATGATGAATAGGTGCAGCTAATTTGGCTGAATCTTTTTTAATGATAGTCTTTGTAATTTTTTATGCTAAAATGATAAAATGGAGGTGGAAATAAAAGCAACTCCCTGCTGAGTGATGGAAAAGGATGACCCCTCACTTTTAACAGAAATAAATGCTTAGTTCCTTTTCCTTCATCTTTCTTCTACAATGTCTGTGTTACCAATAATAACACCTCATTTAGCTGTTTCCTATGGGCTTATGGTGACATTTTAGTTTAATAGTTGATGACTTTTCTGAGGCCCTTGCCCACCTTCTATCCTTGCTCGACAGTGCTCTCTCAGAGCCAGTCTCTTTATTTGAGGTATTATTAAGTGAAGGTTCTTGCAAAGGTCAGCATAACTCTAAAATAGATTCACGCTCACAAAAGAGAAGTGGTTCTCTTTGTCCTGAGTCCTGGCTCACCATGGTGCCATTTTATTCAGAGTTTTCCATGGTGGTATTGCCAAAGCACAATCAGAAGGTGAGCTTGGAAGGTCTGGACTCTCGGGGATCTCTCTGCAGACCATGAAAGGAAAGTTTCTCCCGAGGTAATTTTAGGACATAACCGAGCATCCTGATTTGTGCCCTGCCAAGAGTATCTCCCACTCCCTCCCCCTCCCTTAACTTTCTACTCAGGTGAGGGAAAGAAAAGAACCCAAAGCTATTTTTTGATCATTGTGGATACGCCCCTAAGGGCTGACACAGAAACCTTTCTCTGAAAAGATGCTTTCATCTTGGATTCTTCTATGGATGGCACTGGAGGAGGGTGAGAACAAGGCCAAGCTGTGGGATCCCCCAGCTCCAACTTCCCAGGCTGCATGTCTGGCACTGTGCTACTTCTACTGCTTTTTTCTACTGATGTCACCTCTTTAAAATGCAAGTGAGGTCACATGGAGCATTTTTAACACTTGCTGATGCACAGAAATTAAAAATATCTGCACTGTGCTACCTAGGAGTAGGAAAAAAGCACAGTGAGGTTTAATGCATTCTTGAGTAGTTGTTTTGTCCCTGTGCACCTCAAGTGCCCTGAAGTACAAAGGGGTCCAACATTTACACCAGGATCTGCCCAGAACAAAAGTCCAGTCAGTGTTCCCTCAAATGATCAGAAATAAAATAATTTTGAGTCAATTAGAAGCAGTTCAGACCCTACAGTGTCCTTGGCAGTGTGATGGAGCACTGGCTATGAGCCTAATGGACAAACTAGCTCTGATCTCAGCTGTAAAAACCAGGAGCAGTCCTGCATTTACATTTTTTCATGCATTTTATTTGTGTGAATAATAAGTAGGTTCATTTATATAAATTACTCGAAGGAGTTTGTGAAGGTCAGAGGAATCTAATCCCAGGTTCTCTTAAATATTTAGTTTATCATCTCTTTGTATTTAAAGTTTCAGAAGCTGAAACTTTAATGATGTTATGCAACTGTAAACAGAGGAGTTCACCTGATATTGAGGAAGGGAAAGGTGTTAAATAACATAGCTCTTACCTAGGAAAGACCAAAAACTTGCTGGCTTATTTTACAGAGTTCATTGCTATTTTGCTGAGCATGTATCTACCTTGTTCCATGTTTCACAGCAATTCCATAGAATTTAAAACAATTCAGAATCAAAGAATAATTTAGGTCAAAAACGGATTCCTGGAGGTCATCAGGTTCCCCATCTCAGTGGAACAATGAAATACTAAATGCAAGTAAGAAAACATAGTTCAACTGTTTAACATAAATGTTTGGACACCATGTGCAAGGGACTCTGATGTAAACCTGGATTTCTTTTGTTCATGTGTGTGTATTAGTTTTGTCAATAACACACTGTTATGCTGCCAGGTGGCATTTAGGTATGTGACTGTATTTTTATACAAATTTCAGGTGATTAAAGAGGGCTTTCATGTGAATTCAGTGTAGTTCCAACCTCTAGCAGGAGATTTCAGCAGACCTAACACACACTCGCAGGGTTCCTGCTGCCATCTGGTCAGGAGTTGTTCCTTGGTTAGAGAATCAGCTAATGGAGTTATTTGAAGCATGGCCAAATTTTTGGGAGACAGAAAAATCTTTGAATCCAGGGCCTGAGGGCAAGGGCTTCTAAATGTTGGACCTGTCTTACTCTAGTGCAGGAGGAAAACTCTGCCAGTCCTGCTCCAGCTTGTAAGGGTGACTCAGGATCTTTAATGATATGTGAAGCTTTACTTCCTGATGGGATTTTCTGTTGTTGTTTGCTCTGGAGAGCTCAATTTGATGAGCACTGATCAGGGCAAAGACTGAGAAGTTGGTGAATGCCCACTGTATACACATCCTCACTAATACCTCATTAAGCAGGATGGTTAATTACACTCTCAGTGCTGCATCTATAAACAGTTTGCTTCTTATCTGCTTAGACCATATTTAAATCGAGGATGAAAAAGCCATGACAAGTGCTATCACTAACCTGTGCAATGTGTGGTGTTCAGTGGGAAAAGGCTTGTGATTAGTGTAAAACTGAGTGATTTGGCTCTCAGGAGAGCTGTTGGCAGAACAGGCCAATATCTGGTCTCTGTCTTCTTCAGTGTAGTGTCTTTCAAGAAAACAGTTTCAAATGAATGAGGTTTGGGTTTCAACAGCAGGGCTGATACGAGAGGCAGTTTATTGCTGCTGCTGAAGTGAGTCCTTCCCTCCCTGTCCATGTCCTTCCTCTCTCACTGCTGCAGAGCTCTGGACTGTGACCAAGAGTATTGCCAGGATATGTTTCTTGCTGCTTTCTGTTATGGCCTAGGTTGCAATGGAAGCTGTCCCCAAAAGTCTGTATTCTATCACCATCTTCATGATCTGTTGAAACCAGCTGGGGCAGTGCTCCCTGCCTCCTCCTTCCAGGTATCTCCTGTTCATGGCCATCAGTGCCTTGCCCATGGCTCACAGATAACTCTGGGCTATCTCCTGTCCATGGCCCATCAGTGCCTTGCCCATGGCTCACAGATAACTCTGGGCTATCTCCTGTTCATGGCCATCAGTGACTTCCCATGGCTCACAGATAACTCTGGGCTATCTCCTGTTCATGGCCAGCAGTGCTTGCCCATGGCTCACAGGTAACTCTGGGCTATCTCCTGTTCATGGCCCAGCAGTGCTTGCCCATGGCTCACGGATAACTCTGGGCTATCTCCTGTTCATGGCCATCAGTGCCTTGCCCATGGCTCACAGATAACTCTGGGCTATCTCCTGTTCATGGCCATCAGTGCCTTATCTCAGAACTCACCATCCCATTGTGAGATGCTCCACCCAGAGGGAGGAAGCAAGCATTCCATCCTGGATATAATCTGAGATTCCCAACACCCCAGCAGCCTTTCCCACTGGATTCCCAGAGGACAGGAGTTACATAGCCACCTCTGGACCTTCTGAGGCAGACCAGACCTTTCTCCAGGATCACTGCTCCAACAGAACCACATCCATCACTTCAGGAGGACACAGCCACCATCTCATCGGACTGCTACCACTACCCTGACTAACAGTGTCAGGTCCTATCTGACTCTGTCAGTTTAAACCAGTGGTTTTCTGCCTTTATTTTTAATTTTCCTAATAAATTGTTATTCTGACTTGGTGTGTCCCACTGGTTTGTTTTTCCAACCAGTACATATTATTGTCCAACAAAGAAATGTGCAAGTACATAAACACACAACAAAAGTCTATTTCCATAGCAGATGTTTATTCTCCCTGTTCCATTGCACACATTTGTAATTTAAAGGAGGATGTGACTGATGCCTGGAGAACAAAGTAACCACTGTGTCCTTTTGAGGTTTTGTGTTATAAATTATCTTAGCCATAAAGTAAATTAAAATTGCGCTGTTCCAGGACCTGAAGGAAGCTTACAAGAAAGATGGAGAGAGATTATTTACAAGACCCTGGAGTGACAGGACAAGCGGGAATGTCTTCAAACTGACAGAGAGCAGGTTTAGATTGGATATTAGGAAAAAAATCCTTCGTGAGGGAAGGAAGATCCTGGCACAGAGTGAACAGAAAAGCTGTGGCTGCCCCTGGATCCTGGCAGTGCCCAAGGCCAGGTTGGACATTGGGGCTTGGAGCAGCCTCGGATAGTGGAAGGTGTCCCTGCTATGGCAGGGACTTGGAACTGGATGAGCTTTAAGTTCATTCCAACCCAAACCATTCTGTGATTCTATGATTCCACTGAGAATCACCATGCCCTGCACACTGAAATGCCACTTCTAACCCAGGGGCTGGAAACATTAATTGGCTAATGAAATCAAAAGCATGATAATAGATTTATTACTTAAATTGCTGATTATGCCAATTGACCTTTTCCTTAGAACTTTAGACCTTCATAAAATCTTCTTGCTCTGTGACAGGAAAAAATATAACCAACAGCCCTGTGCTAGAAAATATCTTCATTTGACAACTGTGGCTGAGAAGCAGAAAACAGCAAATGGAGCAAACTGGGTTCAGTGAACTCTTACCTCTGGAGTCTCCAGCATAGCATCAGCTCAGGCAGGGTGAGCTGAACACTCAGCACCCTGCACCTGCAGCAGGAAAAGCAGCCAGAGCCTGGCACTGCCATGGAAATTGTTGCAATTACAGGCTGTTTAGCTGATGTTTCTAATTGCCTTGGTGGCTGACCCATGAGTGTGGCTGAAGGCAGTGCATCCCTGGAAGGTAAACACACAGAACATGAGAGCTGCAGTGCCCTGTCACTCACTTGCCCACAGTGAACTTTCGTCATTAAGTAGCTACAAAAGGGCACAAAGGACACATGTGCTGCTCAGGAAATCTTGCTCAGTGGCAAAATTAATAGACACGAGCCAAGGAATGATTTAAATGTTGTAATGTGGGTAACCATAGCTTGTGGCTCTTCTTACAGTTTCCATTTCAAAGCATCATCAGTGCCTTCAAAATCCTCTGACATTAATTGTATCCACCTCTGCCCTACCAAAAGGGATTAGCAGGTGGAATCAAGGAAACCAAGGCTTTGTAACTTATTAGCTGTAAGCTGCTGAGTGTAGCAATACAGCAAAAGAAAGAAAAGCTCCCTGTTTTGGTGGATGATCTTTCCAATATGCATTAGAAAGTCTTCATTAATTATGTCTGATTGGGTTCATTGAAATAATTGAATCACCTCTGCAATGCAGGGCAGAATTTGTCAGCAGCCTGGCCAGTGAGGGAAAAGGATATAGATTTCCTTCCTTATTTCTTCTGCAGTGCCATGTGGCTGCTCACAGAGCTTGACAGCCAGCTGAGGAGTCAAGGCACCTGCTCAGAGGCATTTGGGTTCCTGATTAAACAAGTAAAGCTCTGAGAGTCAACAAATTGAAGGCAGAGGGGGAGAAAAGAAGCATCTGCAAAGAACAGTGAAGAAGAAAACTTTTCTAGAGGGAAATAAAACATTATTGGCAGCGGTGCTGCATAGTTCAGCAGTGGCTTTGTCGCAGCAGGAAAGGAGTTGCAGTGAAAAGGTTTTTGAACACTGAAGCAATTTTCTTCAGGCATCTGCTTAGGGGCAGCAGCACAGGGTGACAGGGCTGAGTGGCCTCTGCATTGAGACACACAGGTGGCTCAGTGAACACACAGTGATGAAGACAAATGGCTCACCTCCCTCACCCACAGTTTTGTGGCAAAGGGAGCTTTGGCCCCCGCCCAAGGAAAAAGCCCAGCCTGTCCCTCTGGGTAAAGGATGCTCCCACCCATGCCCTGCAGGTGATGCTGTGGTTGTTACAGAAGGAGTCCCTGTGGCAGGGACACCAAGGACCACAAACAGAATTACACAGAACATCATTTAGGCTGGACAAAACCGCTAAGATCACTGAGTCCAGCCTTTGCCTGAACACCATCATCACAAGCAGACCACAGCACTGACTGCCACATTCAGTCATTTCTAGAACACCTCCAGGGATGTGATTTTCCTTTCCTGGGCAGCCCATTCCAATGCTTGAGCACCCTTTCCATGAAGAAATTCTTCCCGATGTCCAGCCTGAACCTCCCCTGATGCAGTCTGAGGTTGTTTCTTGTTGTCCTGTTGCCTGGGAGAAAGGACCAAGCCCCTTGCTACAACCCTCTGTCAGGGAGTTGTAGAGAGTGATGCTGTCCCTCACTGCCTGGTGGAGGGACTGCACTTAAATCTGGAATTAACTCTGTCCCAGAATGGGTGGGGGTTACTTGTCATAATGGGCAACCAGTGGAAGCCACAGAAGGTGCATTAACCACTTAATTTCTGTTTTCTGTTAAAACAACTTTTGAATCTGTTCCCAGAATAATCTTTCTTAAAACCTGAGGAATGCCTACACTCTTTGCCAGGAAACAGAGCTTCTCTGCAACTCCCAAAGGGTCTGGCAGCAGCACATGGGGCCCACCGGGCAGGCACCAGGAGCCTGGGTGACCACACCAGTCCAGAGGGACAGGCAGGCACAAGGTCCAGGCAGCCCAGGAGGTGCTGGGCAGTGGGCAGGGACTCCAAGCTCCCTGCCAGGGACTGAGCAGAGTTCCTGGCTGAGAATTGTCACTGCTCTTTCTCCCAGCTCAGCTGCTCTCCCAGCAGTGTGAGGGAAGGTTACGCAGCATCTCCTCAAACACTGGCTGCAAACGCGTGCAGGGTGGAACTCCCTGCAGAGGAGGATTACAGGGAAAGGTGCCTACAGAGGCTGCTGGCGTTCCCAGGGCCCTGAGAAGCTGCACTGAATGCTATCAAAATTGCATATACAGCAGCTAATCCATTTCATCAGGTCCCCCAAGGCCTCAGCTCTCATGTGTCAGCTCAGAGCAGCGGAAATGTGTGTGTGTACCACAGCCACCTCCCCCCTTACCTTGTACTTTCCAGCCTTGTACCTCCCAGTGTTCCATCCTCTTTAGTACCTGCCTCTTGTAAACATATTTAATACACTCAGCTAACCTTTAAACTTTATGGAAAGAAGTAAAATATGAAAGCCTTGGAAAGGATACATTTATTTGTAACTCTGGATGGTCCAATTGCATAAGAGAGGTATTTTAGTTTTATAATAGACTCAACTCCACTGAGATCAGCAAAGGTTTTTCATTAGCAAAGGGAACAGGATTTTGTCTTGTCATTTAATACAAAGTTATAAAATGTCTTCAAATTTGGTTGCACAACAGAATATAGAATGTCACAATCCTTTTCAGGATCTCCAGGGAAAGATGATCATGGAATCATAAAACAGTTTAGGAGGGACCTTAAAACATCACATTTTTCCAACCCCCCTGCCATGGGCAGGGACACCTTCCACTGTCCCAGGCTGCTCCAAGCCCCAATGGCCAACCTGGCCTTGGGCATTGCCAGGGATCCAGGGGCAGCCACAGCTGCTCTGGGCACCCTGTGCCAGGGCCTGCCCTCCCTCCCAGAGAAGGGTAAATAATGATTAATTAGTATAGTAGCAAGCAGTGTGACAGAATCCATGATGTCACCATCACATACAATTTATGGAGAAAATGGATGATTTTCTTTTAAACTGTGTAGCAGTTTCAGCTGTTCTCCCAAACCCTTTGCTCCCTTCCACCCAGCCCAGCAGTGTGAGCACTCTGGGTGAGCAGCAGCCCCATCCCACTCACTCTGTGTTTGCCCCCTGCTCTGGCAATGGATGAAAGGAGCAGGGGAAAGTATCAGTTCCTCTGCAAGCTCAGATGCCTCTCCAGTGAATTCTGATGGCTCGGCACAGGTACTGCTCCCCTCTTTGCTACCTTTTAGTTTTCACTTTGCAAATGGAGGCAGGGAAGCAGTGATCAAATTTAAAGTGCTTTCTGAGCTCATCAGAGGGCCTGGCTGGTAACCTTAGATCTTCGTGAGGATGTTTTGGGAGGATCAGGGAACAGACTTGCAAATTTCCAAGATGAAGAACTCCACAAAAATTGTAGCTAAATTTGCTGGCATTTTAACAGAACAATCTCTGTTTTAGAATCATAGGATCACAAAATGGTTTGGGTTAGAAGGGAATTTAAACATCATCCAGTGCCACCCCTGCCATGGGCAGGGACACCTCCCACTATCCCATGCTGCTCCAAGCCCCTGGCCTTGGACACTTCCAGGGATCCAGGAGCAGCCACAGCTTCTCTGAGCACCCTGTGCCAGTGTTTTGCATGGTTTGAATGTATCTAACTGCTTTACACTGAAAAACATCACAACATAATGCTAATTTTCAAGCAGGAATTGTTTCCCCAACACAATTCCATCGTGGATCAGCAATTACCAGGGAGATCAGGCTTCTGCATAGGTGTCACACTGTGCAAGAGGCAAACCTAAAGGGAGCACTGTTCTTCAAGGGGGATTCACTGTCTGTCAGTAGGGTGACACCTGTGGTGTGGAATAGTCCCAGCATCTGGCAGATTGTAGCCCCACATGAATCCTTGCTCTGCTGGGACAGGAAAATCCATCCTGCCCCCCCTCTGGAAGAGTGTCATCTGTGGGGCAGCAGGGCTGAGCCAGAGTCTCCTCCATCCTTCCACAGGATGAGTGCTGTTCACAGTGGAGAGAGCCAGGGTGCAGGAAAACACAGCCCAGGTAAGAGCTGAGCCCACAGCATCAGTGTCTGATGGGAAGGTCACAGGGATTAAGGGAATCAATGGCACAGATGAACTGATCCAAGGCTGGAGCAGTCCCTGGGCCCCTTTGATGGGAAGCTAATGAGTGGGAGGCAGGGCTGAGATGGATCTGGTTGACTTCTCTAATAAAAACCTCTCAGTATTGTTTTCCCTTGATTTTGGCATTCTTCCCCCAAAACAAATTTTGGCATTCTTCCCCCAAAACAAAACCAAACAGAGCATTTTGCTGGAACATGATTTTTTTTAAAAAAAGCACTTGGAGTTAGCCTCATTTGAGAGAGTGATCATAGCACAGGAGAAAATAAACAATATAAATAACATCTGTGTGACCCGAGCTCTGCAATCAGAGCTAATGCCAAATGATGCTGGGAGCTCCCAAACATTGATTCTCTGAGCTGGAAAGGAGTAGCCCTTTGCAATATTCTTCTGAGCCTGCAAATATATATCATTTAATTAACTATCTGTGCTAATCTAGTATAAATAATCCACAATTTCCAGGATAATGGGAAGGAGTTGATACCAAGCTGCACCTCCCAAGGAAGAAAGAGCAGGGTGAGGAATGGGCCAGAGAAAACTGAATTCCTCAGGGCAGAAGGGCAGAAATCTCACACAGAGCTACAAACTGCAGCAGTGTAGAACATTCCTGTCAAATCCCACCTTCACAACAACATGGAGAACTTTCCTGCTGGCTGAGGAGGTTTGGTGCAGACATTTTAACGCAGACCTGATTTGGCTTCCATTTCTTTCTCTTTGTTTCCCCACCAGCAGTTCAGAAATGCCAGCTGAGGTGGGCACAGTGTCCCTCCCTGGCGATTGGGGTGATGGGAATACCCAGCCACCAGTGTGTGTTTTATTGGATCAACTGGCATTGCTGGAAACACCAGGCAAACTTTCAGGTATGCAAGCCTTTATTCAGGTCTGAAATAGAAGCAGCAATTTTCAGAGCTAAATACAAGCTGAGAACAAACGCTCAGATGTTAATTAGGTATGTATCAATTAGGGCTTTGTTTAAAGGAAATGTATTTGGGAGCTGTGGAGAAGAAAGGATGGGGAAGAGGGCGGAAAATGAGAGACAGAGAAAGTTAAAGTTAAATGAAGCTGCTTGTCACCTGGGGGGAGGAAGAGGCAGGTAGTTTATAGCCTGGGGAACAAGAGTCAATCGTGGTGAGTGGGAGGAGAGTAATCATGAAAGTCACATCTGCCGAGAGCATGCTCCTCCAGATCAAGCGGCTTTATGAATTTCAATGCTCAGCCTCATCTTTAGGAGGGGTTTTGGAGGCTGCTGGGGAGAAAATACTGAGATGCCAAAGGTGTTTGGGGAGCAGTGCTCTCCCCTTGGCAGCTGAGCTTGGTTAGGGTTTATTAAAGCTTGAAAATACAAGCCCACTTTGGTCTATCCTGATTGTTCAGTTTTACTTACACAGTTACCATGAGGCCACTGGATTAATTCCATGATGTTGTTGGGAATGTGGTGTGGGATTTAGAGAAAGAGACAGGGAGAGTTGGGGGTGAGCCTCATATCCCCACTTCAGATGGGGAAGATCTGCTTGGGTGGGGAGTGAGGGGTGAGGAGTTATCTCTGATGCATTCAGGAGACAATATTCTGGTTTTCCATGGGCTTCTGCTGGGAAATTTGGTAGCAAGCTGTGTTTTTCCTGCCTTGTGCAGCATCCCTTTGAAGAAAGAGATGGTGAGCCCTGAAACCAATGAGCTATTCCCATCTATGTCACTGGGAGGCCCAAACCCTCAAAAATGCTGCATTTCAGGTTAGCAGCACCACAAATCGTACATTCTACCCAATAAATATTGCAAATAGAAGCTCTGTTCAATCAGATCAGTAAGAAAGCCAATGTTCAGTCAATATTGTGAGTACTCTTCAGTAAGAGTTCATCTGTTGATTCCACCCAGCCCACACAAACACGAGGTGCATTCTGTTGAAACAAGAAACCTCCAAGTGTTATTTTTAAGTGGCTTTGTATTAAAGGTAGCCTGAATTTTCTGTGAGATACAAAACTGGTGAGACAAGTTTAGGAAACCTTACTGTGGCATGAAAAACTGCTTATCTTCAATGCATTTTTTCCCCGCATATACAAGTACGGAATTCAAATTAGAACATTTTGTGAGGAAACATGGAAGGGTTTTATATTCTCCAACTGTGCACAGTCTGTGAGCTGTAAAAAGCTGGATACTTCTAGATTACTAAAATGTCCCTCAAGTCATAATTATAAATCAATATGCATGTGTACAAAAGATTGGTGCCTCCATAAAGTGCCTGAAATTCAATATTTTTAGTCTACTGTGCCTTCTGAAAGTGCCTGCATATTTTATATTCCCTGTGAGCTGAAAATTGTCTCTGTATTTTATGTATTGTTATTTGTGGAGCTCTATTTGCTAACATAAGTAACAGCTAGTACTGGAGATGATATACAGGCTGTACAACATGCCCGAAGAAAACAAATCTGGAAGGAAATAAATGCCCCCAACCATAAATTCCAAGGACAAGATGAGAATTTTTTAACCTCGTGCCAACGCTGTTAGGAGTGTTCCATAGCTGTGTGGGATACATTCTTGTAGGTGGCAGGAAGGGAAAAGAGCTCCAGACTGTGGGCAACGTGCACTTTTCCATGGCTGTGCTTGGTACCTGTTTGTGCAAAAATCTCTGTTTGAGTCAGTGAGAGGTGCAGTCAGGGAGGTGTTCATTCCTCCCACTGCTGGGGGATGTCCACGGGCATTTTCCTGCTGGCTTGTCGTGCATGGGACTTTGGAGCACTTTTCCAGCTGCCAGGCAGGATGCACAGCTGGAGGGTGACCTGTTTGGGGTGTCCCTGATGTCTGACAGAGACAGCTTGGAGCTGTCAGCAGGGAAGGGGCTCCCAGGTGCTTCCCAGGTTTGGAGCCTCACTTAGAATCCTAAAACAGTTCGGGTTGGAAGGGACCTTAAACATCATCCAGTGCCACCCCTGCCATGGCAGGGACACCTTCCACTGTCCCAGGCTGCTCCAAGCCCCAATGGCCAACCTGGCCTTGGGCACTGCCAGGGATCCAGGGGCAGCCACAGCTGCTCTGGGCACCCTGTGCCAGGGCCTGCCCTCCCTGCCAGGGAACAATTCCCACTTCCCCATCTCCCATCCAGCCCTGCCCTCTGGCACTGGGAAGTCATTCCCCTTGTCCTCTCACTGCAGTTCCTGATGAAGCATCCCTTCCCAGATTCCTTGTAGCCTCTCTTCAGATACTGGAAGGTTGCTATGAGCTCTCCAACATTCTCTTCTCAGTTTGCCCATTCATCAGGAGGGCCAGGAAGCACTTTTACCCAGCCACAGCCTGCAAACCAATTTTGGGAGCACTGCTGGCATCCTCTGAAGAGCCTCGAGTAGCAGGTAACACACTAGGAATCTCAGTGGGGATTCCCCAGCACAGAAATCTCCTTGTTGCTGACACCATCTCAAGTTTGTGTCCTCTGACCCATGGCATGAACACAGAAATGTGTTTGATTAATGTGGAAGGATACAGATTAACTGGAGAAAAGGTTTTCTTCAGTTTTAGGTTGGTTGCTTTACTCTGATACCAAATAATATGGAAGCTAAGCTTGAAAACAAGGGCTTGGAGAGAAAGGAGTACAGCTTGATCCCTTTGCAAAACACATCCCAATGAGTCAACATTTTCTGCTGGGGAACCTCTGTCTCCATACAGTTTACAGGTTTTTTTTTACTTTTCTGACAGCCAGGACCTGACCATGGACTGAAAGCCAAAGCTCCATGGTTTTTACCCCCTCAAGTCACAGGCTGGGGTTACCCTGGGCCTCCCTCTCCCAAGCAATGGACATTCCTCTAATAAAGTGGATTTTTGTTTGTGTTTAGGTTGCATTCAGCTACAGTGGTAACAAGGGGATGCCAGCAATAGGAATACTTGTATCAGGATGAGGTGGATGTTTTTCTCCACGAGCATTTAATTCAAAATAAGGATATTTTCAAGGACAATTTCAAGATATACCACAATGTAAACTGCTTATATTTTTGTCTGTATAACACTACACAATTCATTTCAAGGCTCCTCCTTAGGCAAACAAGATAGAAAGGCTGTAGAGGGTCAGAATTCAAGGCAGCTTTGTGCTCAGAGAGCACATGGCAGACCCTGCACTTGTTCTGACAGACTGGCTGGAAATGCCACCAGCAGTACAAATCTGACACGAGTTAAGGAGATGCCAAATGCTAAACGTGCAAAACAACTTCTCCTCCCTGAATTCAGGTTTCAAATTCCTCAGTTTGGTTGCACAGTGTCACTGGAAGTGATTCTAGGCAGTGGCTTCTTTCAAGAGCACCTGCGTCGGTTCATACCAAAGATTAACATGAGACACACTGAATAATTCAGAATTTTTTGAGTGGGTAGGAAGAAGAGTACACTGAAAATAACTTGTTTTTCTGGAAGAAGTTTGCCTTTTCGCAAAAGAAAAAAAAAATAATAGGCTTGAACTTTTTTATTATGAAATATAAAATTTCAGACAAAACATTTCATTCATTTTAGATCATGGTTCATGTGCTGGATCTGCTCTGCTGAGAAGTTGCCTTTTTAAAGTGCATTTCCCATGGTCATTTTCAACATTATCCCTGAGGAAAAAACACTGTTCAAACTGAATTCCAGCAGCCACCATTGCTGTGACACAAGCAGAACAGAGACATAAAACATTCAAGCAACTCTTCAGAGTCAAGAGTTTCAAATCTACATTTTTCAGCTTAAGATTTTTGAATTTCAATTTTTTTAAAAAAAGATTTTTTTGGCACGTGGGTGACTGGGTTTTATTTTGAAATGGAACATCGGATTTAAGGCAAATACCTCTTATAAAATAATGTATTGAAATGGAGAAATGTCATTTCTGATCCAAAGATAGTTTTGTTAGAAATTTTGAAGCAGCCCTCATGAAAACTTGCCTTATTACAGAATAGGGATGGGAAAATGTTGATCTATAAGCTCCAGATGATCACCTGCACATAAAATACATTAAAAAGCATAGATACTGTATTAACCATTATTATTATTATTAACCAGTTTTTCCAAAATAATAAATATCTTGCATTTCCAGTCCTTGATCTTGCTGTAACAAACATTCCTGTCTGACAGGAGTTTTGCTGATTTCCTTGGGATCCAAAATGTGGATTCTTCTTCCACAGTCCCATCGAACTCATTGTCTTGGAGTTGTCTTGTCCATTTATGTCCATTTATGTCCATTATTTTGCTGAGATATCACATGCTGCATTATAAAGGTTGCAATTCTATTTCATTGCATGAAGAAAAAAAACCAAAACTTATAACTTAAACGGAGAGATCTGCTTTTAACTTTGCAGGAAGGCATCCAAATGTGTAAAAAATGCAACTGCTAGAGAAATGTCTTGGAGAAGTCCATCCTACACGAGGGTCACATTCCTAATTTTCTTTGGGCTGATCACATAATCAGAACGCCTTTGAGGCTGCACCTAGGGGAGAGCAAAAAAGAAGTGAGAGAACTAAAAGAGATCCTAGAAAAGCAGTCCCACTGTGGGTCTCAGGAGGTTACCTGCCAAGCCCTCACCCCGGAGCATTAGAGAGAAATGAAATCTATCATCAGCAGCCCACTCGAAATCCAAACACAAAGGAAAGCATGAGAAGCAGAACGGAACAAAAGCTTCACATGCCACACGCTGCTGGCAGCTCTGGGAATTCATCATCTCATCTGCTGCTGCCTGAGAACTTCTGTGGCCTCTGCAGCCTGGGTGCTTTCAAGCAAAAGGTGGTGCTGGGTGTGTCTGCTCTGGTTCTCTTGAAGGAAATACCTGTGAAGCTGTAACAACTCTGAACGTTTGCTTTCCAAACCCATGAGAATTGGCAGCAATCAGCACGCCAGCATTTCACATGGCTGGAAGATCACTCCCAGCATCTCGGTGTTTATCCAAGGCAGGCTTTTTTTAACCTTCCCGAGACTGGCAGGATTCCATTTCCACTGACTGCAGCCTGTTCTCAAACTGCCCCCCGTGGGATGAGAGCAGGGCAAATGCTCAGCAGCCTTGCAAAGCTTTTCCTCATCTGAAACAAGTGCAGTGCATCTCCAGTCCTAATTACTGCTGTGCTTTTACAAGACATCATTGGAGAGGAAAAGATGAGGAGAAATTCCTTCTCAAATGCATCCAAGTAACATAAACTTTGGATTTTTAAGTGCAGTATCAACAACTTCTCCCTGAAATTGCTCACCTGGTCTCAAGCCTTTGGAAATTAATGGAATTTTCACTGTTTTTCCCAGTGATATCTTTTATCAAACCAAACATGGTTCTCTAACCACTGACCAATCTTCCCGAGGTTTGTTTCTGGAGCATTAATCATGCACAGTCTGTATTGCTCTGGTATTCTTCCAGTATTAAACATCTTCAATAATGCATTTGGTACATATACATTATTGAATAACACATGGAGGCAAATGTTAGATAACAAATGTGGACAACATGTCTCTGATATTTAATGAGTCCCAGCACCACAAGGAAAACTGTGGGATAAATTTAACTATCCTAGAAACATTTCACCAGACAGCTGCCTTCTGTTTTAAACACAACTCTCTTTCTCCTCCCTCCCATTCCTTCTTGTTGCTAGAACATGCTGCTGTTTTCTAAATTTACCCTTCTTTACTGTTTATTTTTGCAGAGAGGAGAGGTACTTTGGGAAGTAACAGCATTGCCTGGCTCTGCTCAAGGACCTTTTCCAAGACCTCTCTGCTGCACTTAATTTCTTGCATCTCAGCCCAAAGACCTCAGTGGTGCTGAGCAGAGAAGCTCTCTACTACCACTCTCCCTAAAATAACAAATTTACAAATAGAACAGAAAAAATATCTGAAAAAAAGTCAAAGGCAAGTGTTATGTTTGTGGAAAGCAAATATTCCCAGATACTGTGGACTGTGAGAATAAAGGCTACTGAAGCAGTAACATACTGAGTAACCAGAAAGTTTCAGAGGGGGACCAAGAGCACACTGTCTCTAAAACTGCCTCAAATAGGTCATGTTCTGAATCCCGTGTTCAGTGAAAGACTGAGGTGAGAATATTTCCCAGAACTTGCTGTAGAAAAATACTCTATTGCACCAGATTTGCTAAAGGAAAAAAGACATTAATCAGAAAGTTCATCCAGCGGTGTTGTGGAAAGAGGCACTTTTGGGGTCATTTGGAGGCAATGCTGCAGGAGATTTAGGGAGGAGATTGTGCCCCTGAGACCTGCTCAGGTGAGACCTCACCTGCAGAGCTGCCCCAGCCCTGGGCCCAGCACAGGAGGATGTGGAGCTGCTGGAGAGAGCCCAGAGGAGGCAGCAGGATGAGCAGAGGGATGGAGCAGCTCTGCTGGGAGGAAAGGCTGCCAGAGCTGCGATTGTTGAGCCTGGAGAGGAGAAGCTCTGGGCTGAGCTCAGTGTGGCCTTGCAGGGCCTGAAGGAGCCCACAGGAAGCATGGAGAGAGACAATTGCCAAGGGCTGCAGGGCCAGGAGGCAGGGAATGGCTTCCCAGTGCCAGAGGGCAGGGCTGGGTGGGAGATTGGGAAGTGGGAATTGTTCCCTGGCAGGGAGGGCAGGCCCTGGCACAGGGTGCCCAGAGCAGCTGTGGCTGCCCCTGGATCCCTGGCAGTGCCCAAGGCCAGGTTGGCCATTGGGGCTGGGAGCAGCCTGGGACAGTGGAAGGTGTCCCTGCCATGGCAGGGGTGGCACTGGGTGATGTTTAAGGTCCCTTCCAACCCAAACCATTCTGAGATTCTCTGATTTAGGTTTGCATATGATTCTGAACGCAAGGAGCCAGAGGACGAGCACCAGCTGGATCCAGGCTGCCCTGTGACAGCACAGGTGAAAGGGCAACCCCAAGAGGCCTCTTTGTCTTTCAAAATCTCATCGTCAAGAATGAGCCATCATCCTGCCACAGCACTTCTCCTCACCACCAAAGCAGGAACTGAGCAGAGTCTGCTCCCAGGCTGGGAATGACATCCATGAGGGTTCACCCTTGCCCTGCTGCATCTCTCATAGTTATTTGCTTTAGGGTTCCTTCTATTTCTTGCTTACTGTGCTCCAGTATCAATTAATGAATAATTTCATGAATTTCAATCAACTCATGCTGTGTGCTGGCCCATTTTCTAGGAAGCTTTCTTTGAAGCAGCAGAGCCTTCCTGAGGTTGCACCTCACTGAAATGGAGGCTGCTGGCTGCTGGTCACTGACCTAAAACTCATTTTCTGATGCAATGGAAGATCTCATACCACACATTGCAAATAATAATGCACAGTAGCAAGACCACAAAAAACATTCCATATTTATACCCTGATCTGCTGGAGCCCCTGCTTGGTTTCTATTTCAAAGTTGTTTCCTCTTTAGATTAATTCAGTGCTCTACTAATCCTGCCAGTCCTAGTCTGAGGAAAAATGGCTTTGTACATCATTACATCCTACAGACTGAAGGGAAAAAAGCCCTATCTCTAGTGGCTTGACACAGCAACAACATCATAGGAGCAAGTTTCTGAGGTGGTCCTCCCATGAGGAAGGATGCACCAAGGTCAGCATTTCTTTCCTATGGTTTTAAATCTCTTTCTGCTGCCAGCTTGGCATCCAGTTAACCACAGATATCTGACAGTCACATGCTTCAAAGCCTGCCTGTTGATTTATCATCTGCCCTGGGTGCCTTTTCACAGGGATTACTATAAAAGGATTATTATACTGGGAAAAGCTTCGCATAGTTTGTTGGTTTGGTTGGGGAAACAGATGCAGCACAGATCTTTTCATCTCTTCCAGCTCTTCAGCCAGACAAAAAAAGAGAGCTAGCAGCACATGGATGAATCAGAAGGTAAACTGAGTGTGTATCAGCTGCTTTCAGGGTTGAATCCTTCCGTGGTGTTTTGAATACTGATCTTTCAGTCAATGAAAGAAGGATTTCTGCTCTTACAAGCATTTTTCAGTCAGTTCTGCAACCCATGTGAGATCAGTGATGAGAATGATGAGCACACATCTGGCACTATGAAACAGGACTCTGATCCCAACACTGATTTGACAGATGGCAGCTCCTCAGACACTGATGCTGTGGAAGTGTGTGATAAACTGAAGGCTTGGTATTAGCCAGCCAAAAAAAATTCAAGTCTAACTGCATTAGAACAAACTGCTGATATTAATGTGGTAGGAGTGCTCCCAAATGTGACTTCATGCATCACACACTGGGCTAACAAAAACAAAACAAAAAGTCAGAGAGGCACATCTTTCTGGTTCTGAAGGTTATTTCCCCCCTTGCCCTCAGTTTTTAATTTTCATTCCAAACTCACTTATTTACAGGAAAAACAACCACCCCATAAATTATGGATACCCTCAAAATAATTCGGATACACTATTACTTCAAGCAGCAAACCAGTTCCATCCTGTCAACTTTCTGGACACTCAGCACATTTCCCTGCCCATCAGTACAGCCTGGTAATCCCCCCTTATTTCTTCATGGGTTAATCCCACCCATATGCCTTCACTCCTCCCCTTCTCCCACAAACATTTGTTAAAAAACCTGCTAACTGCACCTGCCATTTCTCTATCTGTATCATCAATATTTATTGCTCTCTTAATCAAGATATGCTAACCAATGGATATCATAACATGACATATCTGCAGCACATTTCATCAGCAGGGGTAAAACTGTTTACTTTCATTGATTTATATTTCTATTTATTGACCTTTTAATTCAATTTTGATAGCTTAATTTTTCTTTCCAACAACTCTCAGAGTCGGAGCAGTTCTATACGGGGCAATAAATGGAGCTGCAATTCATCATTCATTTCCTTCTCGGTATAAAACCACAACCACAACTAAATAATATTTCCAGTTTATAGAGTGTCATTTGGAGTAGTTAAGAAGAAAAATAGACCCTTTCCCATCAAGGGAGCCATGACTCACTCTGGATTGGAAAGGAAGAGTGAGGCTGTGGAAGCTTCCTGGAGCTGTGCTGGAGTCACAGCAGGGATGAATCCGGCCCATGGGAAATGAGCACTCACACCCTCTCATGGAATGGACCCCTGATTTATCACAGAGATGTTTATGGCATATTAAATGGGCTAATTAGGAAGCTTGTCTAGGAGATTGTCCAACCCTGCAGTTGCTCAGTGCTTAGAGTTCTTTCTGTGAGAGCCTGGAAAACAGAGTTCCTTGGAGGTGGGCTCAGGACCCAGCAGAACTGGCCCTGTGGCTCTTGTTCAGGCACAACTGCCCATGGGGCTGCCCCAAAATCTGCAAAACTCAAGGAAGGGGATCTCCCTCTTGGGTATTGGAAGGAGCCCAGTGGGTCAGAGAATGAGGAACTGTTCCCTCATCCCTCCCTAAAACACCCCTGGTTTAGGATGTTGCTCCCTAAAATCTATTTTTCTGGTAACTCCTGATACTGGGAGCAAGGAGCACACTCTCCCATCCCTGACAGGAACTACATTTGCAATTAAACAGAAGCCTGCACCTCTGCTCTCAATTTGACCTTTTCTCATTTAATGTAATCACAATGAAGACCTTCCAGCACCTCTGACTGATGCCTCTGGCCTCCTCTTCCAGTGGCTGGTAATTTTTCCCACAGGTCAATAATTTACTTCGTTACTCATCATTTTTTAAATGTCTCACACACCTTTGATTTTCCTCCCTTCTTCTTTGCCAAACCTTTTGTTCAGGTTGTGAATTGATCAGTGAAATTACTGGGAAGAATTCATCTTCTGTGGACATTTTGCATTAATTTCTGATTCAAAGAGTTTGAATGGCCAAAAGCTGAGCTCAGTGTTTTTCTGTTGTCACCCTTTACAATGACACATGCCAGGGATTTCAGGTTTGTACCTGGCTGGGTCCATGGATAACAAATCCCGAGGAAGCAAAACCTTCAATCTCCCAAATCATTTAAATTGTAACTTTTTTACACATGGAACAGAAGGGATCAAGTTTGAAGTCACTACCCTCAGAGACACAGGAATAGATAAGGTTTTAGGTCCTCAATCTGCAGTTTTTCCATCAGTAGATGGACTCCTGCTCCTCAGGGAGGACTTGGATTTCCCTTCCTTCTTCTTGACCTCTAAAGAAGCACTGCAATGACTTTAGCTCATTTTTCCTGATTATCCAGGGAGAGAGAAGCAACTTCCTGGAGTCCATGCCTTCAAGATCTCCTTCACTATGGAAAAAATTCTCAGGATAACTTCTCTTCCTCCTTGTTGGTTTTTTTTTATCCCCTATTTCTCACTATAAAGTCCTGAAGAATAAAGATGAGAAGTTTTTGGGAATGTTTCCAGTATTCAGGCAGGGAAAGCCAACTGAGAAACACAACTTTCTGGGCTTAGAAGATGCAGTGGCAGGAAGGCAGGTGGTTTCTGAAGAAATTGTTTGATTCAGCACTAACCTGCAAACATCTAAATGAGTTAACATCTGACTTCTCCTACTTGACAAGAAATATAATGAAAGAGCACTACAATGCTTATTAGGCAATATATTGGCATCAGAGGTGATTGAACTTTATTAGAATATACCCAGGAACACTTTTTGTGAGAAAACCTGTATCATGCAGCTAACAGGGAAGGTTATGAATGTAAAAGGAAAACACTTTTTGTCTGAGAAATGTTTTACTCTGTTTGCATATATTGTGATAAAATTAAATGAGGGACTGCAAATCCACAATTTCAGGTAAACTTTCAATAGCCTTTTATCAGCTCCTGCATGCACAAGATGGGACCAATATACTGAGAAGCCCTGTTCAAGCAGAAGTTTGTCTTCACCAAGACATTTTTAGATTGCTAAATATTCCTCTAACACAGGGAAAATAGTTCTAAATCATTTTCACCTCTAGATTCTCTCCTGGTATTTTTCAAGAATGTGTGTGCAGCTATTGGTACAGGTAGAAGCCACTGTAACAGTTTTTATATTGTCAAGGTACAACTGCTTTAAAACACATAAATATTTCAATTTTATGCTGTGTGCCTGTGGTGAAGTCAGTGTTTCCCTGGCCACTTGAACTCCTAGACCACCTAACCCAGGGTTTCATGTGGAGGGCTGCACCTTTCATGTCTCAGTTTGAATCAGGACAGCAAACACAGTTTCCTGATGGTCCCTGCTCACAACTTTATTGCTCTCACTGTGGAACTGCCTGAGAACACCCAAATTCAATGCCTTTCAGATGTCACTAAATGGCTCAGTGCCTCCCCAGTGCCCAGGCAGTGCCCATGAACCATCAATGAACACCCTGTCAGTGGGAAACAGCCAAAATGCATCACAGAAATTATTGCATGAAGGCCTTGTTGCCTTTGTGAAATTGTGGCTCAGGCCATGTTACTTTGGCTAAGTAGAAAAGGACTGAGGGAAAGAGACACAGCTAAATTAGGGGTAGAAAAACATGCTGTGTGACCATAGGGTGTACACATTGTGGTGTGTGGTGGTTGGTTGAATTATGTTTGTTATGATTTAAAACTATGTAAGTAAACTATGATAAGTGGCTACCTGCTTAAAAAGGCCATAAAGGTTTTTGCCATAAAGGGCTCTCCTTTGCACCTGCCTGGGGAATCTGCGTTGCTTCATATGGCAACAAGAAATGGCCAAATTCATGCCTTAGGTTTGAACTTTTCTGTTCCCAACCCTGCCCTGCCCAGTGTCACTCTGCAGTTCCCTGGAGCTCGTTCAGTGCTGTTCTCTCATGCTCACACACACACAACAAAGCCTCTCCAGCTCTCCAAGGACACCCAGACCCTCCTAGGCCCAACAACTGCAAACCACAATCTTGGGGACAGGGGGGCAAGCTTGGGCAAATTCCATCCTTGCCTGGCTTCTGCTTGGGGAATTGATGCTGAGATCCAAGTGGGAAGAACTCGGGAGCTGTCCTTGTCCATGTTGGGATGCACTGAGGCAGGAGCCTCTGGAGCCCAGAGTGTACCTCTGAAGGCCTTTCCAATCAATCCCTCCTTGATTCCTTTATTCCTGCCTGCTCTCTGTTTCTAGGGAGCCATTTAAGGCATCAAAATGAATCCCAGAATCACTGATCCCCAGAATTACCAAATCCCAGAGTCATCAAAGATCATCATCATCATCAGAGACCTCCAAGATCATCCAGTCCCATCATCAACCCAACACTGCCATCATCACCCCTAGACCACATCCAGATGCCTCTTGGAGTCCAATATCCTGCCCTGAAATGTGCCCAGGGTGCCCAGCACAACCTTTCCAGGTTGTCAGAGCAGACACCATGTGCCACATGCCTTGTTCATGGGAGCACAGCCAGTGCCCCACAGTCCTGCTCACAAACATTCCAAACACTGTCTGAAAGTGCTGCTTGGGGTTATAGATCCATGCTGAAGCCTCCACTGTTTTGTGCAGACTTTTCAGCTTTGCTTGAACAGCATTTTGTTTGACAAGTAATTAATGTCAACCATCAGAACTACCAGGCACAAATGCATCAGTGTCACTGCTGTTATTTTTTACTGGTATTATGTGATCATTGTTTTAATTGTTGATTGAGTGCTTCCTAAATTTCATTGTGTGCCAAAAGAAGTTGACACACTCTGCTATGATTTATGTGCAGTGTCATCCCCAAGACAGATTTCTGCACTGTACACTTTGAAGCAGCTCTTCAGCAATAAATGAGTTATCAGTGTGTTGGGGAGTGAACTCAGTACCTCATCACTTCCACTTTCTCAAGAGAATATTGGCAAAAACCATCCTGAGGTGCTAAATGGATTTTACAAAAATATGGCATAAATTAAGATTCACATTGCTCTTGAGCTGGAAGCTAAGAGGGAGCAGGACCAGCCTTCAGAATGAGGCCACTGAGAATGGAACCAGTGGAGGAATGAACACTGAGCTCTTCTTTTTACATTTTAGCCACAAGGAAAAGGGGCAAAGCTCAGGGGGCACTGGGTGTTGGGTGTGTGCTTTCCCTCCCAGTTGTTACTGCTGAGATACCAAAGGTTTCACAATCAATGTAAAGTTCCTCTGCAATATGGGGAAATACAGTCAAGAAACAATCCAGTAAATATGCACATTCATTTACTCTTTCTACACTGGATTTTGTTTGCAAAGGAACCTCAGACCTCACCTTCACAGTGCCTCCATCCTACACCCACATCTCCTTCAAGTCTGAAGGAAAATACAGTCAAGAATGCTGAAGGGACATTCCACTTACCCAATTACAGCTGTAATTGACTTCTGATTGTCTACCTCCACCCAAAATCTATATTGTTTGGATATAGCACAATGTACACTGTGTGAAAAAGAAAAAAAGGGTTGAGATATTCAAGATATCAGCATTACCTTTGGTACAGAACTGATGTGCAAATTGTCATTGGGGCCAGCAAACTTCGAAAACTTTGGGGGAAGAGAGGCAATTCCTGCAACAAGAATATAAAAGATTACTGTTATTCAGTGTTCACCATGGACACAAACCACAAGGCATTCAGGAATGGCTAAACAGGATTTAACATTGTGAGCCAAACCACTGCTAATTTTTTGGGCTTCATGGCCAGGTTTTTGTATTGAGGGAGTTTGCAGGGGTGACTTCTGTGAGATGACATCAGGAGCTGCCCCCATGTCAGACAGAAGTAGTTCCAGGTGGCTCCAGGACAGTCCTGCTGCTGGACAAAGCTGAGCCCACCACTGGCACCTCTGTGGTAACATCTTCAAGAAAAGGTAAAAAACCCCATTTTTAAGAAAAGGTAAAAAAACAGCACAGCAGGACCTGGGAAAGAGAAGTGAGAAAGTATGAGGGAAACAGTCCTGGAGACACCCAGGTCAGTGGAGAAGGGAGGTGACCAGCCAAGGGCAACCCAGAACACAAACAAGTATGGAACAAGCCAGTCTAGGACTCTGAGGAATCAATTAGTCCAGATACACTTTATTTTCCTTTTACTTTTTATAACTCCTTCATTTTATAATGCCACATACTCTGGAAATCTTTCCCCTGTACTTATTACTTCACCACTTATTTGTCAGAGAGGAAAGGATGTGTGCCTGGATTATAGACTCTGCACAATAATTTGATGTCATTAAGTGTTTGATTAAATGTTTTGAGAATAATGTGGTTATAAATGCAAGTGGCGGGTAACAATTTGGGGGAGATTTACATTTGCTTTTGAAGAGTCTTTGTGCTTAAGGACAAGAATTTATAATGCCTTCGTCATTTATCAGTAAAATAATAGTTCACTAACTGCCTTTATTCTTTCCTTCTTTTCTTTTTTTTTCTTTTTCTCATAGTGGTGGATTTTCTTTTGTTTTCACAGACCAACTGCAAAATATTGCCTAAATTGCTGCTTGTATGAAAATCTGGTCCTCCCACATCTGGCCCCAGAAGACAATTGGAAGAACAAAGGCATTTAAAAAACAAACCCAGGACTAAATCTAAATTCAATTGCAAAGAACTTAGATGTTTTCTCAGTATTTTTGGAGGATTTTCCTCTAAAAAATCTAAAATGTTCTGAAGAGGTCCAGGTCAAGCACAAGTCCTTCAATAAATATTGTTAAATCTCATAATTTTTATTGCTTGACCTGTTGTCCAAAAGGCCCACGTTGAGAAGCAATTTGACAACATGTGATTCGCCAGCTTAGACTCACTTGGGCTTTGTTCTGTGTTCCACAATTCCTCTGGAATATATCCCAGATTTTCACTGCCATTCCTCTGCCCGTTTTCCAAATCGCCATCTTTTTTCTTCTCAGCTGAAACTTTTCTGGAAAACAAAATTTTGTGATCAGAAATTCATTGTGATGAGAGAACTCTTGGGTAGCAGACTACAGAGAAAAAAGTGCATGTCTTACTTCCCAAAAATAGGTGCAAAACATATTCCAAGCCACTAGCCAGTACAAATCTTGCTGCATGGAAGTACTGCCCATGTGTCAGAAACCATGAAAATAAAGCAACCTTCAAAGAGTGAGGACTCTGCACCAGATTACAGGTTTTGTAGAAAATCAATTTTGATCCCCAATTCTGAATTGCAGGATATTTCAGGGCCCAATAATGAAACATTAGCCAGCTCACCTATGAGAGCTCATCATTTTGGTGCCCAGTTGCAAAAACAAAGCATGTCCTCTCACATCCCCAGAGTCAGCTCCCAAGAGATTCCTCTGGCCCCTCTGGAGTTAATCTTTCACTCTGAAATTCACTTTACATGTGAGAGAAATTCCTTGGTTAAAGTTACACATCTCTGGATTTGCAGAACGGTGCCCTCGCAGCTCCACAGGGAGAGAACAGAGCTTCTTTACCCAAAATTCTGATGCTGGAAGAGATGCTACTATTGATCTGTTGATACCATGGACCCCTTCTCCAGGACAGTCCTAGGTCCACCTCTGCCTAAATTTGAAGTGTGGGAAACACAAATCAACTATGGCAGACCAGGAATTTTTAGTGGGAAGGGGTGTTTGTGACATTTGTGGAAACTGTTGCATGTCCTTGTACAAAAGTTGTAGTGAGGGTCAGGCTCTACTCGCAGGGAACAGGGACAGGAGGAGAGGGAACAGCCTCAGGCTGGGCCAGGGGAGGCTCAGCTTGGACACCAGGAGCAATTTGTGCATGGCAAGGGAGGGGAGGCCTTGGCAAGAGCTGCCCAGGGAGGTTTGCAGGGCCCATCCCTGGAGGTGTCCCAGGAAGGGCTGGAGGTGGCACTCAGTGCTCTGGGGACAAGGTGGGCATTGGGCACATCTTGGCCTTGATGACCTTGGAAGTCTTTTCCAACCTCAATGACCCCATGATTCTGTAATTCTGCTTTTTTATGTTTAGTAAGAACCACTCTGCAGGCCCACAGAGCTTCAGAGGGGTGTTACTAATGCCCACACAAATCTGGTGAGTCAGCCATCAGCTATGGGGTTTTTTTGGGAGATAAACAGGTTAGATACCACTAAGAAACCTGCCATGGTTGCTAGAAGACAAAAGCAATTGTTTGGGGCTACCACCCCCACATGTTACATGACACTGTCTCTTTTATCTGGTCCTTAGATCCCGACAAACTCAGTGGAGTAGCCAAATAAAAAGCAGCTCCAAAAAAAAAAAGGTGTGGGAGGTATAGGAAGATAGCCAGCCAAGTTAAAAATAAAGGTGGGAAATAAACCAGTGTATGTTTGGTCTCACTGCTTCTTTGCTACTACAGCAATGCAGCTTCCAAAATCTGGACAAACATTGTTCTTTTTACTGCAGGGAGGTTCCCCCCAAGGAAAAAAAAACTGAGCCCCAAATCAAAAATCAAAATCTGTGATGGTTAATAATCCTTGAGATTTCAGGGTGATTGTTTTTCAAACCTTGAGGAACTGTGAACACTGAATCTCCAAGTCCAAACTGAGTCTCAGAGCCTGAACTCATCCCAGTTTTCTTAACTTTAAAGTGAAAGCAAGGTTTGTGAACTCAGTGAGGCAACTCATGCTTAATGGAGAAATAGTAACTTTATTGTACTGAGAGCTAAAAACACACATTCTGCCATGAAGGTAGAATTGTGTCTGCCCAGACCAGATGCAAAAACATAGACAGAAATTAAAGTTATGCCCTATTCTGGACCTGTTCAGTTTGTCTGAAAGAAAGCACTGCAGATCCACAACAGCAAGGCAGGGTCTGGGAAGGACATGGACCTGAATGTTCCAGACCCCACTGCTGGGCAGGTCCTTTCCTGCACCTTCAAATGGTTTTGCCTTCGTAGGGTTCATCCTTGTGGAAGTTTTTGGGATTGTGAACCAAGTCAGAATCCAAGCAGTCCCTGCTGATTTAGTCCTGCCCTATTTATATAGCTGCACTTGGCAAAATGATGAATTTAGTCCCACAAAGTAAGAAACCACACAGAAGTTTACATGTATGGCATGGAATAATAAGCATCATTTTCTTGGAGAAAACAGAGGGTATCTCATTTCCTTATTTTGTTTCCTATCAATAAAGTACTCTACAAATGGAAATCCATCAACAGACCTCCACAAACTTTCCCCACAAGAGGCTGCTAATGAAACTGGGAATTACTGACATGCCAGGCAAAGGGGTGGAACGTTTTGTAAACTCATTAAGGGACGGGGAGTTAAAAGCCCTGCTAGTGTAGGCAGAGGATGAATTTACAGTGCTGCCTAAATTTAAATAATAATATAAATAACCCCACTGCCATGGCTGTCACAGCCACACAGGTGCTGATAAAAAGGATCTTAATGCTGAGAGCCATCAGTTATTGATTTCTAAAGTTTTCCAGCTCAGTGCAATTGTGGTCCAATGGCTTTGTACTGAAACACATCTGACAATCCCTGGATGAGGTGCTGATGATACCCAGCAACACGGCAGATTTATTAATTTTTTTATAGAATTATAGAATAGCTGGGGGGAAGAAGTTGGGCATAGAATAGTTGGGCTGGAAGAAATCTTAAAGGTCATCTCACGCCAAGCCCCTGCCATGGGCATGGCCACCTTCCACTACCCCAGGTTGCTCCAATGAACACTCCCAGGGATGGAGAGTCCACATCACCTCTGGACAACCCGTGCCAGTGCCCCGCCATCCCCACAGTCAAGAATTCTTCTTAATATCTAATCTAAACCTGAGTTCTACATTCTTTTTTTTACTAGTCTAACCAGCCTAAAAAGCACCAGGGAGCCGGAGGGATTTGCCTGCCCCGCTCCGGGGCTCGCCCGCTGCCAGCGCCAGCCGCGCTGCCGGTCTGCCAGTGACATCCTGTGGCGGCGGCGGCAATCGCCCGGCGGGCTCTGGTCGCCAGCCATCCTCCCCTGCCTTCCCGGGACACCTGGGGGCACAGACGGCTCCGAGGGGTTCGCTTTGTCTCTCGGGTTTAACAGAGCGCCTGCTCAGTTTGTCACCTCTGTGCTGCTCCATCGGCGAGGCGGCGCTTTGGGGTTTCACAGTTGTGGGATCAGAGTTCACAGGCTGCTGTGAGCTCTGGCGCTCTCCTTTCACGCCTAAGGTCAGCCCCCTTCCCTGGATGCTGTCCCCCATCCCTCTGCTGTCCCCACAAGCCCAGCAGCACCGGGAGTTCTGGGATGATGGGTGCCAGGACAAGGATACTGGCACATCCCTTCTGACACCCTGCACCAGCCTCGAAGAGTCCAGTGAATACAAAAAGTTTCCCCACATCATCTGACTTACCTTATTTCATTTTGGTAAGTTGATCCTGAGAAAGAAAAAAAAAAAAAACAAAACAGTTTTAAATGCAGGAAACTAAAATACAAAACTTCTGTAAGTTCTCTTAGAGCATGCCCTGAGTTCCAGCTACCCCAGGAGCATCTCTCCACCCAGTTTACAAAATTGGGCAGCCCTGTAGAGCAGCTTACATGGAAACTGGAATTAGGCACACAGCACTGAACGTGTTCTTCAATAAAGAACCTTTAAATGTCTTTAGAACTGAATGTAATGCCAAAAAACACAACCCCTGGTAGTTAATGTGAGGGGCTGACACTAATTGCTCTGGAATCAATTTATAAGAGAAACAGCATGGTGAAATTAAGGAGCATCTTAAACAGGTCATAGTTAGGAGCAGGATCTTCCTGCTCACTCTTCTGCTTACAAGTCTTTGTGCAGCACCAGAGCTGGCACAAGTAGATTTATGTCTAATCAAAGATACTTTTTAACTTATAAACCTGAGTTGAAGGTCCACTCACCTCTCCTCTTTAGGCAGCAGCGCACAGCAACCACAATAATAACGATCAGGAGAACAATACCAAGAAATGAAAGCACAACTGCAAGTACAATAACCCACGTGCTCCTGCTGTCTTCACTGTAATCATTTTCTGTTAAATCAAATGGAGAAATATTGGACTATCAGAGCCTCAAAACATCCTTTCCACAATGTTTACCTTTTCTATGAGATGCTATTTAGTGCATGGTGAATATTTAACACTGTGTTTTCCAAATGACAGACTCTGTATTTATGGATCGTGCCAAAGAATTTAAAATATTCCTGAATTCAATCCTTTATTGCATGTGTAACTTTTCCCACTGCTACTTCTCTACTGAAAAACAGAGGGATGCAATCTTCCAACTTAACTTTATTTTATAATTATGCTGGGTTTCCCAGAGCCCTTTGGAGACATCTGGGGAAAGGTGTTAAGATTCAATTTAGGTGTCCATACTGCAGATATTGAGTGTCTTGTCTGGCTGCTCTTATCAGTAGAGAGAAAATAGGTATTTTGGTTAACAGTTAATTTGACCAAATGTGTATGTGTCCCTTTCAATAATCTGAACTGCTTTGAAAAAACATCCATTTCTCCCCACAAGCCACAGCAATAGTTGTAGGTGATTAGTACACTTGGTGATCTCTAGCCTGGAAATGCAATTTTCTAATCAATTCTGTCTTGGGATTTCTCTCAGTGATTTCAACAAGTGTTCAAATTTGGGATGTGCTTGGTGGGACACTTGTTCCCCACGTAGCACCAAAGAGCAAAACCTGTGAGGAACACACAGCTGCTGACCCATCTTCTCCACAGCATTCTCACATTTAACTTATTCCTTTGTCTTTGCTGTAATCTACAGAGTTAAATGAGGGGATTCAAGGATAATTCCCTGTCTTGCTGACATCGGTTCCTATGACCAAACAGGGCTCCCACGTGCACAGAATTTTAAAAATATGTTGCATTTAGAACTACAGAATCATGGAATGGGTTGGAAGGCACCTCAGAGGTCATCCAGTTCCACCCCCTCCCATGGCAGGAACATGTTACCTATCCAGGCTGCTCCAAGCCCTGTCCAACCTGGCACTTCCAGAGGTGGGGAATATTTCTCAGGCAGTTGGATGTACAAGGAAGATGTCAGTTCTGCTTCTAATGTCATCCTGCCCCTTGGTTTGACCAAATATTCCAGAAGCACCTCCAATTTGGCTTCCCTTTGAAAAGCAGCCCCAAAACACTTTTGGCAGTTGTTTAGAACAATCTTCCAACCCAAATTACAGGTGTGAGACACATCCAAATTTGACACAGCTCCGTCCCATGGGTTTAGGATTGTCTTCTCATTAGAGGCCCCAATTAACAACTCCATGGCCACACTTGGTGGGCAGCCTCTGGGAAAGGTACCACAGGAATGACAGTGACTGGGAGCTGCTCAAGGCCACAGCAATTCCCCTGATGGGGGAACCACCTTTACCTATGGCAGGGAATAAACTAAATCCTCTGTATCTACAAATTTTCCTGGGTGTGTGTTTGGGGTTTGGAGGTTTCAGACTGCAAAGATTCAGTACCAGAGCCTCCTACAAAGCTTGAACTTCTGCCAGGAATCTGCATTCTCCAAAGCTCAGGTCATTATCATTAAGCAATTTGTTCCAGTCTTCTCTAATCCTAAAGCTCAATCAGCATGTTTAGAATCTCTTCTATCAGGAAAAGAAACAAGCACTCAGGAACCCAAAAATTAGCAGTAAATCATGTTTGTTGTCATCAGTTGACAATGAACCTGTTCCCAGTATTTTTATCTAGAAATACTGCAACAGATATCTTCATTTTAGCATATTTTGTTCCATAGAGATGCCGCAGGGATTTCAAGATGACTAAAATATGAGAGACAGCTAATTAGCTAGAGGGGAAACCTTAATCCTAGCGAGAAGGGAGGAGCTAAACACACCTGCACCAGCCCATTACTGCAGGCTGGCTGCCACACCAAGGTATTTCACTCCCTGTCAGGTTATGTGCCAAGAGATTTATGGAGCTGAAGCCAGAAGGTCAGGGTACACCACAAACATTTCACAGCCCTTCAGCATTTTTCTGTCTCTGCAGTTTTGGAGGATGCAAAAAGAAACTGGAGCTGGGACCAGTGGGTGTGGATGAGGAGCTGCCAGGTGAACACACAAGCAGGGCTGCAAGGGAGGGACACTAAATCCAAACCGAGTTACACAGAGGGTTTGGTGTGGACAGAGCCACTTCCTCATTCCACAGGGCCCATCCTCTGCTGCTGTCCTGACCTCTGGCTCCTCCCAAAGTTGTCCAAACATTTACTTGGGCAACGTGTCTGCAGAAAAGGGGATTTTCTCTGGCAGGTGCTGGCGACCTGTGAGGAATGAGAGACTGGAAAAACCTGCACATGGCTTCTTGGACACTTTGGAGCTTTCTTGCCGAGTTCAAAAGCAAAAGGAAGTCCAGGCTCATGGGACACTCCTTGTCCTCATCTTCTGCAGGTGAAAGGCCACAGGAAGTCAACACCAAAGCCAAAGACAGCTTGGACCCAGCAAAGGGAATCCACCATGGATCCCATTCCCCAGTCACAGCTCTGTGAATGCATCTCCTGGGATAACTCTGTAGCAGTTCCCAAATTTTGGGCTCAGCCAAACACCACTGTGGGCAAGGTAACTCTGCAGGAAGAGTGAGTGACATAAAAATGCATCACTTTTTAAGCAAAGACTAACCCAGAGGTGTAGGCAGGTGGGACATTCCCTCAACCAGGAGCTGGCTGCCTGGAGAGGGCTCAGATTTTTGGTAGTTCTTGTGTTGCTTGAGAGGAACAAGGAAGAATTTGATTCCCCAAACTTTTAACTGAAGGGGAAAAATGATATTGCAGTAGTTTTGAGAAGGATTTTTTAACATGTTTGAAGCTGGTTGTATTCGTTCCCAAGAGCCACCTAAGGCTGAGCCTGTATATGAAAATTGGGACAGCTCTGAGATTTTGAGTGTGATATACACATTTTATACCTTCCTCTGTCATCAGTGCCATGCTTTCATTTCATTCTGATCATTTAGACTTCAGATTCTCCTATCCTGTCAAATTTTGAGTGCCTGCTGCTGCTGCTGCACAATGGTATTTCCAAAGAGAAATGAATGATGGTCCTATACAATCATTAATTATATACTAATAGTGCTTCATGACATCTGTTTTTCTCCTCTTCTGATTTGCAGTGAGTAGCTATGGAAACATCACAAATGAGTAGGCAGGGGAATTTATTAATTTCCTCAGGATAGTCCTATTTTGCTTAGTCAGTAATTAAGATCAATGTGACTCCAAAAGGCCATATTAGGAGTGGTAAAATGACCTTTTCCAACTGCATTATCAAGCAAGCACTTCTGAAAAAGGCCTGGTAATAATGATTCATACAGAAAATAAAGGGTACAGCTACTCAATCTTCTCAGTTGTTTATGTGTCAAAATGTCTGCACCAAAGCCCTCACTGATACCCTGTAAGGATGTTTTGTGTGTGCCACATTCACCCATTGCAGAAGAAGAATCAGTTCATCAACAGGAACTGTCAGCATGATTACAACCTTGGCAAAAAAATTTAGATTTATCAAAGGCCTTGCTAACTGCTCTGGAGAGATTTGCACAACATCCAGGCTTGGATTAAAACAATTTTGAATTTCCTTAAGTAAAAGCCAGTAAAAAGCAACCTGCACTGCCCCAAAAAATTCCATATCTGTTAGTACAGAATTAATCCTGGGTTGTGTGCAGGAACTGGGAGGGGTTTTTTTCCCAAGTCAGGCGTGAAACTGGTATTGGATATTACAGAGAACAATTTCACATGAGGGTTTGGCTTTGTAAGAAATTAAGTTAATATGGCAGGCATGGTGTGATCAAGGATATTTAAGATCTAAACTCCTTAGGTTCTTTATTTGTCAAGGAGCAAAGGCTGGTTTTCCTAGCAGTGAATCCATGGAGTCAGAGGCTTTGTTCAGTCCTGCATTGGGCTTCATGGTTCATTACTGGTACCAGTGCATTTAACCCCACCTAAACATCAGGCTGTGACTCCTGGCTCTGAATTCCACCACCTGTGCACACCCCAGAGGATTTCATTTGCAAATAAAAGACCTTTTTTAACACAAAACGAACCAGAACAAAAGGCACAGCTCTGAGTACAGGCGGTACAGTACAGGGGGGAAAAGTACAACAAACATTCACTTACCTGCAGCAGAGTTGTCAAAAATAAGAGTTACAGTTGCATTCTGAGGGCTGGGGAGTGCTTCTATGTCAGCTAAACAAGTCAAAACCTCCGTGTCCGTCGGAGTCAGAGTTAAGGTGCTCAGGGCATTGTGGAGGCCATGAGATCCTGGACTTTGCTGGTTAACATAGCTCGACTTATCAAGGAAAGAGTCATTTGTCATCCAGGTAATGTCTGGAGCTGGAGCCCATCCTAAGGCTTCGCAAACAATCTCAATTGTTTGGTTCTCTTTTACTGTTAAGGTGCTATTTTTGATGAGTAAAGATCCATTAACTGTGGGAGGGAAAAGATGTTTTTGTTCCTTCAGAATATTTCACGGCACTGCTTTCCTGCTGGTAGTTTTAAATCTTATCTCGCTACCCAGAAATAGCTATGCCTTGAGATATGGAGTGGAAAACAACCATGATTAACACACACATACCTTATGCATGATGGAAACGTGCAGATATTTCAACTACATGGGCACATTACCCAGTATGTCTAAAGCACAAGTCTCAACTTTCAGTACCCTTCCAATAAAAAGCAGGAAATTGTACTTTTTAGCCATCTTGACACATTTCCAGCTGAAGGACAACATAATGAAATAACAGTGTTTCTCTCTAAATTTTAAATACACTCAGGTTGTATAAGAAAATGTTTACAGGTAGGTGATGAGATGTTATCACTGCACCAAGCACCTCCTTGACAAATGGATAGTGCCTCGTGGTGAGATCCCACTTTCCTGGCTGCAGTCTGATAAGGAGTAAGAGATGAAACAGGAAAAAAACAGGGCAGTTATAACCTTTGTTATTGGCACTTGGAGTGTGACTCTAAATCCTGCTTGGACAGTAAAATTAAGATGAGGAGGGCAGGAGGCAAAGCATGGTAAAAGAGAGCATGTACTCCTTTTCCCAGGGATACCTTGAGCAATTCCTCGAGGATTCCCTTAAGTGCAGCACAATAAAACAGCTTTTTGGTGGCAGCTATACACACCTTGAACAAACAGAAAGGCAAAGTTGTTCTCGCTGGGTTGCTGGATGCTGCACTCAATCCTCCCAGAGTCACTCAGCTGGGTGTTGTGGATGATCAGCTCCGAGGTGAACTCATCTCCAGTGGTGTAGTTGTGGGATGTGAAGCGGTCTGTGGTTTCAACAGAGCCCTGGGAGTTGATGACAGTGAGGACAGGGCTGCCCTTGGACAGCCAGATGAGGACTTTCCACCCTGCAGACACCGTGCAGTTGAACCGTGCCTCGGAGCCAGCCAGGACTGTGGCATTGTCAGGGCCTTTGGTGATGGAGTAACAAAAGCCCAGACCTGGAAAGGAACAAAAATCGCTCCATAAATAAATATACAACACCAACAGAAGTGGATGTGTAGTGTAAAACATCTTACACAGTTCAGAGATGGAGATGTACCATCTAATCTTTCAGATCCTGCTTAGATTAAGTGGTTTTCTTTAAAAAATGCCTTTAATTATTTCACCTCTCCTTCTCCCACTCCAAAATCACTTGTTTCTTTTCAGTAATTCACTGGCTACCATTTTGCTGGCAGAAAAAATTTCCACTTTTAAATAGGAAAATACACAAGTTGCCTAGACTTAAAGTAATTAAAAGAGTGTGTAACTGGTCCCTTTTCTGTATCTTGGATTGCCACTGATTTTTTGCAGCCCCATCATTTATCCTTCTGTGCTCTTTCCTCTATTCCCCAATCATTCATCACATACATTGTGATGTATTTCTTCTAAAACCTTTTTCAGGCTTTCTTTGCTGAAACTCGTTAGTTTTAATTCCTTGAAAGGTAGTGTGAATTTTGGCTACTATTTTTCAGAGCTGAAAGCTCCTAACAAAGTCATTCTGTTTTCCTTCCTCCTCATGGACCCAGGGCCTCCTATTGCCAACTCCACCAATTGCACAGGGCCTCATCCAGGAATATTTGGAGTCCAAGGGTGGACATTCCACAAGCTCCCTGCAGACCAAACAGCCCTGCCAGGGGGATTTGCCTCACCAGTGAGCTCCTCATGACTTCCTGGGGAACATTCCTGCTGAGGGAGCACCAGGACTGGCAGTGGTGTCCCAGGGCTTCCAGCTGAGCTCTGCACGATGAAAGCAATTGGACACCACAGTCCATGGAAGTCTAATTAAAACCCCATGCCTGCACATTTGGCCTGAGAATAAGTGTTCAATTATGTCCCAGGAGAAAGGAAGTCTGAAATGGTCATCACTGCCTTGCTGTGAGTATTCAGGACAATGAAGTCATTTTTAAGGGCTTCGTTCACACCAAGTTTTTTAGGTAGTTCATTGATTGATGGATTAGCTATAAATTAATCAAAAAACCCATTTTTCTTTCAGCCAGCAGCTGATGTGAGAAAGGAAGGACATGCTGTATTTTTCACACAACAGGAGTGTTTGGTGGTTGTACAAAAGGAACCAGAGCCCAACCTCAGTGATGACATCGCCACCAGTGCCTCAGTGAACTGCACCCAGAAGCAGGACCTGGAATTTCATCCCTCCATTGTCCAGACCCTTTTGCAGTTCCCAGCCCATATTTAACCTAGGCACTGCATATCTAACCAAGTTTGTGCCAGGAATTGTTCTTTAGTATAAAGAGCTCCTCTCTTTCCTCCCACCCGCTGTAAGCATTTACAGATTTCTTTGTTTTTCAGGACTGTACAAATCTCACTCTCCCTGGTTCTTTGTATGGCTGACGCTGAGTCCTCTCATGTTTACAAAAACCTTCACTAAAATTTTCCACCCCCCGGGGTTATGCTACCTCTGCCATGCACCTCAATCTCCAAAGTATATCTGTGTGTGAGCAACAAAACATTAAATGAAAAGCAAAGTTTACCTACTCTGATAATTAGTAAAGCCAGATAAGATTAAGTAAATCATATTTCAAATTAAAATTTACCCTCTCTGCCCCCCTTGATGCAAACTGTTCTCTGTGCACTTGGCATTTATTTCCATGCCTGTGCAAACACTTTACTTTTTCAAGGAGCTGTGGTTTGCCAGGGCTCTGAATAAATGATACAACTTTCAGGACAATGCTTGCTGTTAATTAATCATTGAAATTTATCCCTAAACAGGAATAATCAGTGATCATTTGCTCTAAAAATAATTGGCTTTTGCTTTATTCAGACATTCAGGGCAGTATAGGCAGGTAGGTATGAGTTAATTATTTATGATAATTATTTTTTATCAGTCCATAGGTAGGGTAGGATCTACATCTTCTTCCACCAGCCATATCTTCCATATCTGCTGGAGCAATAAATGATCTTTCCCTGCTCACTGTCCCAAAGGGAAAGGATGCCCTAAATCCTGCATGGGGATCCTTTGGGAGGCAGGACTGAGGAGTGGAACCTTACCTTGTCTCCATATAGATCCCACAACCAATAAGGGAGTTTCATCAGCTTTTTCCACCTGTTCCCTGAATGGTTTTGGTGATTTTACCTTTGCCTCTTTATCTTCTTGCTTTCTTTGTTTATCCTGCACATGGAGTCCTGAACCAAGAGCATGTTCCATTGTCTGACCCGTGCACAAACACTGATAAAGTCACTTGTGTGAGGTCAAAGAGGACATTCAGGGCAGAAATGAGATCTAAACCCAGCTACTGATGCCTTAAGCCAGTGCTGGAAGTCCTTTTGCTGGACCTTGCTTCGTGCACTGGGGAGAAAATGTTACTGCTGGTTTCATTTCCATCCTGCTTCAAAAATACCTTGCAGATGGTTGCTTTTAAACAAATTAAGGCCTCGGGCTAGATTTTCATTGCACTTTATGGGAATTACGTGTTCAGCTCTTAACAGCTGTTTTAACATCTGCTTCCCCACGCACAAGCAGGGAGACATCCCACCCAGGCAAACACCATCCCTGCATCAGGGAAATGTGGGGCTCTCTCCCTGATCACCCCTTGGCTTTTGAAGAACAGAGCTAAGTGAGGACACCTTCTTCAAGGCACATCACTAAACATCTATAAGGCAGCCACCAGGGGTGGAAATTTGCTTAAATTAAATGCTTATGGTGTCCCAGCTGCTCAGTCCCTCCCAGCAGCACACAATTCACTGTCACAGCCACTGCAGGTTGTGAAGAAGTGAAAATGCATCTTGTGCAGGATGATGCCTGCACTGAGGGAACCTCATTTGCCAAAGAACAGCCCTTTCATCAACAATGCTTTTTCTTCCACGCTTGAGTTAACTCCAAAGGACCACTCTTCCATGCTGGAGCTTTCAACAACAAGGGCATTGAGATGTGGCTACCTTCTCTTCCTTCCCTCCTGTCCTCTGCTGGCTCTGTCCTTCCTCTTTTGTAAGTGACCTATTTGGATGCAGCACAGGGAAGGACAGGATGGGCTTATCCTTTTGCCATAATGATTCTTCTCTTTTTTTCAGCCTCATTATCGTATTTCAAAATAATCTCCCCCTCTATACCCACACTGCCCTTCCACAAACACTGATTTTCATCCTTCAGTTTTTGTATCTAATGGATTCCCTCTCTGCTCTTTCTGTTTGAATTTCTACATCTTCTTCCTTCCAGTCTTTGAAGTTCCTTTTTCTTTTCACTTTTCCTTTAGTCTCCTGCTCGCCCCACCTTGCCTGCCTCACCACTGCTCCAGCCACAGGTCTGCAGTGAACTGTTAAACAGGCAACAATTAATAAATAAATAAATGCATAAATGAACAGCTCAAGTTTCTTTCCAAACCCAACAGCCCTGCAGCTGAGCTTTTTGAAAACCAAAGTAGGTTACAGCCTGTCAAAGCCTGCAGAGAGGGACTGGCTTGTTTGCTTATGTTAACAAGATTTTTTAAATGCTTACAGGATGTTTCTGTCAAGTCATACCAGACTCCTGATGCTCAGCAACACTGATTTCCTCCCACCTGCACACAAACCTCTCCACAGCCCCCAGGCACGTCTTCCTCTCTCCTCTTACTCACTGTTTGACAGCAGTGCCTCAGAGAACTTCCCAGTGCCCAAAAAGGAGAGATCCAGGGACTCCCTGAGCCAACAATTGCTTCTGCACCTATGGATCTACCCTTTATGATATTTGTTTCTAGGTTTTCTCAGCCTGATTATAACTTGGGATTCCCCACACCCAGTGACCATGAGCTTCACTGTTTAATTACACGCTCTGAGAAAAGAACAGGTTTTGGTTAACCTTAAATCTTCTTTCTGATGCTTTTACTGGTTGCCACAAATTCTTTTTGTTATAAGAAACTATGAATAACCATCTCACTATTCACTTTCATAGAATTAATTATTTTAATACATTTTTACTATTTATTCTTTTGCACAAGCAGGAAAATATCCCAGTCTAATGAAGCATCCTCATCCTCCTTCCCTCATAGCCTGAGGAAGCTGTGGATGCCCCATCCCTGGAAGTGTTCAAGGCTGGATGCAGCACTGAGGAACATGTTCTAGTGAGAGGCTGGAAAGAGAAGATTTTTTTCCATGACAGGGAGGTTGGAACTGGAAGATTTTTGAAGTCATTTCCAACCCAAACCTTTCTATGAGTCTCTACCTTTGAACAGCTCTGTCATGCTTTGTAGCTTTCTCAAACCTAACCTGTCCTTTCTGTAATGGAAGGGTTAACAAAACAGCCAACATCCAGGATAAAACCTTTCTGTGGATTTACATAATGCCAGGTTTCATTTTATCTGCCTTGCTCAAGACATTAAATGGTGACATTTTCTCTCTTTTTCAGCAATTTACTCTCTTTCCAAGACATCTATTCTTTTCCCCACTAGACACTGCAGTTAGGAGATGCTCTGCACTGAATGCTTTCTCTGCCTTTATTACTTACTCATCTGGCATCACAACATTTTCTGGCAAATCTTCCAAGTCTCTTTTTGGATTTGGCTGCCCTAAGTAATTCTGCACCACTTGCAAAGTCTGCCACCTCACAGCTCCCTCCTCTTCACCAGGTTGTTGAATACCACACATCCCTGTGCAGCTCCACGGGGAACAGCACTGCTCAGAAAAGTCAGTGTTTATTCCTGCACTGTGTTTCCTTTCACTGACTAATAATCCATGACAATACCTTTCCCCTCATCCCACTGCAGCTCGTTTCTGTCAGAGCCTGTTAAAACTACAGCTAGACTATAATTAAAAAAATCAGCCTTGTCTCCATTACCCAGCTAGTCATTCAATATTCACTTTCCCCCTAAAGCTTTGCCACCAAGACAGGTTTAATCTGAATTGACTTTGAAACTCAGGCATGCGAAATGTGAATTGGTGGTAAACCAGCAAAATGATAATTTGCACTTACTTCCGGGAAGTAAAACCCAGCTGCTGATACTGAGTTCTCTACAGATGAACTCTCAAAAGCAGTCCCAAACAGGAGGAAGAGAAAAACAAGGAGAGGGAGAAACTGGAAGAGGGCAGCCTACCCATCCATTCCCCACCCCACACACTGGCTCAGTCCTTCACACTGAAGCACACTTTAAATCATCAGATCATTCAGGCTTGAAAGGCAAACATCTCCCTTTCAAACAGTTCGAATAACCCCACTCCATGACTGACTGCTCAGTCTGAACTCATCAGCCCAACCCATTTACACCCCATCAAAATTTAGCTCCCGTATTTTGCCCATGGTGGCTCATTTCACGGGTTACGAACGTGTCCTACCTGGCAGCGAGGCAGTCAGGATGAGGGGCAGTAAAATGGATTTCTGGAAGCTCTCCATTGGAGCATTCTCTCCTGGTCCCTGAGGCAGGAAGCCACCAGTGGTCACTGCATATTTGAGGAGAAGCTGAAGGACAGAACTTATCGAGAAACTCAGGAATGAGCAGCTGCTTTGAGTCCTGTGACAAGGGTGACTTTGCGTGACCTGTATCGCCAACAAGGGGAAAAGATTACATGAGGGAGGGTTTGGAAGCAGAGCAGAATCTTTCCTGAAATAATTGTTTCAAAAGACACAGAGGAACTTTCTTCAGCAGAGAAACCTCGTCCTGCAGATCTCACATCCCTCAGTCCCTCCTGGCTGTTGCAACACTCCTGCCTCAGCGCTGACAGGGCCAGGGCAGCTCCAGCTGCATCATTAAAGTTACTCCTGAGCAGCTAGGGAAAATAATTCTCAGAGCTGCTGCATTTGTGAGGCTGAGAAACAGCAAATCTCCTCCCAGCTCCCCAGACTGAGCCCTCAGAAAGGCTGATAGTGCAAAAAAGGTCCCCAGAGTTATTCCTCAGAATGTGAGAGTGCCTCCTATACCCCAAAATAAATCACCAGCAGCTCTCCACTGTGGTCAGAAATAATATACTGAGTGTGAGACACCACCTTACTTCCGTATTTTCTGCATTTTCAGTGTTTGTGATTCACCTGTGAGATACTATCCTCCTCCCCCTCAAAATATGTGGGAGAGGCTTTGATTGTCCTTGGTTTACAAACCCCTCATCTGGGCAACCGAAGCTTGCCTTTACAAAAGCAACCTGGGCTAGAGGATGTGGTTTGTGGCCAGACCAAATTTCTTGTCAGGAAAGCGTTTCTCGATTCCAGGGGTGTTCTTTGTGGCAGCACTGTGCAGTGCATAAAAATGAGTGCCACCAGAGAGACACCCTGGGTCTCCTGCTCAGCAAGCAGGCTGTGCCGGAGATCCATTCCCTGCCTGGAATCTGGCAGGCTCAGCTGCCATCCTGGGCCACATTTTCCTGTTTTTCAAGCTTTCAGTTTACCCTGGGAACCTACAGGACAGTCCTGTCAACTAATCAATGTTTTAAGCCAGACCTGAGGGCTGGTTCCTTCACCTGCTTGTTCAAAGCCTGGTTCGGGTTTTCTTAGTGCATTTTGAAAGGTTTGGGGTTTTTTTACCTCCACATTTTATGAGTGGAGGAGTCCCTGGCAGGCAGGTGAGGGGGGAGGGTCAATGTGCACAGCCTGGAGGGATTTCTCCTTGCTCTGTCACTGTGACAGCTCTCGGCACATGCACAAACCAGTCAGGATTGCAGGAGCTGGTATCATCTGTCACACAAAGCAAAACAGCCCGAGTAAAGCACCAGGAAGCAAACCCAAAACACAGGGCTGGGTCCTTTTCCAGGAAGATGTGACACCAGGCAGGATTTCCAGCCAGAGCAGCAGCCTTCATATCACCACTTACAAATCCAGCTGCACCAAAGCAATCTGAGCTGGGCAAAGTTTTATATGGTGAAGAATAAACTGGCCAGAATATTTTGACAAATCCAGGACAAAAATCAGTAAACAGCTTGGGGCAAAGTAGAGTAAGACGGGAAAGGGAGGGATCTATAATATTTTGGTTTACTTTGTTTCAAAATGGACTTCTAAAGGGCTGGGAAATATGAGCCGATCCCCGGGTGAAACGAGATATTTTGGCGGACGATGAATTAAATGCCTGGGGTTTGTTCTGGGCTGCTTTTCCCCTCCTCTGCAGGTGCACGGGGTGACTCAGGGTGCCAGTGCTGTTCTGAGCCTGCTCTCTCCCTCATCCACGACACAGGTAGGGGACAACAACAACGATAATATCACTCTAGACGAATGGCAGCTGGATCCAGAGAGGGTCTTGGATGCTTCGGGCACCCCACGAGGGACACCGACCCCAAATGCCAGGAACCAGAATAGGAGATAGAGCCACAAAACGCCCCTGCCACCCAGGGCAGGCTCCCTGCTGAGGCAGGAGCAAGGACAAGGGTTAAATTGTCTTTCAGCCGCCGGCTCCGTCTGCTGGGAAGCAAATAAAGGCTGCAGAGCGTTTACCTGGATCACATCCCTGGTGCTGAGATCCCCCACGGCTTTCCCTCTGACGACAGGTCCGGCTCTCACAGGAGGCTGGAGGTGAACCAAGCGAGGATCCTGGGCCAGCCCTCAGCTGCTGTCCCAAGGAAAGGTCCCTCAGGTGTCGAGGACGCCGTCCCTGAGGGAAGGGAGGCCGCTCCGAGCTCTCCCTCGCTGCAGGCCGTGCCTGGCACCGTCCCGTGACACGCAGGGATGGCCTCTCCCTTCCTCCGCCCTGTCGCCTGTCAATGTTTAACCGGGCCCTGGGGAGGAAGTGAGGCATGGCCGCTGACACACGGAGCAAACTTCGGGCCGGCCCAGCCCGGCAGCGGCGAGGCTGCCCGAGCTTCGTCTCGGCCGGGAGGGACACGGGCACGGCGCGGGGAGAGGGCTCTGGGCCTCCAGCGGGGGAGTGACTTTCACAGCTGAGTGCGGTGGTGCCAATTTCCCCTGTTACACTGACACAGGTGAGTGGCATGGTGCCAATTTCCCCTGTTACACTGACACAGGTGAGTGCGATGGTGCCAATTTCCCCTGTTACACTGACACAGGTGAGTGCGGTGGTGCCAATTTCCCCTGTTACAGTGACACAGCTGAGTGCGATGGTGGTGCCAATTTCCCCTGTTACACTGCCACAGCTGAGTACGATGGTGTCTGAACGATGTCCCCTGTTACAGTGACACAGGTGAGTGCGATGGTGCCAATTTCCCTTGTTACACTGACACAGGTGAGTGTGTTGGTGCCAATTTTTCCTGTTACACTGACACAGGTGAGTGTGGTGGTGCCAATTTCCCCTGTTACACTGACACAGGTGAGTGTGGTGGTGCCTGGAATGGATGTCCCCTGTTACAGTGACCAGGGGAGTGTGATGGTGCCAGTTTGCCCCATTGTACTGACACAGCTGAGTGGAAAGGTGCCAGTTTTTCCTATTACAGCGACACAGGTGAGTGCAACAGTGCCTGGCACTGATGTCCCCTGTTATAATGACACAGGTGGGTGCAGTGGTGCCAGTTTCCCCTGTTACAATGATACAGGTAAGTGTGATGGTGTCTGGCACCGATTCCCCCTGTTAGAAGGACACAGTTGAGTGCAAAGGTGCTTGGAATGGATGTGCCCTGTTATAATGGCACAGGTGAGTGCAATGGTGCCAATTTCCCCTGTTACAACGACACAGGTGAGTATGATGTGCCTGGCACAGATTTCCCCTGTTATAATTACACAAACGAGTGCAATGGTGCCAATTTCCCCCATTATAATGACACAGGTGAGTGCAAAGGTGCCTGGAATGGATGTCCCCCTGTTATAATGGCACAGGTGAATGTGATGGTCTCTGCCACCGATTTCCCCTGTTAAAATGACACCAGTAAGTGTGATGGGGCCAGTTCCTCCCTGTTACAGTGACACAGGTGAATGTGACAGTGCCTGGAACATATGTCCCCTGTTACAGTGACACAGGTCTCTGGCACCAATTTCCCCTGTTATAATGGCACAGGTGAGTGTGATGGTGCCAATTTCTCCCTGTTATAATGGCACAGGTGAGTGTGATGTGCCTAGAGGCTGGACCACATCCCATTGTTAAAATGCTTCAGGCAGCGTGGCAGAAAGCAGAAGTATGGCATTTAGGTTAAAACCTTATAAAATAAAGGCCTTGTTGCCTTTGTAAAATCATGGCTTAGGCCTGTTACTTTGGCTGGAAAAGGACTGTGGGAAAGAGGCATGGCTGAGTTACAGTTAGAAAAACATGCTGTGTGATTATCATGTGTTCAGTTTTGGGGTGTGGTGATTGGTTGGGTCTCATCTGTAGTGCCTTGAAACTATGTAAACATCACAACTGTATGAAAGAAGGCGGTGTGATAATTAAAACAGAGCTTTCCTTCCATTGCCTGAAGTTGTCAAGTGAATATGTGTGTTGTGACCTGCCTCAACAGTGACACAGAAGTGTCTGTGCCAGCCATGCCCTTGCCAGTGGTCACTGTCACCCACAGCCACGGTCCATCAGCAGTCCTTGACAGGGTGAGGGGCTGAGCTACGTCCAGGGAGCATCCAGGGGGCCCAGTTTGCAGCTGAAGGAGATGGGGGAGGGCTGGAGACAAGGCTTTGCAAAGGTTGTTTTGTGAAACTTTTCAGGCAAATCTTTTGTGTGTGAAAATGAGGTGCCCATCCAGGGCACAAGGCCCAGGGCAGCAATGGATCTGGCTGTGGTGTCACTGGGGACAGTCACAGTATCAATTAGGTTGGAAAAGACCTCTGAGATCATCAAATCCAACCTTTGCCCAAACATCACCTTGTCAACCAGGCTGTCAGGGTATTGGCTTCTTTTCCAGCCTCTTGCCCTCACTTCCCACAGCTGGGATTGAACAGAGGAGACGCAGTTTGTTCTTGTTCCAACTCAGTTGTTCATTAGTTCTTATCTATGTTACAGCCTTAGGAACTGTGATCTCTGTTAACAAGGTGGAACAAGGCTATATAATGGCATTTCTCTAGCTTTGCAAAGATTTTTCAAGGACAGTTTGTCCAATAATGAGTTGACACCTAAATTATTTTTATTTCTAACCTAATGCTCAAACCCCTAAGTTCAGCAGTGTAGATTTTCTTATCCAATTACAAGGCACCATCTAAACCCATAAAGAAGAAGGAAGAAGACAGTGAAAAAGAAGTATCTAGCTGACACCCTAAAAACTCTATCTTGACACATGTATAATTATATGCATTACTAGATTCCAAAACCTTACATTTTTCACCCTGCAACACCACACCTTCTGTTCAAACTGCACACACCTGATTTTAATGTTATCACTCAATTTTGGAAGCCTATAATGATGCCTTAGGTTTTAACTTTTCTATGTTTCCAGCCCTGCCCTGCCCAGTGTCACTCTGCAGTTCCCTGGAGCTCGTTCAGTGCTGTTCTCTCATGCTCACACACACACAACAAAGCCTCTCCAGCTCTCCAAGGACACCCAGACCCTCCTAGGCCCAACAACTGCAAACCACAATCTTGGGGACAGGGGGGCAAGCTTGGGCAAATTCCATCCTTGCCTGGCTTCTGCTTGGGGAATTGATGCTGAGATCCAAGTGGGAAGAACTCGGGAGCTGTCCTTGTCCATGTTGGGATGCACTGAGGCAGGAGCCTCTGGAGCCCAGAGTGTACCTCTGAAGGCCTTTCCAATCCATCCCTCCTTTATTCCTTTATTCCTTTATTCCTGTCTAGTCTACGTTTCTAGGGAGCCATTTAAGGCATCAGCTCCCTTAGACACTTCTTTCAAATTTTTTCCTTTTTCTTCTGCTGGTGAGTAGGAGGATTTTCTCCCTTTCATCCTCCCCACCCCAACCCTTCCAAACCCATTTCAGGATGGTGTGTACACTGTGAACTCCTAAGCAACCCCCCACATTTTTTGTTCTGGGGTGTGTGAGGCTGGAACATATGTCTGCACAGCTTGCTGTGCAATCCCACGCAAGGAGCTCCGAGGGAAATGGACTTCCTGGGATTTACTCAGTGAAACCTTCTGTCACTGCCATTGGGGCACGAGTGGAATTTCTGGTTTTGGGGACAAATTGTCATGATGGGAATGGTTTCAAACTGAAAGAGGGTTGGTTTGGATTGGATTACAGGAAATAATTCCTCCCTGTGAGGGAGGACAGGCCCTGGCACAGGGTGCCCAGAGCAGCTGTGGCTGCCCCTGGATCCCTGGCAGTGCCCAAGGCCAGGTTGGCCATTGGGGCTTGGAGCAGCCTGGGACAGTGGAAGGTGTCCCTGCCCATGGCAGGGGGTTGGAACAAGATGATTTTTAATGTTGCTTCCAGCCCAACACATTCTATTAATCTGTGATAGAAAATAAACAGCATTTAGACACCTTCATCTGTAAAATCACCTGGCCCTACAGTTCCATGCTGTATTTTGGCTTATTTAGCTGAGTCGAAGAAAGTATGATCAGATGGTGTGAGCACTAAAACAGCAGAGAAGAGCCACTTACTGCTTAAAGCTGATTTGAGGTTGGTGCTAGCAACAGGAATAAAATTCTTCATTTCTTCATGAAAATGGGCTTGAAAGGAAGTGTGGCCAATACAAGGATTTTGAGAAATGGCTCCCTATCAAAGAAATAAATGTTCTTTTCTCTCATGAAGAGCAGGGGAATTGAAACCCCTAGAAAAGACAAAGGCAGAAGGAAAGCTGCCCTAGTGACTGAATTAGCTGTCTCTATCTTTCTGCCTACAGGATGCTGCTCTCCAGTAGCAAATCAAAGAAAAGCTAAGCCATAACTTTTCCAACTCTGCCTCTGTTTTTTTCCCCTTTTTCTATGCTCTTACTCCTTTCCTCTTCTACTGTTTGCCAAAATATTTGGTGCTCTGCAAGTCATGTTTCTCATTGAAAACAGATTTTGTTGTGTTACCTGTCGAAGTCTATGTGAGACACACAGACCCCCCTCTGTCTCTAACAGGTTTTTAAAAATCTTTTAATTCATCTGTTAATGTAGCCACATTTTTCCTTAATCAGAAGCTTAGAGGAAAAGCTCAGGAAATGACAGGGCTGGGCCGTTTCCTTTTCGTGTTACCTTTGTGAGCACTGAAGTGCATTTTGCCCCATAATCTCCCTCCTTATTTTGACTCCAGAGGAGTGTGAAAGCCTGGACTGGACTGGATTTTCTGGCTTAGACTGCAAAAGTCACTGAGACCAATCCCACCAGGATGCTTCCCACTGATCTGACGAATCCTGCTTTTTCTCTTTCCAAAGAGGAGATATTCAATGAATTTTTGCCTTGATGTAAAGATTAATGAAATTATGCTACTGTGGATCCAGGCCCGGATAAATTCTCCAAAACCTTGTGACACCAATTTAATTCATCTGATTTTTTTCTTTTATTTCTTTTCCTTTTTTTCCTTGCTGATTATAATAAAGCCATGGCTCTGTGTGGAATTGCTGCAGGCCCTTAATGAGGGAAGCTTTGGACATAATCTTCTTCAGGACTTTCACACCCAGGAGGCCACAGGATTAAACACTTTTTTTGGCACGAATATCCTCACAGTTTTTATTTAGCCTGAGTAAATCTGCACAACTGGAATGTTGCTCTCCAGTCCTTTCCTGCCAGCATTCCTTGTGAACCACATTCCGTGTTCCCTTTTTGCCAGGTGCATTTCTCCTCTCCAGCACTGAAACCAGTGAGTTGTAGCTGGGAAAATGAAAATGTCATTGTTCAGGGGAGGTAGATGAAGACATTCATCACGGAGCTCAGGCAAGAGGAAGTAAGAAAGTTTAAGACAGAATGACAGAAGATGCAGCTTCAGTGCTGTCAGAGGGAGTGTAAATCTGAGAAGGAAATTTTTAGTGCTCTTTAATACATCAGTTCCCCTGGCAACATTTTCTTTAGGTTTAGAAATGCTTTGTCTCTGCTTCAAACAGCTTTAATTGCTCTGGTTATCCTTCGGTTTATTCTAAAGAACTTTTCAATGTGTGATAATGTGCCAAGGAAATGGAAACATCATTCTCTACACTCATAATCACAATTACATTTTTCATTATTCCTTAAGCTCATGGTTTTTAGACTCTTCCTGAGGCTTGCATGGAAAACGAGATTTTTCAAGGAGTTCAGGCAAAGTGCAAATCTGTCCAGAGCTCCTTTAAAACTGGTGCTCAACACCTGTCTCTAGCAAGCACAGTAAGTCCAGCTCTGGACACATCAGATGAACAAATGGACAGCAGCTTTGTCAGGGGTATGCACACACAAACATTGTGTCCAGGGCTGCAAATCTCACAGGACTTCCCAGGAAAGTTACCGTGGGGCTCTGGAATTAAACCCCTTTTCACATGGAATCACACAGAATTGTTAGGGTTGGATGGGACCTCTGAAGATCATCTTGTCCAACACCCCCAAGCTTTTATTTTTTTCCTGATGATTTTGCAAGGGCTGCCAGTTATGAGGAACCTTCATACTCACACCTCTGAAAATAGAGTATTAATGGACATTCCCCAAGTGGCCTGCAGGCATGATCCAGGGTGACAGTGCCGTGATGAGAGAGCAGATTGGCACCAGAACAGTAGGTGTGATATTGCAAGAGCTGTTTCCCTTTTGCATTTCCATGAAATACATCCCTGTGACTGCCATCTTGCTGCTCCCTTTGGGCATTCAGTTAAGATCACCAAGTACAAATGGCAGAGGTTCTTTTTTTCTTTGGAAATCAATGTCTCCTCTGCGCTGGGTTTGTGGTACCAGGTCTGTGACTGAAAGCTGCCCTTTTTCAGTAAGACACCATACAGCTCTGGCAGAGATGGTTTCAGATATTCAGTTTCTCTTTGTGTGGCAGAATCACTGCTGTATTTTGGCTTTCTCCTGTAGAGGAGCAGGGAATTTTATTTTGATATTCAGGCTGAGAGAGTTGGGGTTGTTCAGATCGGAGAAGAGAGATCTCCAGGGAGACCCTATTGCACCTTTTCATTATCTGAAGGAGCTACAAGAGAGCTGGAGAGGGATTTTTTACAAGGCCTTGTAGTGATAGGACAAGAGGTAATGGCTTTAAACTGAAGGAGGGTCAGTTTAGGCTAGAAATTAGAAGCCTTTTATGATGAGTGTGGTGAAAAACAGCACCAAGCTGCCCAGAGAGGGGGTACATCCCCCATCCCTGGAAAAACTCAAGGCCAGGCTGGACAGGGCTCTGAGCTGAAAATGTCACTGCCCATGGCAGAGGGGGTTGGACTGGATGACCTTTAAGGGGTCCCTTCAACACAACCACGCTGATTCCATGGTTCTGTTTGGTCATTTCCTTTGCAAAGCTTGTGCACAAAATGAGATCCCCTAAAAGCTGAGGGAACTGGTACTGAAAGTACTGAAAGAGTACTGAAAGATCTCAAGGATATAGTAAAGATTGACATGTTTAAAGGATAAAGTTTCCCGTCCTTTCCTCTTTGCTCAGCAGAGTTGCTCACTCAATTTCCAGCAGGAAACCTCCTGCCAGAGTCACACCTTGGCCTCAGGATAAGGGGCTGACATCCCCAAAATGGGCTGAGGTGCATCACAGCCCCTCATCCTGAGCTGTTCCGCCTCTTCCTCACCCTGTCAGGACCCAGCAGCATCACTCCCACAGTCCTGCTCCTTCTCACAGCTCAGCTCTCTCTCTGCTCTTTAATTCCCCCATTGAACCTTTATGAGCAGCAGCACGTGTAAAAGCTGCAGGTCCCTTTGTGTACTTGAGTCAAACATTTACTTACAACTGCTGTTTCAGCAGTAATAATTAAATTAAACATGAAGGGATTAGAGCTGCCTGGAAAATCCACGGGCTGGAGGTGTAAATCACACCACATCACTAATTTATGGCATTCTGCACCTCCAGCTGCACACAGGGGTTTGTGGAGTGTAATTGTGTAATTGTGAATGTAACTGTGATTCCTGAGGAGCAGCAAGATGATTACAGGCCTCTGTCCCTGCACCCAAAGCCATAAATTAAATGAGGTCAGGTTAGGTCACTAGCTGAATGCAAGGAATGCTGTGTACGTGGTCCACTCGGAGAGATTCTAAGAAAGGGCTTGGATTTATTTCTTTTTCCCCACAAAAATAATGAGTTTTTGAATATGTGAAACATTATTTCTCAACCATTGAAATTGTCCAATTACATTTTGCAGTGAAAATGTACTTAAGTGAACTCTTTAGAAGAACAGCCTCAAATCCACCGTATTACCAGGCTTTGAAAAAAGTCTCTATTTGCTAAGCCAGAACATGTGCAAATTGTAGTCTGCTTTTTCAGGCTCTATCTCCTATGTGCTGCATATATCTACATCCTGTGACAATATTTGTAGATATTTCAGGGAATATATTGCTGTCATGAACTAATGAATTAAAGTCCAGCTGCAAAAAAACCCCAAGCAAAATACATCAGAAATGTAAGCAAGATAAAATAAAAGATAAAGGGAGTGAGGGAGAGCTTTTTTCTTTATGGTTTTTAGTTCATAACTGCTTGTGTTTGGGAACCAATCTGACAGTCTTCAGTTGTTTCACATTTCTCTTTTAAGTGATAAGAGAATAGCCCTGTACTTCCAGGTCCCAGAAGGATCGTGAGAGCTATCCCCAGGCACACAGTGGGGCAGAAATAATTTCAGGTTGGTTCTTGTTCTTCCCAAAGGCATCAGCTGTGATTAAATTTATCTTTTTCTTTCAATTCCTTTGCTATTTCCTATGTTGTTTTTGAGAAGGGAAGAAAATTCAACAGTTTCAGATTCAGATTTAAGAAGGCCAAATACCAATCCAACCTCATGGAGCTCCGAGCTGGGCAGAGGGAATGGAAAGCTGGAAAAGGCCCTGGGGGTGGGGCAGGGGCTGGACACGAGCCCAGGGGTGCCCAGGTGGGCAAGAGGCCACTGGCAGCTGGGCTGGATGAGGAATTGTGTGTCCAGCAGGAGCAGGGCAGGGATTGTCCCTCTGTGCCAGGCACTGAGAGGCCCTCGAGGGCTGTGTCCAGTTGTGGGTCCTGCAGGAGAGCCCTGGAGGGGCTGGAGTGTGTCCAGGGAAGGGAAGGGAGCTGAGAAGGGGCTGGAGCCCCAGGAGAGGCTGAGGGAGCTGGGAAAGGAGCTCAGGCTGGAGAAAAGGAGGCTCAGGGGGGATCATGTGGCTCTGCACAAGTCCCTGACAGGAGGGGGCAGTGAGACAGTCAGGCCCTTCTTGCGGGTTACAAGTGATGAAATGGTGTCCAGTTGAGCCAGAGGAGGTTTAGATTGGATATTAGGGAAAATTTCTTCCCAGAAAGGTGCTCAAGCCCTGGCACAGCTGCCCAGGGCAGTGCTGGAGTCCCCATCCCTGGGGGAATTTGAAGGCCATGCAGGTGTGGCACTTGGGGACAGGACTTAGTGCTGGACTCAGCAGTGCTGGGTTAAAGTTTAGACTCGATGACCTTAAATGTCATTTCCAACCTAAACAATTCTATAATTCTACTCATTTTAATTGGAAAAGGAACCAGCCTCCTAACCTGACTACACCCTGAGGTGTTGATACGCCCACAACCGGAAAGACAAGCGAACACACGTGGAACTGTGGTAGCAAAATTCTTTACTAAAATATCAAACGTGGAACTGTTGGCTCAGTGCTCTGGTGCTCTGTGCAAACAATACAAACATTGCCACACGTTTTACATTAACATTGCATCGTCACCCACACGATACAAACATTGCCACACGTTTTATGTTGCCATTGCATTGACACCCTCACAAATCTGGGAGGAGCAGCATTCCTGTCACACCCAGCACACACCAGCAGCCCTCATGTCCCCTTCCACTCCGATGTAAGGCAAATCTTTTCACTGCAAAAATCCACCCTTTATGTTCAGAAGTGCCTGGGAGGGTCGTACCTCCTCAGTAGGGCTGAGTCAGAGGAGCTGTGAGACCAAATCCTTGAAAATCCTGATTTAAACTGAGAACGTGTTGGTTGATGAATTAGGCTTGTGAAAGAAAGAAAATTGTGTTAATTTTTCTGCATCCAAAAACGGATCTTGGAAGAAATGGAGTGTGCTGAAATGCAACCAACTCTGAGACACTGTCAGCTCTGCTGATTTCTGTACTCCTCCATACTTAGAAGCAATGGATTAACTTTTAGACAACCTTTTCAAAGCTATTCATAAAAATATTTGATTTAATGATCTTCTAACCCAGAATGCATAAAAATGTTGGGGTAGTGCTCTACTTCTGCATACAAACTGCCCCCAAATTGCCTGAATTCTTTTATCAGCCTATACAAAATTTTTAAAAAAAGTATATGTACATTGCAGTATTGTGTTTGCAGTTCTAGTTATATTTCTGATCATTTCATGATGGTCTTTCATGAGAAAATACATACAATTTTGAAAAAGGCCACTAATGCTGTTTGATTGTTTTGAAATTCATGATCCGAGGCCTCAGCTGCAAAAGCTAATTTAATTTAGCCAACACATATAAACTCACTGGCACAGTGGTTTTGTTTAAACAAATGGATTTGCCTTACATGCAATCATCTGCTTTTTCTTAAGTCACATTTTCCAGCAGGGTAACTTTATATTTTAGGTAGTTAATTATTCAATTAATATACTCAAAGTTGCCTAGGGAGCAGGGGAGGGGTTCAGTCTGGAGAAAAGCAGGCTCAGGGAGGATTTCATTGCTCTCTACAACTCCCTGTCAGGAGGGTGTGGGGAGATGGGGGTCAGTCTTTTCTCCCAACTAAGAAGCAACAGGACAAGAGGAAATGGCTCCAAGCTCTACCAGGGGAGGTTTAGATTTGATACATGAAAAATTTCTTCACAGAAAGGATGGCCAAGCACAGGAACAGGTTGCCAAAGGAGGTGGTGGAATCACTGCCCCTGGAAGTGTTCAAAAAATGTGTGGATGTGATGCTTAGGGGCATGGTTTTGGGGTTGCTGGTTGGGCTCAGTGAACTTGGAGGTCTTTTCCAACCTAAACAAATCTGTGAGTTACAAGATCAGTTTCTAATTTACACAAAGAAAATCATTTTGTTGGGGAAAATTCTGTGCAGCAGCTGAAAGCATTCACTTGGGAAGCAAAGAGGAGAGGAGGAGGCTCCCTGGATCCCTGACATTTCAACCTGAACTCGTCTGTTCCTCGGCAGAGCTTCAGCAGTGACAAATGAAATGCTCATGGACAGTCAGGCCATCAGAGACTGATGTGGGCACAAAACATTCTGAAGGCAGCAACAGAGACATCTTGTACAGGTCACTTGAAATTACAAATGCATCTCCCTGGAAACAGGATCAGGGTGGTTTCTCAAACCCTGCCTGAGGACTGTATTCCAATTGGCATATTCTCGATGGATTTCACAGAACCACGGAATGCTCGGGTTTGGGTTGGAAGGGACTGTAAAAATCATCCATTTCCACTCCCCTGCTGCAGGCAGGGACACCTCCTACTGGAATTTAGCCCCAAAAATACAGTGGTTGAGTCTGCAAAAGTGACTGACTGAGAGCAACACCAGTCAGCAGCTGGATTCAAGGAATTGGGAGCACTCCTGAACTCCAATAAAAGCCACAGCCAAGAGGTCGAGCAGCACTTGCTCCTCAAGGGTGACTTTTTTATGCTGATGCAAAGCCACAAACTGCTGGCACCAGGCACAGAGGTGGAAGTGAGACCTTCAATTGCCTGCAGGATTATTTCACTATTATATTATTACTATTTATGGCTATGTTATTATCTCTGAGAACGAGAACAACAGGCTGATAATGCTGTCTCAGCTCACAGACCTCAACCCCTCAAGACACAGAGCTAGGACTGACCAGGAAGCATTCCTTTCCCCTCACCATTTTTCCATAAATTAAAGGAATAAGCAGTCTGCACCTTGGGCACAAGAGCAATGATTGTGAAAGATATTTCTGCCTATTATGTGGAAAGAATAGTGATTAAAAAGATGTTGCTTGGCTTTATCAGTCTGATCCATCACACTTTTTGAAGGTAGCAAAAGTATTCAGAAAGTAGCTGAATTTTAAGTAAAATTGAGCTGTTTAGATATTTTAATTATTTAAATAAAACATTAAAATTTATTAAAGAATCTTAAAATGAAGAAGGATATTCTTCTGGCATACAAATAAACATTGTTTCTTCCATCATCAGTGGTCAAAAGTAAGCACATGATCTCAGCTTACTCTACACCAGAAGAAAATAAATAATATATTATGATCATTATTTAACACTTCTCAGGATTTTCCTGCTGAAAATATTTATCCTGCTTTTCAGACCCAGGCAAGTAAAATGAGCTACTTGGGAAAGCCTCACCAAGAAGGATTTGAAAATAAAGAAGAATCCTTCTTTTCAATGAAAAGAAAAGAAACAATAAAAATAAATAACACCAAAATAATAAAATCTATTTTCCTGTCATTCTTCCATGCTTTTACCATGCTGGGTATTGGATCCCCTCAGCTCCCCTTGGGAACAGCTCCACTATCACTGCTTGTTGGAAAAAGCACTTCACACAGACACTACAGGCATTCCTGTAACACCAACCTTGCCTGTGCCTGCAGGAAAATCAAACAGGACCATTGTGAAAGGGAAGGTTTCTGAACTCCTTTCTCCCTCCTCAGAGCCCTGAAGTATTTTTCACAGCATCTGCTGTGTAAAGACCCCGCTCCTTATCTCTGAAACTTGCAATCATCCCAGAGATTTCAAAAGGCTCTGCTTGGGGATGGAATAAGAACTAGGGCTCCCAGCCTGGATGATTACTTGAGAGCATTTCCTCACTAGGTCTTGTTTAAAAGAGAAAAATCCTCCTGTCTTCTCCCTCACACACACCCAGTTCCTCATTGGAAAAAAAAAAGTCTAAATCACTGTAAGTGACTCTAGTTTAGCCTTGGCAAACCACTCACAGGAGCTCTCAGGCAATCAGAGGGAGACACAAGCACAAAAGATGTCTCCAGGGTCTCTTTGAATAGGAGGAGCAGGACACCCTCCATCAGCTCCACCATGGGTTATTTTCAGCAGGAAGCACACACAAGGAAACAGCTGCAGCAGCCTTTACATGTCCACCAGGTGAGCTGCAGTGCCCAAGGTTGTCCCAAGAGCATTGCATGGGCAAACTCTACCATCTCTGCAAGAACAAATTGGTGTAGACTGAAGGAGGGCTCTGTGCCAGGCTGCAGCTCAGCCCACACTGAGCTGGCTGCAAGGGCAGCACTGCAGCTTCCTCTGCCAGGAGGGAGCATCCTGACAGCTACAAATATCATTCCTGACATGCCTGCACAGATGGGTGCAGTAATTTATCAAGGGACACCAGGAAGATGGTGCAAATCTTTTTTTTTTTTCTGAACAAAAGTGCTTTGGCTTTTTGTTTGGCACTGTAGAAATGTTCCCAGGCTTCCAGCAGCAAGGTTTGAAGGGCAGGTTAGCAGGCATGAATGGTTTTGGGGGGAAAAAATAATAATAACTGTAACTTGTGTAGAGGAGGGAGGCACAGAGGTGGGAGTGAAAGGCAGAGAAAGAGGTTTGCATGTTCTTGGGCAGAAATAAGGAATTTTTTCCCAGAAGGGGTGGTTAAGCACTGGAAGGGTCTGCCCTGGGAGGTTTTCAAGGAATGTGGCACTCAGGGCTCTGCTTTAGTTGACAAGGTGATGTTTGGGCAAAGGTTTGACTCAATGATCTTGGAGGTTTATTCCAACCTTAACAATTCTCTGATCCTGTGATTCAAATGACCGTTTTTAAAAGTCTTTAACGTGATGGAGCTGGAGTTAATTGGAGTTTGCTGGAGTCTGGAGCAGTCCTGTAAAAGCAGAGAATTTCAGTTTGTTGAGGGGAGCAGGGAAGGTGCTAGAGCACTCCTCCTGGATTTCCTGCCACCAGTCGACTCCAGTAGCTCAGCTGCTCAGATGGTTTTATTTCGTGGCACGTCACGATTTTCCTGAAGCGAGGGACAGAGAACCTGATCCTTTCGGGGAAAAACGTCTGCTCTGAGTGAAGCTCCTCCAGCTGAACTTTTAATTTGGCGAGGCACAGCCCTATGAACACATCCTCCAGTTTAATGAAAGGAACACTCTCAGAAATGTTGTAGATCTGACTGGCTACGTCGCTGGATAAAACATATCCAGTCCCGGAACAAAAGGGTGGGTAGGTCGTTCCTGGGTACTCCTCCCTACTCACATACCACTTACTCCCTCTTGTCCTTATGGGGTACTCATGCAGTTTTAAAAAGCCTGTGAAGAATCCAGTGGTCTTCTTTTTCCTCAGGAGCAGCTCAGTGAGGTAAAAAACGTTGACAAACACGTCTGTGTCGGTTTTCATCACAAAGCTGGACTGGGAACAAAACCGGTGAATCCACTCGATTCCCATCATGGTCTTCAGGGTCAGGTTGTAATAGGAGTCTGTAAAGTTCTTTTGGATGATGTCTCTGTACCTCTGGCTCTCTTCAGCGAGGTCAGCCTGCTGGCTGGGATCCACAGGGCTTCCCAGGAGGAAAAACGTCACCAGGCGCTTGCCAGCCACGGCCCTCTCCTGGCCCCAGGTGTGCCGGATGGCCATCCTGGCATCCACCTGCTGGAACGAGGACGCCACGAGCAGGACAAGGAAAGGAGGGTTCTTGTGGCAGTCGATGTCTGGGAGCTGTGAGAAGTTCCCTTCGAGCCTCCTGAAAGTCTCCGTGGGGAATATGTAACCCTGGCTGTTCTCACAGGACACGCAGAACTCGGTCCAGTTGTACAGAACCCAGAAGCTGGCACTGCTGAGCCCCACCAGGCAGACAAACAGCCTGAACCTTCTGAGATCCATCTGGAAGGAACAAGAAGGAACAGCACATAAAAATAATCTCTGCTTCCTCTCAGTGCTCTGCTCCCGACTCCCTGTGCAGGGATTTAAAGGCAGGTCAGCTCTAACTGAGAGCTGCCTGTCTGAGGGCACTCACCCACGTGCATTTCTCCTCCTGTCACCCCCACGAGATGTTCTGCTGGCAGATTCACACTTGGGCTTAACTTGAATCTGCCCTCCAAGCCAGTGTGTCCTCAGAAATCCACACAAGTGTGTCCACTGACACCCAGGCTGATGCTTCAAACCTCCTCCCCATTTTCAGCATCCTACAAGCCAAGTTTAGACCCACCAGAGAGGGGAAGCAGATTATGAAGGAGCAGATTATGTATCCATGTCAGAGGGCAGAGAATAACAATGATGGGGGCTTGGGTTTGTTTTTTTTTAAATACCATGTTTCTCCATTTGTGCCTGTGTCCCAGAGGCAGCAGGTGTCCAACAGGAACACCCAGCCAGGTTCTTCTCATCCTCATCACCTTTGTGTCCTGCGGGGCTCTTGCACCAGCCCAGAAACTGCTCCTGATCCTTTTGCTGGAGGGGCCATGAGTCACATTTTTGAAGCGGGGTCAGCTGCTCTGAAGACAAGAAAAGAACCAAACCAGCAGTGGGTCACATTATTTGGATGTTTCGGCTTGTGCAGAGCTCCAGTGACTCACTAGGGCACACTGAGGTGAGAAGGGAGTTGGTCCTGTTCTGAGATCCAAACAATAACAATGTTCACTCATTTAACCTTGTCACAGGTTAATGAGCTGCACATCTGGCTATAAATCTAGTATAAATTTTGAGTGAGAGTAAAATTATCAAAGCAAGCCCAAAAACCTTACAGTGCCAAAAATATTACACATGCCCATAAATTACCCTGGTGAGAGGAGTTTAAGGCTTCAGTTGCTCATTCCAGTAACCCACAGACTCACCTGGTTTTAGAGCACCAGGATGGGGCAATTTCTCCCAGGGGAAAAGGCATCTCCTTCCACCTTCCCCCTTCCTAACAAAGATTTGTATCTGACTCCCAAACTGAAAACACAGCAAACCAAGTTAACCATGCCCAGAGCTGCAGATTTCATGGGAATTTGACCTCTGCCTTCCGGCCAGGAATGTTCTGTGTACACTCCCCCAGATCACGTTAGTGCCTTCTTTTTGCTCAAATTCCCCTTTCCAGCCAATCAAAGGTTTTGCATTGCAGGATTTAAGTTTTTGAAAGTCCAGCCAGGTGCTCCTGGACCCAAATCCAGCTCATTTTACCCATAAGAATGGTCCCATTTACTTCAGTGATTCTTAAAAGCATGTAACAAGTAGAACTGGAGTCTTGGTTTACTGGAATTCCCTCCACAGTGAAAAGCATTTTTTCAATGATTCACTAATTAATTTTGAAAATATTTCATAAGTTCACATTAGTTCTGGCACTTGTATTTAAATTGACTTTATCCTTAAATAGAGTATTCCTCAGATCTGTTTTTTTCTTGTGTTTATAACCCACAGTAGTCTTGTAATTAACTTTAAAACGGCATTAGTTAAATACCTATGTAAAATAGTGTGAGATTGTACACATGTAGATATATATATATCTACATACAAAAGATCATACAAAAATCTGCTCTGCATCTGGTCTCACATTCTTCAGTGGCTTGGGAGGGATACATGGATATCCTGAATTGTGTTTTCAGTGGATGGTGTTTTGAGGCTGGCAATGGACATGCACAAGAGGTTTGTTGGGGTCACCAGCTCACACAAGACTATTTGAGAGTCTGATGTTCCTCTGTGACAGGAGCTCCAGAACATGCACAAACCAAGCACTGAACTAAGGAAACAATTGAGAGCAATTTGCTACTAAAACACATTAAATCCTTTTCACAAACATTCATGAGGCAAATGCCATAACACACAGCAACCATTTTACAGGATTTCAGTAGAACCTGACTAATACAACATTACCATTATTTACTTTTTGTTTCCAGCGCTGGGAACAGAGCTAAAAAAACTTTAAAATCAGCCTCCCACCTTTACCATTCTGCCTTTCCAGAGCCAGATTGTCTTCCTGTTTCAGCCCATGCGTGAAGCAGCACAACTTGTACACACACATGAACACACAAACACCCACAGCTGGGCGATGCAAATGTTTGTAAATGCGTGCAAATTGCCATGGATATTTTAGAAGTTTTGCAAGTGGCACACATGTCATTGCATCCTTTCCCAGCAGCTCCCTGTGGAGGGACCAAGGGGCAGGCAGAAGCAAAGTCTCCTTTGGTTCTGAACAGCTTTTCTCATCAGCTTGATCATCAAAAGGCAAATTTGGGTTTGCCTGGATGGAAGTGGTAGGAATGGAGCTCTTTTTTCCTCACCTGGAACATTGGCCATTGGTCACAGAGGTATTTGGGGAAGGGGCTGAGGGGCAAGGCCCAGATCACACCAGGAGCACCTGGGGCATCCCCAGTTTGGTGTCTCAGCTGTCCCTGCCTCCCTAGGTGTGTAATCCATCCAGACAAGCCAGAACCATGGAATCATGGAATGTTTGGGCTAGAAAGGACCTTAAAGATCATCCAGTTCCACCTCCCTGACACCTTCCACAGTCCCAGGGTGCTCCAAGCCCCATCCAACCTTGTCTTTACTGAGAGAACTCTGAAGGAAAGGGGTGACAGAGACACAGGCTGCTTCCTCTGGCCAAGGCCATTATTCTTTCAAAACCATCCATTCAGTTCTTGTTTGCAGGTGAACAGGAAGAATTCGGAACACTAAAACCATTTTATATTAGCACAGTTCCTTGGAGCACTGAAGTTTCTGTATCAGGGGATTAAATCACCTTGGTATTGTCTCCTCACCCCTGAGCCATCCCCCTCCCATCCCCATTTTGCATCAAAACAAATCTTTCTGTTCTTATGTCAAGTCCTTTTGCATGATGTGATATTTGACTTTTCTCTGTGATCTCAGTCAGAAATCACAGGTTTTAATTATCTCAATGCTTTTTTTCCTTCTCCTGTTGTTCCAACTGCAAAATATTTTATGAAGGGCATTGCCAAAAAATTGCCTATTTTGTGCCATGGAGGCTTTGCTTGAACTGACTGGTGCTTCATGGGTCTCTGCAGAGCCAAACGTGGCTCTCATGGAATGCTGGCACCAAACAATGTGGCACTTGCAGCCTCCTCTCACACTCACCTGAAACAAACACGTGAAAAATGACTCTGCTCTCCCTCAGCAACTTGAGGGGGGATGAAAAAATTTATTCTCTTTGTTTTTTTGTCAAATTCCCCCTTTTTCTGGAGACTCTGTCTCTTTTAGACAAGTCTCAACACTTCAGCACAAGGTGTTACAACAACTCTAACATTGAACACAAACAAGTAAACACTTTACAATGGTCACAAATGCATTTTGTAGCACTCTCCAGTTTGGTAGCCATGAATTAAGCCAATCTCATCAAAGAGTTTTCTTTTTTCTGCCACTCTTCCCTTGCTTTTTCTATTAATTTTTGTCTGCTGGACTTCAAACTCATCCCTGATGTAAGTGCAACATTCTTGCCCTATGATAGCACATTTTTCCTTAAGGCCACGTGGTTCTGTAGAGCCTCATTCCTTCCAACATTGTTTGAGAACCTATCCAGCAATTAGTCACATTCAATATTTTAGCTGCTTTAAGTTTTCATAGGAATTTTCGTGAAACTCTAAAGGTGTTTTGGGTGAACAAAGATTTTGGTGGACTATTGAGATACCACTTACAGGCATGAGCAACACCTTAGTTTTGAGGTTATTAATTCTTTTTCCTCTGTTTTATTCTGGTTGGGGATAATAATTTAAGTTTAATAGTACAATACATTCTGTTTGCCTTTCCACTGTCTTGTGGCCAGCACGGAGTGTGCAAATCCTGCTGCATTCTCAAGGCTTTGCTCACTTGTCCCACTATTCCTGCTATAAAATGAGAGCCTCTGTCTGATGGCATTCCTAGAGGAGCTCCAAAGCATGGAAATACTTGATTTAGCAATATTTTCATGATTTCTTTTGCCAGCTTGGTGCAGCAGGGAAACGCTTGAGGCCACCCAGAAAAGGAACCCACTAAGACCAAAAGATATTTACAGCTCTCCTTCCAGAAAAGTTCTCTAAAGTCAATTTGCCAATGATCTCCAGGAGAGTTACTACATTTAATAGCCTCTATCATTAATTTATTTTATCAGGAAATATTACTTGACCAGTGGGGGTGACAGCCCATCCACCAGGGTGAGATTTAGAATATAATGTTTCGATTAACTGACAAATTTTTGTTCTATATTCTGGTTTAATATCTGACTCTGCAGCTCTGTAGCTGTGGCTGCTCACAGTCAGCTGGGCCATCTTTGGCATAAGGGAATAATTCAAAAGATTTCCCAGGATCTGGGAAACTCAAAGCTGGAGGCCTCATTAGTGTTTTGAAGTCATTTAAAAGCAGCCTGAGCATCATCAGGCCATATAATAAAGTCTTTATTAGCAGTTTTAAAAGTCCATATAAAGGGTGGACCAGTAATCTGAAATTCCTTTAAATCTATTACAGTGAACCATTCCAAATTTATTTATTTATTTGTTTACTTTTTTATTTTAATGTAATGTGGTTATGAGTGGTTTGGGTTAGTTAGCAGTTTTCAGGTTAGTTAGCAATTTGAGTCCTGTACTAGCTGATAATCTTCACTAGTAACATTTTTGACTGGCAAAATTGGAGTTCACCAACAAACTGTATCTTATTTTTTTTTTTTTATGATAGGCAATGAGCCTTTTCAATGTTTTGATTTTAAAGGACATTGGTTTTCTCTGACCAGGCCTGTGTCTGATTTTATTTTGATTCTCACAGGTTCTGCTCTTTTTGATTTTCCAGGAATCTCCCTGGCCAATACACAATGGGAATTACTGCATCCTTAATTTCCTTTGAAACAGGCTCAGATTGGGAAGTCAGTGTCATATAAAAATTGAACTTTCCACATATTTAGACACAGGGGTTTTAATCTGAAAGTCTCCTTCCTGAAACTTGATTTTTGCATTCAATTTTCCCAGTAAGTTTTTCCTTCATAGCAGTTTTGGAAAGTTCAGCAGGTACAAGAATGGATTATTTATAATTTTCCTTGTTTGAACTGAACTGGTTTGATAACGGGGGCACAGTTCACAAGTTCCAGTGGCACCACAGATTGTGATGGAGGCATCACTTAACTTCCCTTGCAGGGTGTTTAATACTGAATAATTGTTCTTGTGCTTACTAAAAATTCCAGTTTTTCATTTCTTGGCGTGGCTGTTACCAGAGGCTCTGCTATTGCCACGAGAGGGTTTGGAGGAGTCCTGGGTTTTACCTGAGCATCCTCCTGCTTCCAAGATCTATTTTTTTTTATAAAATGTGCATTTTTTTTAATAAAATGTGCATTGATTTGTTCCCAATCTTCTTAATGAAGGTTGAGGAACTGAACCCTTTCCCCTGTTTACAAGACTCCTTCCTGCTATCATTTTCTGTTTCATTTTTTCCTCAGTTTTTTTTTTTATTTTTGGGGGGTTTCTTTGATTTGCACATTTTGATACACTGCCCATGCAACATCAAGTATCTCACCCATATTAAAACCATCCATTTCTTGGATTTTCTGTGGTTTTATTCTAATATCATCTGAGGATTGTCCTATGAAAATTTTACCTTCCTCCCAAATGTTTTCTTATCTTTATTTCTCTCTTATCTATGCCTGCAGCTGGTCTTCTCAGTCCTCTGTGCACAGGAATTTACAGCTAAGTCTTAAGCTTCCTTTTTTCCTTGACAATCTAAATGCTGGTAGCTGTCCCACCAAAATATTAGAAAGCCAGGTTTCAAAATCTCTGTTTTGAAATACCAGAGTGCTAAGTTCTAAAATACCAAAGTAACTCATATTTAAAATATTACACTGCTAAGTTCTAAGATACTAAATTAAACCAGTTTCAAAATATTAAAATACCAAGTTCTGAAATACTAAAGTAGCTCAGTTTCAAAATATTAGAATACCAAGTTCCAGAATACTAAAACAATCCCATTGCAAAATACCAGAACATCAAGCTGCAAAATATCAAAGTAAGCCAACTTCAAGATATTAAATTCTAAAATACCCAGTTCCAAAATACCAGTTTTCAGATGTCTGATACGGGCAGGATTCCCAAACCCAAAAGAATGCCTTAATTCACAGTGGGATCCTACCTGTGTCCCAAATGAATCTGAGGGAATCTGTGATTTTCTCCTCAAAAATTCCAGTGCTGGGACTAAAAATTCAGAAATGCCCCTGGGCTTCATGGGAGACCAGGCACTTTTCCTGTGTGGGTTCACCAGAAATGACACCAAAATTGGCAGGAATAACTTTCTTTTCTAACTTTCTTTCTGGTGCTTCTAACATAATTTGCCAAAAACCCACTGGAGGTCTCTTCATCTGTTTCCCCACTGGTCCCAGACACACTTATCATCCTCTGGGCACACCTTCACATTGTTTTATCTCTTTTTTTTTTGCCAGTTAGACTTTAAGCTCTATTCAGCAGCTTCAGGGGAGCTGAAAATGTTTATTCTCTGCGATATTTATCGCTGTGACCCTATGAAGAAGGTGGGCAAGGTCTGGGATCCAAATCCCAAATCCAAATCTCTACAAGTCCCTACTTCCAGCAGAGGCACAAAGTCCTTCCTACATCCTGCCATGGGCAGCAGGTTGGCTTTAGGGGCTCTCTGTTCACACCACTGACCCTGGTGGGACTCCTTTGTGTTTCCCAGAGATCAGGTCACAGGTAACTCCTGTGACAAAGCCTAATTACTCCATCAAAATTACCCTGACGTCTCCTTTAGGTCTGTTAATGAGCGTAATTATCTGAACAGCACCAAGGGCTATGTGCCATGTGGTTCAGGAAAAGCAGTCTGGCCTGAGGCAGAGAGAGAGGGAAGTAGGTCTGGAGTCCCCCAGAGGAACAGGTTCAAAATATCAATTTAAAGAAGTAAACTTTTCTTAACTTTTCTGGGGCAGAGCTCCAGTCAGGCCAGTGGGTTCAGGGGACAGTTGGTGATGTCTTTGCCCTGAGGTCACACACATCAGCCAGGGAAAACCCAAACCACAAATGACCCAAGTGCTGTGCACCACCTGTGAGAGTCCCCACTTTGTAAAGAGACTCAAAATCCCTGCAGCCCCAAAATCAGAGGCATGACTCAAGATGTGACCAGGAGCTGCAGCCTCAAATCCTGCACAGTTGAATTCAGCACAATTATTCTCATTTTCCTTTCCCAAACACTGAGTGTAACACATGCCCTGGTACAAGGACTAGCAATAGCTGCTAACTCCCAATTTTCCTTGGAATAAAGCCCCTAAATTGCTTTGCCATAAGCTCAGTGTGACACAGAGGAGGATTAAGCACACATAGATAATAAGAAAATGTCAAGAACAGCAGGAAACATTTATTTTTTTCCTAAATGCAAGTGTTTCAGAGGAGCAGGGGCCAGTTTGGGGCTCTCCAAAATGACATCTCTGGTGATGCAATGGGTTCAGTGGTGGCTGGGTCAACCTTTTTTTATGGGAAAACACATGGGCAGCCTAGTGTCCCTTGTAGCTCTAGCTTTGAAGGCAGGGAGGAATCACCAGGGGTCTCTGGCTCAGCAGTTTTTGCTGTCCCTCCCCTCCTGGAGCAGGACACAGCCTGGCACCTTCCTTGTCAGGAACAGCAGCAGCTGCCCAGGTGCCACACAGGGCTGCCAAAACCAGGGCTGGTGAACCTTGCCTAGAAGGAAAGGGTTTCATGGGGGCAGGACAGCTCAGGCTGGCTCCTGCCCTGTGCCCTGAGGAGCCTCCCGAGCCAGAGGTGCCTTTTCCAGCTGGAAGAGCTGCACATGAGCAGCCACCAAGGTGATGAGGCTGAATGTCTCCCTCCTGACACTTAAAAAGGCTGCTTTTCAAAGAGAGGGGTTTAGGGCAATGTGTATTAACAGAGTGCTTGCCCAAACTGGCAGGCTAAGAGCGTGGAAACCCCAAAAAAGTGCAGGATGAGAGAAAAACTTCTTGTGCTGCCCTTACTGAACCTTTTCCCCTCTGATACCCCTCAGCAGCCTCTGCTATCAGGATGGTGTCTCCTTGTCAGTCCATCAGCAAGACAGAGCAAGACTTTGTTCCTCTTCTCCCCACACTCCAGTTTTTATCACTTCAGCACTGAGTTGCTGGGCTCATTATTTACAGCCAAATCCTCTCCCTCGTTTTTTTTCCTTTCTTTTCTTTTCATCCCTTTTTTTAGTATTATTCTTTTCATCTCCTTTGTTTTTCTCTGATTTTTTTCTGCAGTGCTGCTGGGGTGGGGGCTTGGCTTTCCCAGTTGCTCCCAGGCCTCCTGTGATGGGATGTGTACAGAGAGAGGGGCTCTGAGGGCTGGGGTTTTATTTTAAGCTTTCCATGCTTAAAACAAGCCTCTGGCTCTCCAGAAGGGCCAAAATGTTTTATGGCCAGGGAGTGAGTGTCACAGACCCAGGGCAGGAGGCCCTAAGCCATCAATTAGACAACAGATAGAAAAGGAGCATTGCTGTTATGGATTTGCAAATCCTACTGTGTTGCCTGGCTTATGTTTTGTCATTATGTTACTAATACCCATTTAGCTGATTGACCCTGTGACTCCAACAGCAGATTGAATTTTCCCTGTGAGAACGTTGGGCTGGTTTTTATTTACCGCTTTGGGTTTTAATAAGGAAAGAATTAAAAATAATTAAAAGAAAAAAAAGAAAAAAAAAATTACAGTAAAAACAAGTTACGAATTTTCTAGAGGAAAAGATATTAGAGTGAGATGTTACATTCTAGATTAATATAAACCAAGTGAAATATATAAATTATATGATATATACAGATATTTGCATACAATTGTATTCTTAAGAGTGTGGCCAGCATAGCCTAAACACTGGCATGGTTATAATAAGCAAAGAAACATTTTTCACAGCAATCAAAGAAAAACCATGATCAAAAAAAAAAAAAAAGAGAGGAGCTTTAAATTATAAATTGGTTAAAATTCAGTAACTAAGAGTCCCTGCAAGCTTCACTTTCATGCCCCATCGTGCCATGAGACAATTTCAGGAGAGCCACCTGACCCACAGTAACTCCTTAACCTCACTCCTACAGAGGCAAATTTGCACCATTTCCTCCTGTGAATCATATTTTCTGTACCACAGATGGTGATTTACTGGTGGTTAACCGCAGTCCCAGCGGATTGTATAAACACAACCTGAACACTCCTGCTCTCCCAGAGGCAGAGCACAGGCACAGGAGGAGTTTTGCAGGCAACATTCACCCATTAGATCGCTCCTGTATCTTTATTTTGACAAGGAAAGAACAAACATCCGTGGGCCACATGCCCCCAGAAAAGTGTCAGATAAAGAAGTGTCACCTCGGGTGTGGAGATTTCTGTCATTAAAATGGTTGCAATGGCCCAGACCAGGTGGCCTTGGGTTCTGTCTCTGTCCCTACCCAGATGCCTAAAGGAGAATAAAGATCATGGCAAGAGGGAATGCCTCTGTGGCACAGGAATCTTTTGAAGCAGAGGATGCCTCTTCCTCTTTATTAAAAACATCATCAAGAGCCTTTAGCTCCTAATGCACCTTGATCTCATCCACCCAACCGTGAGCTCTTGCTCATAACATCTCTTTGGAAAAGTCAAAAAAGCATCCTCAGACCAAAATGCAATTTTGCTCTCAAAACCATGAAAAAGTTCAGCAGGAGGTGTAGCTGCTCTGGTAATGTCACAGGAAATAAGTGCTGCAACTGAGGAGTCAAAAAGAAATGTGTTCCCAGGGACTTTAGCCAAGCTAAGGAAACTCGCTTCTATTTTAAAATACCACTTTGCTTTTCCAAGCCACCTGCAGAATTCTCCAGATGAATCCTGGCCCTAAAACACCCACAAAAATGTTCAGTTTGGGTATTCAGTAAGGCCAGATCCTTCTTCCAGGATGGAGAAAGATGCTGCAGTGGGGGCTGGAGGTGTCCTGTTGCAGAGCTCAGACCATCAATGCAGGGACATGGCACAGGACACCCAGTACAGTCCAACTCCCACTGCAGGTGCTTTGTGTCCTTTTTAGGAGCATATTTGGGCACTTTTGATTTAATCCACTTCCACTGGTGATGCAAACACAGCTGGCAGGCAGCCAGCCAAGGGCATCCTCTGTCACAGGCGAGGAAAAGAGCAGCTCCCTGGGGCTCTCCCTCCTTGCTCTCTCATCTCAGTAGTGTTTTTTGCCAAACATTCAGCCTAAAAGCCTTCTCCTCTTATCTCTGTCCTCCCTTTTTTGCCAAACATTCAGCCTAAAAGCCTTCTCCTCCTATCTCTGTCCTCCCTTCACCTGCTGAGTACCAACCACCTCTTCCTTGGTTTCTCTCCAATGCTAATGGACTCTTCTTCTAATTCTCCCTCTACTACGATGCCCCCATTCTCTTTTAATCACTGATGCTAATGGGTATATTTAACTTTAGAATGGCCTCATGAATCAGCAATTTTATCCTGCCTGCTATATTCCAAGCCCCAGATCTCAGCATGGATAAGCAACTGTCCACAATGGGATGAACCAGAGCAACCTGACCCTGTGTAAACCTGTGTGCTTCATTGTGTTAAACAGGAATAAAATCCAGCTCACATTCCTCTTGTGCTTCATAAACAAAGCAATGAGGAAATTTCTTCCTTAGGTTCTTGCTGCCACTGCCAGGATTCCAAAAGTCTGGTTCTCTGAGTTATAGAAGGGCCATTCTTCAAAAATTCTATGCCCCTAGACCAAATTATTTATTGCACCCTCATTTACAAGTAGTACTGCTTGTTGTTTTTTCTCATCTTGATGCAAAAGAGAAATAAAACTGAAAATGGTATTTCAGATAAAATGAGGATCTTGCTCTTCTCCCTTGGAAACAGTCTCCAGACACACGAAGGAAGAAGTAAAATAGCACTGAAGAGAAGTGATAATTATGCAGATTGTACAAAAAAACCCATTCAAAATGGGAAAAAATGCCAATAAAGCTATTCCAATATCACTCCTAAATCTCTGAGCACTGCTCAGTCCTGACAATATCACTGTAGGATGAGGACCTGTCAGGATATTACCTTGCAGATTGGAATTTTTCCCTCTATTTTAAGCTGGGGGAGCACTTGCAGCAGGTGAGCCTGGTGCTGGTGCTTTGCCCTTTTGTTTCACGCTGCCTCTTGGCACAGTCAATTTTTGGCGTTTGGAACTTTACACTCCTCCAGTAGCTGAACTAAGTCTTTGCATTCCTGTGTCTGTTAAAGCAGCAAGCCTGGTACTTCGGGAGGAAAAGTCTTCCCGGGCATCAGGGAGTTTCCACTCCGGGGAGAGAGAGCTCAGAACAGGCATCCAAACACCCCTGACTGTACTGTGGTAAATTTTACCAGGGAGGGACAGTGTCCAGTTCCTCGTTTGGTTTGCAGGGCTCAGGCAGAAAGCAAAGGAACACAGATCCAACCGTGGGGGCCCTCATGCTGGCAAATTCTTTGTCAATAACTACTTGGCTTTAAAAGTGCCGATTGTACACAGAAATGTTTGCGGGATCAGGTCCAGTGGCTGCTTTTTTAATTACTTACCTGCGCCTCGTGGATCTTCTTTTTTTCAGCATTTTATCCAAGCTGCCAGCAGGACAGCGAGGAGAACGCTGCCCTGGCCTTGTCCTAACTGACCCAGGTCTTCATGTGGGGCTGCCAAAATATTCCCCCGTGTAAAACACCCGTTAAATGTGGCAGACGAGATTACTCATTACCACGTTCTCATCCCCAAAATCAGTCTGCCCTGGTGCCAATCACCACGATACCCGTTCCACCAGGGGATGGACATCGCAGTCCGGAGCCCCCCGTGAGGCCGCACGCAGCTGGGGACATCCCTGGATAGGGAGGTCTCGGTTTTGATCCCCCTCTTCCGAGCGGGGTCACACCTGCAGCCTC
>VZTN01007685.1:0-13500 GCA_013400515.1 Erpornis zantholeuca
CAGAGAATTACCAAGTGAACTGTATAGCACAGGGGCACCCAAGCAGAATGTCTGCTGGGGAAATGGAATAGCCTCTTGCTGATCTGAGCTGGCGTGTGACAGCCTCACTTGCAGCACACACTGGCCTCTGCCAGAGGTGTCATGGGGCTGACAGGGTGGGAGGGTTCAGCTATTCAGCCATGCTTGTTTGGGGCAGAAGAGAAGAGAAGCCATAGGCTGACAAGTAGTTTATTGTACGTGCTGGGGGTGAGACCCTGCCAGCATTTCTGCTGACACCTGAAACCTAAAAGCAGCAAAGGAAAGATGTGAAAGCCAGCTCCTGATTATAGCCAACTCCTAAAACCTTTGGAGAGCAGGCTTCCAACTGCACCACTGGTCAGAGAGCACTTACCCCTGTGGCTCTGGGAATCTGAGGTGCTGTGCAGCTTGGAGCTTTAGGGATAGCTTTGGCCCCCTAGTGAATGGCATTCAGGGTCGGTGCTGAATATGCCTAGGAAAACAGTGTTCCTTTCCTCCTTCCTATCCCCTGCATTTTTGCCTCTTGGTTTAAATGACTTCCAAGACCACGAGAGCTTTCCTGCCAGTCATGATGAACAACAACTACGGGCACATTGTCACGGTGGCTTCAGCAGCAGGTCATTTTGTGACTCCTTTCATGGTGGCATATTGGTAAGTGATTTTGAAGTCAGCTTGCTTTATTTTTTTTAAATTTTAATTGCATCTTCTCCATCAGAAAGTACCAACTTCTTAGCTCTGACTGAATCAGGAGCAATGCTTGTGTGAAAGAATAGTCATATTGTGATGCATCTAATGAGGACTCCTGTTTTCTCTCCCCTACCAATGCAGACTTTTGCTTAGCAAAAAAGGTATTCTCTTCCCTTCTCCTTCTTAGAATGTAGTTATTCTGTAATTTGTTGTAGTGTTGTCCGGTAAACCCTTAGTGAATAGCTTTTGATCTTTTTACCATTGTGGCATTGACTGTAGAGTATAAAAATAGAAACATAGAATCATCAGGGTTGGAAGAGTCCTTTAAGATCATCCAGTCCAGCCACCCACCCAGCACTGCCACTGTAACCCCTAAACCACATCATCCATTGCCACATCTTAATGCCTCTTAAACACCTGCAGGATGGTGAGTCCACCACCTCCCTAAGGAACCTATTCCAGTGCCTGACCACCCTAACAGTAAAAAGATTTTTTCTAATACCTTATCTGAATTTCCCCTGTCTCAGCTTAAGGCCATTTCCTCTATTCCTCTTACCTCAGGCCTGACAGAAGAGACCAACCCCACCTCCTTCCAACCTCTTTTCAGGGAGTCACAGAGAGCCACGAGGTCACCCCTGAGCCTACTCCTCTCCAGACTAAACAAACCCAGCTCCCTCATAAGACCTCATAAGTGTTCTAGACCCTTCATGAGCCGTGTTTCCTTTCTCTGGACATGCTGCAGCCCCTCAATGTCCTTTTTAAAGTGAGAGGCTGGAACTGGACACAGTCCTCGAGGTGTGGCCTCACCAGTGTCGAGTAGAGGGGAACAACCACCTGCTGATCCAGGCCAGGGTGCCATTGGCCTTCTTGGCCACATGGGCACACTCTTGCTCATGTTCAGCGGCCGTCAACCAGCACCCCCAGGTGTCCCTTTCTGTCCCAAGCCACTCCTCACCCAGCCTGTATCGTTGCATGGCTCAGGTGCAGAACCCCACACTTCACCTCACTGAGCCTCCTGCAGCTGTGTCCTTGTGTCCTCAGCCCAGATTGAGTCTGTCCAGGTCTCCAGCACAGCCTTCCATCTCTTGAACACAGCAATGCCTCCACCCAACCCAGTGCCTTCTGCACAGTTACTGAGGGTGCACTCGATCCCTGTGTCCAGATCATCAATAAAGATGTTAAACAGGACCGGCCCAGAGCTGAGCCCTGGGGAACACCACTGGTGACCAGCTGCCAGCTGGATTTATCTCCATTCACCACAGCTCTCTGGGCCCAGCCATCCAGCCTGATCTTCACCCACTGAAGGGTCCACCCACCCAAGCTGCAAGCAGCCAGTTTTTTGAGGAGGGTGCTGTGGCAGATAGTGACAAACACTTACTGAAGTCTAAATAGACCCTAGATAGACACATCCACAGCCTTCCCCTCATCTACTAAGTAGGCCACTTTGTCATACAGGGAGATCAGGTTGGTCAAGGAGGGCTTTTCTTTCATAAATCCATGTTGGCTTGATTCCCTGGTTGTCCTGCATGTGCCCTGTACTGGCACTCAGGGTGATCTCTTCCGTAACCTTGCCCAGAACCAAAGTTAGACTGACAGGCTTGTAATTCTCCAGATAATCCTTCTGACTCTTCTTGTAGATGGGTGTCAACATTTACCAATTTCCAGTCAGATGAAACTCATCAAGTTAACCAGGACTGCTGGTAGGTGATTGAAAGTGGTTTGGCAAGTTCTTTCAACAGTTCCCATCACAAGTCATAGATTTGTGAGTGTCTAATCGGCATAGCAGATCACTAATCATCTGCTCCTGGATTATGGGCCCTTCCCTCAGCTCTCTGTCGCTAACTTCCAGCTCTGGGAGCTGAGAATCCTGAGGGACAGCTGAACAATATTAGAGACAAAGAAGCTATTAAGTTCCTCTGCCTTTTCCTCAATCCCTGTCACTACACTACCTTCTGCGTTCAACCAATGATGGGGACACTCCCCCACCCTCCTTTTGCGGTATTTTTAGAAACCTTTTTTGTTGCCTTTAAGGCCAAGTTCTAGTTGGGCTTTCGTCCTTCTAATCTTCTCCCTACATGACCTCGCAACATCTTTACAGTCCTCCCAAGTTATCTGACCCTCCATCTGGAGAGGATACATTGTTTTTTTTCCTCAAAGTTCCAGCCTAAGTTCTCTGTTTAACCAGGATGGTCTTTCTCCCTGACAACATGTCTTTCTACCACACGGGGACAGCCTGCTCTTGAATATTTCACAATTCCTATTTAAAGCATATCCAGCCTTCCTGGACCCCTTTGCCCTTCAGGACTGACTGTGTCAATCAGTGTCCTAAACAGGCCAAGGTTTGCCCATCAGAAGTCCAAGGTGGAAGTTCTGGTGCCTCTCTTTACTTCAACCACTATTGAAAACTGACATTTCGTGGTCCCTCTGCTCAAGATGGCCATCAACCACCACATCACCTACCAGTCCTCTGTTCACACACCAGTGCACCTCCTCCAGTAGGCTCTCTTACCAGTTGTGTTAGTAGGTTATATTCCAAACACTCCAGGAGCCTCCTAGGCTGCTTCTTCTCTGCTGTGTTGTATTTCCAGCAGACATCTGGCAAGTTGAAGGCCTGGCAACCATGAGACTTCTGCCAGCTGCTTGTAGAACACCTCATCAGCCTGTTTGTCCTGTCTGGGTGTTCTATAACAGCTTCCCACCAAGAGATCCACCCTGCTGACCTTCTGCCATCATGACATCAAATTAGTTTTCTACTTAAAACGTGTCGGGAAGATCATGGTGCAGGCACCAAAAACCTGTTAGACTGTGTGTTGTCATTCTGCATCACATCCAGCTTTCTATAAAGGCAGCTCCAGCTGCAGCAGTCTTCCCCTGGGAACACTCCTTCTCAGAGCAATCTTTTCCTGGGAACACTCCTTAGAGAGTCATTCACTGTAGACAGTGTGAGAACTCTCCAGCCAGATTACACTGGGATTACACTGCCAAATCCATAGCAGTCAATAAACTGATTCTGGCGTTCTCCTTTCTTTGGAGTTGATTTAAACTCCAGGCCCACACCTATTTCCATGGCAGGTTTTTCCTCAGTTTTGCTTGCATAATGCTCCTCTATTTCGAAAGTCACACAAAACTGTTGCAAAATGCTCCTGTGTGGTACAATAAACTGTCAAGGGTTAATCTCCATTTCAACCCTGCCCATCCTTCTTAATTTTTGAGATTCAGGCTGCATTCCTTCTAGGAGTCTTCTCTCATGGAAAAGAACAGGATGTCCATCGATTGATGCACTTTAGTTGACATTTTCTAAGAATTCCTGACGTTTGTCTGTCTGTTTGCAACTAAAGTGCCTTTTTTTTTTAGTTATCTGCTATGTATTACACAATTACTCCACAAGTTTCAATATCTAATCCACCACTATACTCTGGGGAAAGTTAGAAATAGTCCTTGCTCTGTCTCCCAGCTGGATTTTATTACTTGGAGGTTTTTGCCTCCAGCCTGTACTGTACGTGTTTAGATTGTTTAGGCCATTTGCAGTTGTAGAAAGGTGGGAATAGGATTTCTGCCTTCTCATTTGTACTTCTTCCCCTCCTGCAGCTCAAGCAAGTTTGCTGCAGTTGGATTTCATAAAGCTCTGACAGATGAGCTGTCTACCCTGGGAAAGGATGGAATAAAAACAACGTGCCTTTGTCCAGTTTTTATAAACACTGGATTTGTCAAAAACCCCAGTACAAGGTAACTTTCAATACTCTGCATTCTTGTGCTTCCTCCTTTGCATCAAGGCACTGCATGTTATCCCCAGCTTTAGGCCTCTGTTCCAACTGGCTGTATAACAACAGTGTGTGTCACTGGCTAAAGAAAATCTGCAGTGTCCTTTAACTCATATAATTGTTGCATTTGAATTGCCTGAGGTTGTGCATTTGTGAAGCCTCCTACATGAGCTGGTACCATCCCCTTTTTACTTCTGCAGCTCTTATGCTTTTGCTTTCCTTTGTAGGCTTGGAAAAATTTTGGAGGTTGAAGAAGTTGTAGAGGCTCTGATGGAAGGAATAGTGACCAACCAGAAAATGGTTTTTGTTCCACCACAGCTAAACATTGCTTTGCTTTCTGAAATGTAAGTACAGAGGAAAACTAAACAATGGGTGTGGAAACAACAATACTAACTACCTGAGTATACAAGGTTCAAACTTGTAACTTCTGAGTCAGCATAGTTCCAGAAAAAGCTGAGGACCTGCAGATTATTAGTGTCTGTTTCTTCATGTTAGCACTGAGGACATGGAGGCTGAGAACATTCCTTCAAAGGGGCTCTGCTGCTCTCTGCTCTGTAAAGCAAGATTTATATCCTCTCACATAACTTTTTACTTTATCCAGTGTAGCTGCTCTGTTGAGGTGGTGTTTTTACCAGAGCTCCAGTTCCAAATCTGGAATTCATGTCCAAACAATTAAGTTAACTTCTCAGTTAAATCCTACAGTATCTCATGAAACACTTAGTAGTTTCCTGTTTGCAAAACCCAACACTCGACACTGGGAAAAAGATTTTAAATCTCTTTGTAACTCCAAAAGCTGCTTGTTGAGAGTGCAAGTCGTCAGAAGGACAGGCAAGTCAGAACTGATGCTGTCAAAACACTCAGAATAACTTTGCTTTTTTTGTCATAATTTAGGACAGAGGGATAAAGAGACAAAACTCTTAAGAGAAGGAATCTTAGGAGTGGAAACTGCACCTCACTTTTGACACCTCATCCTTCCACAGATCTGCTGCTTTTCAGAGCAAGAAATGTAATACACACCTACATCTGTACAATATTGAACCTTCCTGGATCCTGCAGCAGTATTGCAGCTCACATACTGCCTGTAGATACCTGGCATTGCAACTGTCCTAAAAGCCTGGGATTGGACTTTAATTAGTCAGTGATTGATGAGACGTATGGAAATAATGCCCAGTTTAATACTTAGTCTATGTGTGTGCATGCATTCTGCTACCAGACCAGCTCTTCCCTCACCTGTAGTGCCACTTTTTCCTGTAATTTTTCTATCCTACTTTTAATTTCATGTTATCATCTCTTTCAGAGTGTTGCCAGAACGTGCTGTAAATGTTCTGAAGAAGATGACCCTTCCAAAGTTTGATGCAGTCATTGGGCAGAGAAGCACCCAGTGAAAAGCAAGAACTGATTCTCATTTCCCAGAGGCACCAGTGACAACAGAACATGTGCTGAGTGTGGTTCAGCTGGCTTGATTCAGAGCAGAGCTCAGGCAGTTGCTTCCAGGCCACCATTCCCAGGCATACCTCAGGGCTTATCCCCCACCTGCAGCTGGAACACACCTGCATAACAGGGAGTGTTAGCAAAGCAGAGATGCAGCTCTAGAAGGGCTGCTTTGAATGTACATCCCATCACCTCTATCTCCTTGTGCTGAGGCAGGCAGGATGCCTACAAAGCCCATGTTTGGGACAACACAGCTGGCTAATTGAGTGCAAAGGGACTGCCTGAGAACTTGTTAATCTGGACTCATCCCTGAGCAAAAGCATTTTGCAATAAGCAATTTATAGAGGAGGTGGGTGGCCTGATTCACCTCACTTAATAATTTTAAATTTAAAAAAATGTGCTCTAATAATCAATTACAGTTTTGTGTGCATTTGTAATGAGCATTATTGAATTAATTATTTGTATTATTGAAATAATACAGCCTTGTTTGTAGTGTAATGCCTAATTACAACATTTGCCAATTATGCATTAGCACCATCAGCACTCCTTATTACAAATAAATACATTTTTCTAACCCAAAGGTGTCTCTCAGCAATGGAAGTGGTAACCAGGTCCAGGCAAGGACAGTGGAGCAGGTACCAAAATGCTGCAAGGATCAGCCAGAGTCTGCCAAACACCAGCCCAGGCTGCAGGGATGAGGTAATCCCTGGGCACAGGGAGAAATCACATCAGGATCGGTGAGGTACAGGGCCAGGCAGTGCAGCCCACGCAAGGGCCAGGGTACAGGGGAAGGCTCCACATGAGCCTTCACACAGCTCCTCATCACAAGCCAGGGCCTGCTCTGATGGCACCCGAGGTGAAACCCCTAAAGGTCTTTGGCCTGTGGTCCAAGAGAGCAGCAGCTGATAGCACATGGGTCAAAGACCCCTCCAGCACCGAGGATCTGTGCACCCACTTGTGCAACTCCTGCCCACTGCAGGCACTGCTGGCCCACAGCCATCCCAGGTAGGCATGAATGCACTGCCACCTTCGGCACAGCTGGAATCCAACCTGTTCACCTGAGCCTTTCAAGTTGTTCTGTAAACAGGTTCTCCAGAAAAGGGAGAGCCCTCACCACCCAGCTCTTCCTGCTCCTAGCTGGTAACAGGTAGAAGCAGTGTTGACATCTTAAATAACACACAACCCTTTTCCATTTTGCCATGGAACATTCATGTAACAGGACACTCAGGGTGTGTCAAAGCACAACTTCCCAACTTCGGCTCTTGTGCTTCACAGTGCAAGATTCCTGCAGCTGAGACAGGAAAGGAAAGAAGGGGTTCACAAAATTCAGGACATTAAAAAAAAGTTATAAGCCAATTAAAGAATACTTAGGCATGGTTTCCATTTAAAAACCAAGCCAAAATGTGGGGGGTTGCATTCCTGCTTCTTTTTGAGCTCCATATTGCCCTCTTGCTACCATGACAGTCCTGGCACATATGTGAGACACTTGAAGCCAAAGCACATCCGTGTGGCTTTTTGATTATGTTCACTTCCACCTATTCTTACCCAGTAGGGAGTCAAAAAGTCTAGAAGTACAGATGCTTCAAAAGTTAAAAAGACCTGTCAGAGCAAGCAACATACTGGCCAAAATGCTTGTCCTTAGCACTCACTGGAACATAAAGGCTAAATCAGTACTTTACTGATTTGTAGGTATTTGACAGTTGTCTCTTGTATGGCTGGCAAACATTCTTAACTTCCCACGCAGCTTAGGCTTTCCAGGTACCCACCTTCCACATTTCTCCTATTTCATGACTTGAATGCTTGCTTAAAGGAAGAATACAGTCCAGTGACTCCAAATAAAAAGCTTAAAGTGACCACAGAGACAAATCAATATCTGATGACTTGGCCCTTTTCTTAGACTGGGGAAGGACTGGCTTCAAAAGGACACATCACACAAGATGCTTAGCTTCTCTTGGCACACTATTCCCACTAGCCCTGTGTATCATTCAGATTCTGATGGCAGCATTAAATAGGAAGACAAAAACCCCCCTAAGGGATTACAGCACTCTCCTGCAGAGTCTATTTCTTAGCACACTTGCTCCTAAGGAAGGGGAGATTATTGATTCCTGCTTTGCCAGATCTAGTCCAGGGTCTCAGAGCCCAAATGAATTACTGGGCAAGGCAACTTGTGCAGTACTCCATATGGGGCTAGGGTTCTGTTTTGTGTCTTCTATGGCTGCAAGTCTTCTGCTTGGCATAAAGAAACATGTGCAAAAGCAAGGATTTTAGCCTTCATCTTCTGAACACAGTGACAGAACAGAGTCACCAAGCCTCCCAGGCTCCTCAGTTCTCTTTCTGGCCACAACACTCAACTGAAGCTTATCCCAAAGTCTGATCACTCATGGGTGCCCAGCAGGAGTCCATGTGAGCAGGTTTCACACAGCCACCTACAGCTAAGTCCCAAATTTGAAGAGTGGTACCTCACACCCTGGCCTAGGACTCCTTATGAGCCAGGTTAGTGACTCTGGCCCTGGGCTCTGCCTCCCTCTGAGGTGTCTCTCAGAGTCGGAGTCAGTGCTTCCTTGCCATCCCTGCCTCCTCTTCCTTGGCCCCAGCACTGACTGGAGCCCTGTGCCAGGAAAATGACAGCACCACTGAGCCATGCAATTGGGGTCTGGCCCAAACACTGATGTGCTAATTAAGCAGAGAACCAAGTTCCAAGAGCAAAGTAGGAAGCGCCTAGCTCAGAATCTCTGTGTTGGAACTGACCCAGTCTCTCATTGACAAGGCGAGCTGCAGCCAAACCACCAGGACAAAAACAATACTTTTCAAAAACTGTAATCTTAACTGGACACAATTTTGGTCAGTTGATAGATGTTTGTGAACCCTTCACACTTCCCCAAGGAGCTCAAAAAGATCCTTAAATAAAACGATGAACATGACCATTATACATCTGGATTTCTAACTGAAAAACAAAGGAGTAAAGTCAGCAATCCCTTCCAGGAAAGGCCATGAAGTTATATTGATAGACCTGGAAGAAACACCTGAAAGTACTTTTCTCCTATTTCCTATAAGCATTTCTGTTCTGGTTAAGGTTCTGGATACTCCATTACATACAAGCAAGCCCAAGTGTGTTGTGTGATTTAGACTCAATTAGATAAAAATGACCCAATTCATGCAATTCAATGAATTAATGCAATTCACGCCATTTTTCAAAAGACTTATGGAAATTAAGCAGCCATAGCATAAGATGGAAGGTCTGAGTATAGATAACTAAATAAAAGACATAGTAAGAGAAACAGCTAGGCAAGACATCACCTGTGGAGTTCCAGAGATTGAAAGGACTTGTATCATTCAGCTTTCCTTAGGAAAGCTTTGTCTTCCTGGAAGACAAAGACCCTGGTGGGGGACAAAGTCTGCTGACAATGCACAGATATGCAATAGAAGGAAGGACCATGAAGAAAACTGCTCAAGGGCCTCATGGCACTGAGTGACTTGATAGTCACAAAGCAGGATTTGAAAAGAATTACAATACAGAGTTGAATGTAACTTCAAGATGCTTTTGTCAGTAACTGGATGAGCAATTTCATTGCCACTTCCATCCCTTTTCCACCTGCAGCAAACGACAAGAACATGTTTTGCTGCTTCCTTGACACAGAGGGCTGAGAGTGGGACGGGAAGGCACTGCCACCTGAGTGGGGACAAACAAAACAGAGAATGAACAGTCGGGGTGACTGACAGATGCCATCCGGCAGCATCACAAGCAAGGGGAGAACAATGAGGGGTTTGCACACCTTTTATCGTCTGTGTTTTCCTCAGCCTAGAGGGCAGTAAACGCCCTAAAAGCCACATCTGTATCCATGCCCGGCAAGTTCTGTCAACTGCAGGGCGAACAGGTTTCTGCTAGGACAGATTGGAGTGCAGACTGCAGCTCCTCCGCACCCCTCACGCAGTGCAGGGACAGCAGCATTGGGACACCGGGAGCTCAGGGTGGGACAGCTGGGCGGAGCAGCTGCCGCGGGCTCCCGCCCCCGCCCGTGCAGGCGGTGCGGGGTGGATCCTGCGGGGACGGCCGGGACTTGCGGCGCGCAGTGGGACGGGCAGTGGGTAAAACAACCCGTGTCCCTCAGAAGAGATTAAAGTTCATTTCGGACACCAAAGGAGCTCCGGGAAAACAATGAATCTGTTTCTGGAGCTTCTCCTATTCCTGGCCACACTCCTCTACTCCTACCTGGAGGCTTTTGTGAAGCTGTTCGTGCCTGTGAGGAGAAAGTCGCTCAGCGGGGAGCTGGTGCTCATCACGGGCGCTGGCCATGGCGTCGGGAGAGCGACCGCCTTGGAGTTCGCCAAGCGCCAGAGCAGGCTGGTTCTGTGGGACATCAATAAGGTAATGGCACACTCGTGTCCTCCTCACTCCGTAACCTCCGAGTCCGCGGGGGATTTAGGGGCATAAGAAGGGCAGCACCACATTGCCTCTTTCCAGCCCGCTCCCATCGGCTCCTGCTCGGCTCCTCTGGCTGGGATGTTGAGCGCCAGCAGAGAGCTTGGCCCCACTTGGAGCAGAGGATGTGGGGGATCTGGTCCCACAGTCACTCGATGCTACTCGGGAGGGAGCAGGCAGCACCCGGCAGAGCACCTGCGGGAGGGACAGAAGTGCTCGGGAAGCTGCTGGTGGCCCCGCTGCCTGGGCTGGCAGAGAAAGCCCGCTGAGACCAGAAGGCTGTTTGCAGGGAGGAGCAGGTTTGCCTTCACTTGTTCTCTCTGTAGCCTCAGGTGTTCTGTGTGCATTGCTGGGAGATGTGTTTTCTCTGCACTCCTATCAGCAGTATCACTGTGCTGGGCTGTGTGAGCCTTGGCAAGCGGAGGGTGGGCAGATACAAACATGCAGCATGGCATTCAGAAGGGATCAAGGCAGAGTGCTGAGCGTAGGTGCAGCAGGGAGGGTGAGAGGCTGTGCTTCCTGTTTTTGACACACTGGGTCAGCAAAGAAGTTGATTGCGTCGTCCTGAAGCTGCAAAACAGACCCTGGCACAGGGCCCCACTGACAAGGCCTTCTGGCATCCGGGGACAAGGCAACAGCAAAATCACTTCTGCCCTGTCTTAGAGAGATGATACAGTGACAGAGGGAAGCTTCTGTTCTGTGTGTCAAGTGCAATTCTGTAAGGAAAGTCTCTCTGCACTGTGCACTCTTCTGGTGGGTTGACCTTGGCTGAATGCCAGGTGCCTACAAAACTGCTCTATCACTCCATTTTCTCAGCTGGACTGGGGAGAGGAAATAACATGGGAAACGATGACTTGTAGATTGAGATAAAGCAGTTTGCTAAAGTAAAGCTGAGAGTTTATGGGCACAGAAGCAAAGAGAAAAAATTTTATCCTCTACTTCCCATCAGCGAGAGAAGACCGCCCACATGATCCTGGGAAGTGCTTGCTCCGGAAGGCAAACACTGTAAATACCAAATGTCCCTCCCTCTTCTTCCTCCCTTTCTTAGCTTTTATATTTGAGCTGTTATCATATTATATGGAAAACCGCTTTGGTCAGTTCTCCTCTGCTGTCCTAATGGTGTCCCCTATCAGGATCGAACTGTGTCCCCTCCCAGGCCCTACTGATGGAGCAGGGAATGTTGGGGACACAGCACTGATGCTGTGCCACCACTGCTCAGCAGCAACCAAAAAGCGGGTGTGTTATCAACCCCTTCACAGCTACCAGTGCAAAGCACAGCACTTTGAGGGTGAATGAATTCCATCACAGCCAGACCCACCCAACTGTGGAGGGCACCTCTCTTCTCACACCCAGCATGTGAACACACATGGAGCCACTCTCCACCCCTCACGGTGTCAGCCAGGCCTGCGTTGTACCAGTTCTGTTTGCACTCACAGTGCTGCCTGCTGTGCTGTGATAGGCACCGTGTGTCCTCTTTCTGCTCCTACATGTGCCTTACCAAGCCAAACTCACTCCTGTTGCCACATTCCTAAGGCTAAAAGAATTGGGATTCTTCAGCCTGGAAAACAGATGGCTTCAGAGGGGCCTAACTGTCTGTGACATTCCAGTATGTGAATGGGACTTACAAAATGATGGAGAGAGAGTATTTACAAGAGCATGTAGTGACAGAACAGGGGGAAATGGCTTCAAACCAAAAGAGAGGAGGTTTATATTGGATATGATGTAGAAATTCTTTACTGTGAGGATGATGAGGTACTGGAACACGTTGCCCAGAGAAGTTATAGATGCCTCATCCCTGGATGTGTTCAAGGCCAGATTGGATGGAGCTCTGAGCAACTTGGTCTGGTGTCTCGCACATGGAAGCGGGGGCTGGAACTATATAATCATTAAGGTCCGTTCCAACCCAAACCATTGCATGATTCTGTGATTTCCTTTCTGGTAGTCACCCTATGCAGGTCCTAAATTTACAGCGGGAATACCTATACTCTCATCAATCTGAGCTATACCACTTTCCCTCGGTAGCCATGAACTGTTCTGGGGCTGGGCAGTAGTTGCTCAGTCCAGGGACATCTTCAGCCTCTGCTGCTCAGCCGTGGCAAGGGGACAGCTGTGCACAGTGTCTTTCTCTTTGCCTCTTCCAGCACGGCGTTGAGGAGACAGCAGCAGAATGCCAGAAGCTGGGAGCCACTGTTCAAACCTTCGTGGTGGACTGCAGCAAACGGGAGGACGTCTACAGCGCTGCAGACAAGGTGGGGCAGCAGGGACACAGCCAAAGGCTTTCCCAAACATCCTTGATTTCCAGAAAAGTCAGGAAAGCTAGGCTAGAGATGTTGAACACAAGTCCTGCAAGCCCTTGGAAGCTCCCCACTCCTCGCTGCTCTCTGTACACAGAGTGCTGGAGCATTTCCAGGATCACAGCCAGTCTCATCCTATTTGGGAGGCTCCAGCATATCAAGCCCTGGTGCCAAGTTTGCTCTCCAAACAAACTTGGGTTCCAGCATCTGAAGGAACACAGACAGCACTGAGGACAAATGAAACATTTTATTGTAATGGCTGTGGTCCAGCTGCCTCAAAACAGGCTGTACCTCCATGGTCCCAGCTGTGACTACACGGTCCAAACTGCACAGTGTGTGGAACACAATAAATACCAGCAGTAATTTAAGGAGAAGAATCAGATCCAGATTTCCTGGCTCTACTGTGCAGTTCCTGACACATCTGGAAATACGGCATGATCTTCCTCTGCCTTAAAGATGCAATGTTAAGAATGAAATTAATTATGGCTCTTCTTCCCCACCCTTGCGTATTTTTTTTTCCCCTGAGTGACAGACACAATTTTGTTTTGTTTTTTTTTTTCTCTCCAACAGGTGAAAAAGGATATTGGGGATGTGACCATCCTGGTGAACAATGCTGGTGTGATTACAGCTGCTGACTTTCTCTTGACTCAGGACCAGCAGATAGAAAGGATGTTTGAAGTCAACATCCGTGGTCACATGTGGGTAAGGGCCAGCAGAGTTTTGGGAGTGTCACTGAGGAGGCAAGTTACCCTTATTAGCAGAGAATTACCAAGTGAACTGTGTAGCACAGGGGCACGAAAGCAGAATGTCTGCTGGGGAACTGGAATATCTCCTGCTGATCTGAGCTGGCTGGTGACAGCCTCACCTGCAGCACACACTGGCCTCTGCC
>VZTN01007688.1:6511-17369 GCA_013400515.1 Erpornis zantholeuca
AGAAGAATGAAAAAGAAATGACTCAGGCAGCACAGCAGTACTCTGCCATTGGGTGGTGACAAAGTGGCTGCTTGGGGTTAGGTTTTTGGGGTGGATTTTCCCCAGGTCTATAATAACACCTTGGGGTGTTCCTGACAGCAATGAGCTGAGGGAGAGGCAAATACCCGAGGAAATGTGCTGCTTGGGCACCTCCCACTCTGCCAGGCTTTAAAGGGTGCTTTAAAGGGCAGTACATGCAAGCCCCCCAAAACCCTGGGGTGTCCCAGGTCATGGCCTGGCTGGGAAAGGGCAAGATGGATTATTATGAACTGGTTTTTGGTGTGTTAGCCAGGCCTGCAGCCCCCCTGGCCAAAACCCTGTCCCCATGGGCTGGGGGGCACAGGGAGGGACCCCAGGGACTCATCCCTGCACCCTGTGGGGGCCCATCGACCCCTCCCCGGCTCCCAGCTGACTCAGCCATACAGGATTCCCACAGTTTCCGTCAGATGCTGCCTGGAGTAAATGGGGAAGAGGTTTCACAAGCCCTAGTAATTAATGCTAATTACAGAGCAGCAACATGGGAAACATTTCTTCCCCAGGTGTCCTTCCAAAAATGGTTTTGTGCAGGTGTGGCACCATCCTTCACTTGTCATTAGCACTGCTCTGCCTGGGAGAAGGTGAAACCTTCGAAGGCTGGGACTGTGGGAACGGCGTGACAGGGGACGGTCCCCACAGCCCCGGGGGCACCTGGCCCGGCTGCGGCTGCTGGCAGCTGGGTTTGGCTGCAGGGCAGGGCTCATGCAACCCTGGGTCAAGGCAATCCATGGGGAAAAAATACCCTCCGACCTCCTCGAGCAGCATGACTCCTCCTGGCAGCTGCTGACAGAAAAATAAAACCATGGAGAAGGGACTTGAGGTCTTTTTTATTTTTTGTGGCTTGGTTCTGCTGCCTGCATTGGAGGGACAATGACATCCTCCTAAGACCAAGGGCTCATGCTGAGAGGGGTTGAGCTTCTCCGAGGCTTGAAAAAGTTAGGCTGAAGGGGTTTAAAAGCCCTTTTCATCTTTGTTTTTCTTCTTCTCACTGAGCTGCTCAGGCTGAGCCCCCCAGGTGTGGAGTATTATAAATAAAGCAGGGTGGAGGTGGGCTGGGAGACCTGACCTACAGAGCCAGCCAGGATGGGCTGGGGAAAGCCTCCTCTGCCCTAGAACATGCTGAGCATCTGCAGTACTTGGGCTATAGGAAATCTCTACTTCTGTCTATCTGGATGGAGAAAAGAAGTTACAGGAGATGTAACTGGGCAAGGTGTGGAGGAAGGGACCACTTTATCCTCTGTGACCACAGCAGAAATCCTGGGCTGGACTGTCAGCAGCAGAGATGTGGGGCAGAGGTGAGGAAACACTTTCCATGCAAGCTGTGGTCCATCCCTGGACCCTGATTTTATGTGATTTTTATGCAAGGTTGAGCAGTGGGAAGCAGCTTGGAAGTGATGCTGTGATGCCAAGTGGTGGTGGTAGCATCGCCTTTAATGGTGACAATCAGCCACCCTGGAGAGTTGCAGGAGTTGGCAGCTGTGCTGGTGTCCCACAGCCCCATTTTGTTGTTTAAAATTGGTCTTTGACCTACGTGATTTGTGTCTCCACCCAAGGACGGTTGTGTCCTATTTGACTCAAGGCTCGGGGCTTTTGGAGCAGAGGCAGATGAACAGGCTTCACCCTGTTTGGTGAAGAAGAGCATATCCCATGTTGGAAACATTTATTTAGGAGTGGAAAAAATGTCAGAAGACTTGGAAAAAGCTCACAGAAGGGGAAATCAGATGGGATTAAATCCACCCAGAGTCAGTTTCCAGGCTATTTCCATGTTTCTCCCAGTACAGGGGCTGTAGGTGCTGCAACTCCCTGTCCCCTGGCCAGCCAGGGTGGGGACTTTGTGTCAGAGCAGGGCCGGCAGGCAAAGCCTCATTCCCACTGGGCTGGCGAGCTGGGAAACCGGTCCTGGCACAGGAGAAAGCCACCTCCTCCGCAGGCTCAATGGGAGCTGTGACTGTCTGGGGGGTTCTTAAATAATCGTGACTTTGCTGAGCTGATTCCTTTTTGATGTGTGCAGACTGCACACCCTCTGAGTTTCCCTTTACAGTTTTCCCTTGCAGCAAGGGGAGTTGCTTTGTGTATCCCAATGGATGGGGCTTCTCCCTCTGCTCTGTCCTCGCTCCTGTCTGAAGGTGGGGAGGAAAAGGGCCATGCTAATCCCAGTGCTCCTGTGTGCGAGCCAATTCCCCCAAGGATGGTTGCTTTAATGAGATGTCACAGCTAATGAGTCTGCTGGCAGAGTGCTCATGGAGAAACCGGCTGGGAAATGGTAACGCAGCAAGTCTAAGTGTTGGGGTCATGCAGCTTTTCTTTCTAGGCTCTGTCCCATCCCAGAGATGGGACTTCGTGGGACCAGCTGGGTGAAGGACCTTGTACACCCCACCAGCATTATCCAGGAGCAGCTGGCTGCCAGCCCTCTGCCTGCTTGCTATCAGGATGGAATTGAGGCAAGGAAAAGGAATAAATTCGTCCCAAAAAAGTGGGGTGGCCAACAAACTAGCCAGAGCAATTATTGGGAGCTCCCAATACACCAGGCACAAGTGCGGGGTCCGTTAAGAGAAACCAGTGTTTTATGGGAAAAAACTCATACTACTGGGGGCACCTGCGCTTTGAGACTTCCCCTTGTCCACAACCCGGCTGGGGGCTGCAGGCTGCCAGCAGACCTACTGCGCCTGAGGAAAGAAATTACCAAGGCTAAAGCCTCGATTTAAATATTCAGCTGCTTATTAAATGAATCAACTGAGCAGTGAGAGGTCTGGGCACACACACACACTCCCACTCAGTAGCAGAAACCTCCACTGACAATCTAAAGNCCAGTGAAGACGAGATCCGAGGAAAAAGGGAATATAATTGGCAACGGTTAGGGAGATAAGTACAGAACAATTGGGACAATCAGCCGGTGAGTGACTCTTTTAACATTCTAATTGAGCAATGCAGGGCCTTACTAGGAACTTGTTTCTTACACTAGGGACTGACAAAAGGAAAATTGAACTCCAGGAATTCCCACCGTAGTGAAAGGCAAAGCCCAGGCTCAGAAGCCTGCGAACGAACCGACCACGTTCCCTTCAGATCATCGCTCCGTCCACTCCAGACCCCCACCCGGCACGAACCCCTCTGCTCCCGGCTCTGTCCCTGGGTGCACGAACCCCTCTGCTCCCGGCTCTGTTTGTTTCTTACAAGGAACACCTCAAAATTCCACTGATGAGTGAGCATCCAATTTCCCTCTATCCCAGTACATGGAGACTGGGGGAGCTCAGAAATGTTTTCACTGCCGAGCACGGAGAGTTCTCTTGGAAGCAATTTATTCCCTGGAATCTGCTGGGAGTTAACACACAAAAGTAACAATGGGAGGCTGGGGAGGGGGCTCCTGTCCCTCATTGTTCCTTGAGCTGATGAACAAGGGAGGGGAAATACGAAGACGTTTTCCTGTGCTTGTCTCAGGAGCAGGGATGCAGGATGAACAGGGTGCAGGATGATCCAAGGCACCTATCCTATAGAAGAGCACCCCCAGCACTTGGACAGGGCAGAGGAGGGAGGAGATGATTTCTGAGGTATATTCCTGCTGAATTTAGGTTTACAAGGCGATGGAGGGGGGCTGAGGGCCTCAGCTGCTCTCTGGTTTCCGGTTTCTGCTGCCTCTTGCTCCAGCTGGTTACCGCAGACGGGGCCAGGTTTTGCCATTTAAGGCTGATTTCCCCAGGCTGGGCTGTGCAGAGAGCTGCCTGGGACGGTCCCTCGGCCACTCGGTGTTAATTAAAATGTATGCCAGAGAGATGTGGGTGCTCTGAGTGAGGAGGGGGAGCCCTCACCATCTCACCCTCCCTTTGTCCCATGTCTTTCCCTGATCTCCACGGCAGAGGGAAGGTCCCAGGGAACAGATCTGGGTTCATCTGTGGAGCAATGTGCCTGGTGTTGGATGGGCAGGACAAAACCTTTCCTGGTCCCAGAGGCTGCAGGTTACAGGCAGAAGGCTCCCACCCCATGGGGCTGGATGAACCCCCCCTGTTCATTGATCCAGCCCTGAGTGAGGGACCTGAGCTGAGCAATGCCAGGGCGGAGCTGGGACACCCTTTGCCCTGCTAGGCTGTGCTGGGGCTGGAGCTGCCCCACACTCTGGGCTTCCTCATTCCTGTCACTGCAGCTTGATGCTTTTTCTTCCTCTTGTTTGTCCCCATCTGCCCCAAGCTCTTGCAAAACCTGACCAAGGGTTCCCACAGAATGCAATGTTCTGTGCAGCCATCTCATAGTGATCTGGGAACCAAAAAGGCTCCTGCAAAGTCCCATGGGAAAATCACTCCCTGTTTTCTCTGCATGCTGACTTGTCTCTTCTTTGGGCTGAGAAACCCAGAAGACAGTGGCCATTCTTTGTGTCCATCTGAGCCCCACCAAGGCCCTGGTAGCCTCTGCTACTCTGTGCTCCAGCAATGGAGGAGCTCTGGAAGCCACCTCTGCAACCCCACACTGCTCTGGCTCTGGCATGGGAAAGGGAAGAGAGCAAGAATGTGGAAGGCTTAACCCCATTTATCATTAAAGGCTGGAGGAGGGAGAGATGTGTTCATACCCCACCCTGCTCATGCCAGCAAAGGGTGCCTTGGGGACAGCTGGGCCAGGGAGTCGCCAGGGCTGTGCCATTTCTCCAGTAAGTGCCACCTGCAGGTACTCGAGGTTCTAATGGCACTCAAGCACATTTTTCAAATATTCTCAGAGCTGATAACACCTCTGCCACCCTAGAGGGGCTCAGTGCCTACCCAGGCACACATCACCCATATGGGGCAGCAGAGCAGGCACCCCAGGGTAGCACAGAGACCAGAGAGAGCAGAGCTCTGCAGTCTTCCTCAGGAGCAGGAGGGAACATGGCAACTCACACAGCCACCTGAATGCCACTGCACTTTCTCCATCCAGATCTGCACCCCACAGCCCACTTGTGGTGGAATGAAGATCGATGTGTCCTCGCTAGTCCCAGATCAGAGCTGGTGAGGAGGGAGCAGAGGTACCTTAATGAGTCAGGGGAGTGACAGCCAGTGCCTGGCACCCAGGGCTTTGGTTTGCCTTTCTCCTGAGATCTTATCACCTGCCAGCAGGAATGTGTGAAATGAGCCAAACAAAGCACATGTGGAAATACTGTCTCGAGTGAGGGATGGGAACTTTGGGGGCAATGGGCTGGAGGGCCATGAAATGCAGGGGGGCTTGGTGCCTCTGCACCTGGGCTTTGTGGTGATGGTTTCCTCCTGTGCCCAGTCTGTGTGCGAGGGGCCTCAGGATGATACCAGAGGGATATCATTGCAAACTTGCTGGCTTGTTCCTGGGTTTGCTGCAGCTCTCTGTGTGAGCTGGACCAGAGGGGCTGGCTGGGAGCAGCATCACCCTGCAGAAAGCCTGTGCTCTCTCCTTCCCCACTGCCAGCCCATCGTGAGTGGCATCACCCCACTGTTACCCCAGCCACACAGACCAGAAACAAGCCTGGCACCAGATAAAAACCACCTGGCTCTCTCCCATGCACCTGCTCCCCAAGGTGGGGGGAGAGCGACAGTCACTGGAGCTCAGTTCTGTGGCTCTGTGAAAGGGCTGAGTGCTGTGTAAGTGCTGAATCACCTCTGAAAGTTTAAATAAACTCGGAGGAGTGGATGGGGCATTGACTAGAGCAGGTCCCACTCCTCCGTCACCCTCTCCCCGCCTGGGGAGAGCTGCTTGCGTCACGGCTCGGCACCGGCTGTTCAAACAGAGCTGGGGGCCAGCCCAGGCAGGGACGGGGCTGGGACAGGGCCCAGAGCAGTTCCTGGGTGCCTCTGCCCCCCTCCTTCTAGGAACAGGCAAACCCTGCCTCGCCCATTTGTTACCTGAGCATCCCTGCACCTGCAGGGACAGGAGCTGGTGCAGGTCTGGGGTCACTGGAGGGGTGGGGATGCCCACCTTTGGGTACACCCACAGCAGCACCAGCACAGTGGTCAGACCCCTGTGACGTGCTGCTGGAGATAAAGGGGGCTTATGCCCCAAACCAGAAGTACCTACAGAGTCACAAGTGCTTTACATCACCTGGCAGAGGCACGAGAATGACCCTGACTGAGGGTGGTCCTGCAATGGCCAATCCCTGCCCTCCCTGCCTCTGTTTCTCACACCGAAAACAAAGGCAGCACTATTCCCACTCTCTCCAAGGTAGGAGAGGTCACCTCTGCCAAAGGCCTGAAGCCCCTAGATGGAAAGTGCCACTAGCCCAGCAGAGATCAAAGCGAATTTCTGGGCATGCCTGGGTAGCCCAGGATCTGTTTCATTTCCTAGGTATGGTACAAGCAGAAAACTCTGTCCAGCTGCTCCCCTGCCTTCATCGTCAGAGAGCAAGAAAAACCAATTCTCAAAGGAATTAAGATGCAGTTGAAAATGCACCATATGGCTCGGCATAGAGCCATGTAACACCTGTGGGAGCCTTTTTCCAGGACAGGTAACTAAACCCCAGGGAGCATCCTTGAGGGGCAGGCCCCCTTGGAGGTGTATCACAGCTGAGGGGTCATTCAGTAGCACTTGGATTGCGATGGGGGTGGTGTGAGTGGGGCCAGAGGGCTGAGACATGCAGAAAAAACCCAGGGAGAATCAGCTCTTTCTCTTCCCCTTCTGTTTTTAGCTGGAGGAAATATCCCCTGAAACAGATGCCAAGCCTGGCTGGAGGGGAGGGTTCTCCACCACTCTCTGTCCTTGCAGGGAAGCTCCAGCATAGGATTTAGCTTATACCTGTCCCATTGCTGTGGAAGAAGCGGACTCCAGAGATGCCCAGGGTACAGGGCTGAGGCTGGGAGCCCGGCCGGCACCGCCTCAGGGTCTGGCTGTATCGGTGTAATCGTGCTGTGCTGTGGAATGACCTTGGGCTGAAAACAATTCCACGCTCGGGACTCACAGGCTGTTGCTATCAAGGTCAACCAAAACAGCCCCGGCAGCACGTTTAACCAGTGGGGGAAGGGAGGGCTTTGCTCTGCTCTCGCCAGGCCAGCGCAGCCCAGGGAGGGTGGCAGGGCTGCAGGGCACCAGGATGGGGCTGGGCAGAGAGTGCCAGCCTGAGCACTGGCTGATGGATGCTGACCTGGCTGCCTACAAGGCTGGGGATGAAGCCTTGGCCTCCTGCTGCCTCTGTGAGCTAGGGGACCTCAGGGCCAGCATCAGGATCTAGAAATGCTGGCACAAGGATCAGCTCAGGGATACGCAATAAAAGGGCTGGGGAAAGCGCAAGGGCACTGAGAGACAAAGCTGGAGGCAGCAAGGACAGTCAGGACTGGAGAAATAGGTAGAGAAAAATCACTGCTCAGGGCTTCAACCCCTCCAGCAAAGTCCACTTATCAGGGACAGCAGGCTGTAAACCAGGCACGTGTGCCCTGCCACTGCCTTGGCTACCTGGGCAGGGCTGGGCCCTTTCCAACAGCCTTGGCAAAACCTGGCACAGGTTGTTTGTCTGTGCTCTGAAAATGGAAAATGGTGAATTTATACGGTTTTTCAGCATGAGACAATGTAGTGATTTTCATTCCTTGTGAATGGAGGAGATGCTCGACGCACTGTTAGCCCATCCATGCGGATGCAGCAGATCAAGGGAGAAGGGAAAGGCTGTCCTCTCTCTGCAAAAGGACTGATAGATCAGAGAGAGCTCAAGGATCAATACAAAGGAGCAGAAACCTCGGGGAGGGGTGTATGAGAGTGGAGAATGATGCTTAAAGGGGGAGAGTCGAGACTGCAGCTTGTTAGGGATGAGCTGGCATCAGGGATGCAACGCAACGAGCCAGGAAAATGTCAGGGGCTGTTTTGCTTCAGGTTTTAATGCTGAATATGTTCCCATAAAGGGAGAGGTGGGGGCTGCAGTGAGGCCCCCAAACATCTTCAAAGGGAGTGATGGGCCTGGGGTCCTGCTTAGATTTTACCTCCTGCAAATTCCCATTACAGCTGATGCTGCAAGGAGAAAATTGAAAGAGGAAGGTGCTGAGATAGTCCCTGTGCCTGTGAAACAGGGGATGTGGTCAGCACCTTTCCTTCTTCCCCTTGGGGAGCGGGAAGGGAAGGGAAAGGCAGTGCTTCAAAAAACCTCCATGATTTTTGTGTGAGGGTGATTCAAAGAGACTGCGGTGATTTCAGAAGTTTCTACCTCTTGTCTTATTCTCACAACAGCAGGAGGGAGAGAAGGGAGGCCCGAGCACATGACAGGGTGAGAGATGGAGGAGTTGGCACTGAAGAGGATGTGCAGAAATCCAAGCCAAAACTCCAACTCCAAAAACTGCCAGAAATATTTCCCCCCTTTGACCCTCCTTTCCCCAAAAGTCACAGATGCCATCCATACATGAGCAAAGGGCTTCTGCTCTAGGGGAAGGGCTGGGAGAAGCGAGGGGAAAGCAGAGCTCACATGTTGTCCCACAAGTGCAGCGATTCAAGCCCGGCTGTATCAGCTGGTGAAGGGCAGGAGGATCCTCCCTCAGATAGTTTTGTCCAGAGTCAATGAGAGACAAGCACCAAGGACAAGCAGGGAGAGATGAAGCAAAACATGGGAACTTGGGAGCCTGTGATGTCTGCCCGAAGGTTAACACGACAGCTGGGAAGCTCTTTGCTCGGTTCCCCTTTCTCTCCTCTCAGCTCTTGCAACAACTCAGAAGAGATGGGAAGAGAGCCCCAGCCACGGCCAGGGAGTCGGCCTGGTCCATCACACAGTGGTGAACATGGTGACCGGCTGGTGGCTTTGCTGTCAAGGTGTCTTCAGCCTGGGAGGAAGCGGTAGCACCCGGCTGTGTGCCGGAGGCCACACCTCGCTGCCCCTAAAGCCAGGAGACGCGAGGCCAGTGCTGCTGCCCTCCGGATGCTGGCGGATTGATTGCCTTCTGATTCAGTCCAATAATCAAGAGTAATTGCCCGGTAGTTCCTCCTTGCCTAATGGGCTGTCTCGCATTGTGGCTCCCCAGCCTGGCTCCACCCAACCTGCTCACTGGGACGCAGCAGAGCGCAGCATCCCACCCCTCTCATGCATGCCCCATCCACTTGCCCAAGAGCCCTGGTGGCCTCCCCACCTGGCCCAGGCCTCCTGCTGATGTTCCCCATCCCAAACCTATCACCCCAGTGGTATTGTTTGATTTTTTCCTGCTTTATCAGCACATTTGTGGACCACGCTTCCCACCTGCGAGGGCCATCAGGTCTACCCATGCCTTGTGGCTCCCCTTATTTGACGTATAATCTTCTAATTAATAATCAGCCTTTTCAAAGTGGAAGGCAAACATTAATTAATTCCCCGTGAGGCAGGTAATTAACAGCGATGACTCCCATTTTACTGCGAGGGAAGCCGCAACAGAGAGATCCTGCACAATCCACATCGAGGTGACAGAGGAATGACCGGGCAAAGGCAGCTCTGCTCCAGCATGGCCCTGCAAGAACTCTCAGCTGGGTCCCCTTCCACTGAGGGCTTCCCATAGGGACTGTCCTGGGTTATCTCTTCATCACTGTGGCAATCTCCAGTGTGGAAGGGATGGCATAATCCCAAAGTGGCCTGGCAGGACACATCCATCACTGTCGCCATCTCCACATGGTGGGGATGGCCTGGTCCCAAAGTGGCCTGGAAGGACACATCCATCACCATGGCCACCTCTGTCCTGTGGGATGAGGCATGGCCCTGAGGTGACCCAGAAGAGCCCACAGGTCTTCTGTCTCTCTGTACCACCTCCTCCAAAGCACCTGGGTGCAGCTGTGGTGCTGAATTTTGGGGCACCTTCACCAGGACAAGGCGCTCCTGGGGAAAGGGATGCCATCCAAAGGAAAAGGGCTTCTCTTGTATTCCCATCTGTGCCTGGTATCCCATCGCCTCCCATCCCCCCAGGTAGTTGCAAATCTCCATCTCAACAGGCTTTTGCAGGTTTCTCCTGCTGCTCTCCTCCTTTGTTCATCCCACAGCAGGGACTAATGGAGCGGGGGGAATAATGCCTGGGTCCCCTTTAGGCAGACCCACATGGGCAGCTTGGGGAGAGAGCCTCATCCTCACTGTGATCTCTGCAGCTCCCTGATGACAAAGAGCTTGCTGGTGTGGCCTCAAGACCTTGACTGCAGGCCTGACTCCCCCCACTATGATGCTGGACAAGGGGTATCCCATGGAGAACAGGCATTTTGAGCCATTTTTTTTTCCCGAGAATTTTTTTTTCCCTCTCACCACTGTTTTCAAATGGCTGAGATTACACATCCAAGGTCCCCACGCTGAAGTCTGTGCGCTTGCAGCCGGCAACAGATTGCAAGTGGCTGCTGCTACTTTACTTACAGGGCTGCTTAATTAACTTGATTAATCAGCCCGTGCTCGCACAACACTCTGGAGACGCAAAGCCCTCTGGTTGCTGCTGCCTGCTGCTCCGTGGCCGCTGCCCTCGCCTTTATTCCCGACCAGTGTTGGATGGTCACAGGCAAGAAGGGAATTGCAGAAAGGCAGCCTGGGCTGGAGCAGCCACGTCTCCTACTCCAGCAAGGTTTGGATCAGAGGACAGAAACACATATTGCTCAAATCTGACCAAACCATCGCTCCCGTGGTGTCCCCTGCCAGCGTAGGGCAGGATGGGGAGGGGAGACCAGGGCCCCCTGCTTGATTCGATGCCTGAGCCAGAGCCAGCGGAGCGTTCCCTTCTCCCAGGTGCCGCTGCCCCCGTAGGCACACGGTCTTTAATAGTGCCCGGTGGCGCCGGCGGCGTTCCCGGTTGCCCGGGCGGGTCCAAGGGCCGAGGGCCTGGCGGCGGCTGGCAGGAGCCGTATCGCCGCCGCTTGCTGACATCAGCAGTGAACTTGGCCCCGCGTCCCGCTC
>VZTN01007689.1:10559-25994 GCA_013400515.1 Erpornis zantholeuca
GGGTCTCAGTTAAATTATCAGACTTGGAAAGTTGCAAGTATGTAGGCAAAAAGCACTAAGAATACATAAAACTATATAAAAGGGAATACAAGAGGGGTATAAAAGTAAAAGCAAAAATCATCCTGGCATCACATCAGATGCCCTGAATAGACATTTGCATAACATATACACTGACAAAAATAAACCCACCATGCCAAAAAAAATGTCACTGCTATATCCTCAGGAAGGGAATGACAAAAACAAGCAGAATTTCAGAATTGAAAGCATACAGAATTTCACCACTATGAAAAAATACTCAATTAGTTTATACAGTATCAATTATAAGTAACCAGAATATAACACTACTCAGCCCTCAAAAATTTGAAACAAAGCCCCATATCCTTGCTTACAGCAGGGATAGTAAACTACTTCAAAGAACTCAAAAACTTGTCTTCACCTGCTTCTTAAGCAAGACTTTATAATAGATTATATTACCTGACTCAGCAAATGAATGAAGATCCAAAACAGGACACACGCCTTGAGATAAATGTTGTGCTGAAAGCACAGGGGACAGTGCAGTCTGAAACAGGAGATACCATAAATTTTTTTCCTTGTATTTATTGGTCATGCTATTGCATCCATATATGCTACATCCAAGTTTTACAAAAGGGAAACTTAGCTTAAGTGCAAATCAATAAATACATTACTAAAATTATAAGCATGGGGAGAAATGAGGCCTAAAATAGATAGAACCAGCAGCTATTGCACTTGCATCTAGCTAGTGAGAATACACTAGGAAACACAGTGAAGATGTTCAAACATGCAACTTCACACACAAAAAGATGGTCAGAAATGACATATTATATGAAAAATCATAAAAGACAAAACCTAGCCCCTGAAAGGGCTACAATACAGCAACTTCAGAGAACAATAAAGATCAACATTTCTTTACAAAAATAACACAAGTGCCAGGTGGGGAAGAAAGAAAGAAGAGGTACACAAAACATTAGAGCAGAAAGGACTGCTTCATATTTCATAGAATCATAGAAACATTTAGGTTAGAAAAGATCCTCCAGAACACCAAGTCCCACTATAAATCTAGCCCTGCCAGGAACAAGGCTTAGGGGTGAACTTAAATGCCACATCTACAAGTCTTTTAAATAGCTGCAGGGATGGTGAGTCACCCACTGGGCAACCTGCTCCAACACTTGACAATCATTTTGGTGAAAAAAAAAATTTCCTATTATCCACCTAAAACTCCTCTAGAGCAATCTGAGGCCTTTTATTCTTGTCCTGTCACTTTTTACTTGGGAGAAAAGACCAACACCTCAGTCTTTCTTGTAGTGAGAAGCCCAAAACTGAGCACAGGATTTGGGGTGGTTGGTCCCACCAGTGCCAAGGACAGAGGGATTATCACTGCCTTGGTCCTACTGGTCACACTATTGCTGATACAGGCCAGGATGCCGCTGGCCTTCTTGGCTACCTGAACACATGCTGGCTCATGTTCAGCTGCCTATCAACCAGCACCCCCAGTTTCTTTTCTGCTGGTCAGCTTTCCAGCCACTCTGTCCCCAGCCTGTAGCACTGCTTGGGGTTGTTGTGAACCAAATACAGGACCTGGTACTTCACCTTATTTAATTGCATTGCTTCACACATATGGGGTAAAAAACCAACTCATATACTGAGGGGAGACCTCACAGTAGTCATCTTTCTCACAAGAGGAAACAGAGGGACAGACATTGTTCTCTTCTCTCTGGTAACTAGTGACAGGACTCAAGGGAACAGCATGAAAGGGTGTCAGGGAGGTTTACACTGGGAAAAGATCCGTTCTCAAGAACGTGGTTGAGCACTGGAAGGGAAGCTCCCGAGAGAAGTGGCCACAGCACCAGTCTGACAGAATCAAGAAGCATTTGGACAATGTTCTCAGGCACATGGTGTGACTCCTGGGGATGGTCCTGTGCAGGAGTTGAACTTTGATGATCCATGTGGGTCCTTTCCAAGTCAGGATAATCGATGATTCTAAGTCTTCAATTGTGAAATGAAATGCACAACCCAGAGTAGTAACTGAAAACATGTGAAATGCCACTAGAGTGCACTATAGAACAGGAATCCTCCACACCACGTGGTTTCATATATGGAATGGAATTAAATTCTCTTAGTAAAGGTATCCAAAGGGCTTATTTATCATCAGGTCTCAGCAATCTGAGTGTGTAAGGAAGATCAACAAGATCTTGACAATGCTGCAAGATCAACATATACATGTATTATACCTGAGCCTCACACAGAGTACTAAAGTAAGAGAACTGTGCACGGTGTGCCCTTTCTCCTTGAGTGTCTGGCTCTGAACCGCATGGTTGACAGCAGTTCTTTCTTTGCACCACCACACCTTCTCCTCTCCCTTGTTACTGCACCTTTCAAAGCTCAGGCTCAGACAGTTATTCACAAAATCACAGTATCAAATCTAGACATTATGGCAACAGGAAAGACTCATCTTGAATATTGTTTCCAAGGCCACATTTTTCATCTCACTCTGAACATTTCAAAATCTCTCTTGGTCTCCAGACTATGTAATCTGATTTTAATGAATATATTCATGTCTATGAGCAATAAATAGACAAAGTATTTGAGAGTCTTGTAACTGTGAAAGTATGTCATCTGTAACACTTCCACATTCTAAGAAAACAAGGAGAAAAAACTGTGAAATTTGGCTTCATAGTTCTAAAGCATGAAAAATAGCCTTTCAAACCAAAGTGGACTGTCTTCTTGAACTAAAATGCTGAGTGCAAAAATATAAAAGGGTCTGTTCCAAAAATCCTCTTGTTTTTACAGCTCAAAAACACTCCCACCACTAACTTAAAATGTAAAGAAAAAACCAGCACTCTGAAAAAGGATTTCACATCCTTTTCAGTTCAGAAGGGATGTGATGCTAACAATGTTCAGAAGAATTACAGCTGTAAGGAGGAAAGCACGGGAGTATACCAGCCACCATCAAAGCACAAAATCCATTAAAATTAACTGAATTTAATAGCAGCAATTAAAGTCTGTCAAGCTCTGAAGTGGAAACTTGATGGAAGCTTGACAGGTTTAAGCATAAGTTTGATATGGATTCACATATAATGCAAATATATTCATACTTGGTCCAGTGTTTCCTCACCTCATNTATTCATATATTAGTATATGAAGAGTGAAAGAGCAGGTCAGAATTAGCTAAAATTTTAACAGCACCACTAAAGAGATGGCAAAAACTACACCTTGAAGGGAAACAGTCTTTACTCTATAGATACTTTCAATAAATATGCAAGTCTAATTGCTGCATTTACTGTTAGTTAATATTATGCTAATATAACCCACAGAAAATACCAAGCTGTAGCAACAGCATTCCAGACCAGGGTAGAATAATTTGTACAAAGATGGAAAGATAATTATCAAATAACCTAAAAAACCCCTAAATACAAAGATGATCCCTTGTCCTTTAGTACCAAGTGCATGAGTTATTAAGTAACAGATTGTTAGAAGTATTTACAAATGACAGAAAAATAGCCAAATTTGTCTTTGACTTTTAAGATGAGTCCTATTCTAATGACAGGACTGCTTTACATATATATAAAATATAGCCAGATCACACAGACTAGTCACATCAAAAATCAGCAACTGTGAGTTAATTTCCTAATTTTGTTAAGAACAGCTCAAAAGGTGAAATACGTTTTTCAGGAATAATAAGATGGGGGCAAACTTCTGTTCTGAAGAAGGTATAAAACAGTGACCTAAACCATTTTCACTAAGGAAAGGGGATGGGGAAAGAACAAGAACCACTCTGCAAACTCATAATCATTATGAGTCCAAGGAGGAACGTCCACCCCTGAGCTACATTGTGGACTTAAAACAGGAAAAGCACTGAGGTCTGTTGAAAAAAACCTGCTACTTTTGCCAGGCAGGCATTTTTTATAAAACAGGTAGTGATTTTTTTGGTTTGGCTTTTGAAACTTTCATGTAACACCACATAATACTTGAACTCCAAAAATTCCAACATTTTGATGTTTGCTTCACTGCACAAAAGAGCTGAACCCAAATTCTGCAGCACTATGATACATGTGTAAATTTGAAGGTACAATTTAACTAATCCTCAACAAAACTGAGCACGTTTGTTAGTCAAGATTATTACGAACTACAAATTAATTCTAGTAGTAAAACTCTGAGGGGTTCTACATTAAGTCCAAGCACTGGACAACTATTTCATTGGCTAAAGTTCACAATAAACTAACCAAATAGCAAGAAAATTTTCTACAGCTTTAGAGAAAGAGCTAACTTTTTCAAGAGGCATTAAGTCAATGCTTGTTCTTGTGCACCTTTCAAAACTGAAATGCTAATATCAATAAGGTATTTTTCCGATAATTTTTAATGAAATTTCTTTTAAAATCCTTACCTCAGTTATTTTTGGAGGAGAACTGGTAGCAGGTGCACTTTCTGGCTTAGGAATGCTCTCAATTAGCTCCAAAATACTTGTCAGCTTCTGGTCTGATATTTGGATAGAAAGTAAAGGCAACTGTCCAGACAGTTTGAACCTGTTTTTAAAACACCAAAGTCAAAAGTTCCATAGTTAAAACAATCAATCAATCTTAAATTTTTTTCAATCAAACTTCGCATGAACTTTCTTCTGAATAACATGGAAGATTTTCTGGTCAGAAAATTTTTCATTTAACCATTGCATGTAGTGTGTATGTATATATACATATATGTATATATACACATATGTATATATAGGTGTGTGTATATATATACATATATATGAAGCCCTTCTGTTGCACACAGAAAAGTTACTTGATCAGCAAATATCCACTTATTAGCATAATGTGTATTTCCATTTGCTACAAAACCTTGTGGATCAGGACTACAAATAGTACTAACAACCACTTCTCGTTAGGCTACATAAGGCATATTTTCCTTACAATCAGAAATTGCTCCCTCTAGTTCATATATTTAATTTAATTGCTTGCAATAAATCACATAGCTGAGCTTTTACACAGTATTTTACAGAAGAGAAGGTGGAAGGGTTTTTTGCATATGAATGTTTAGCGCTCAAAACAAAAAAAGTACACAAAATACTTCCTAGAAGTCATGTATAGTTAAATGGACTCTAGCAGTTGTCTAGATATTTAAGAAAGGAATAAACAGTATAGCAATATAGGATATAAAAGAATAAAATAACCATCTTTAAAATGAAAACAGTAAAACATATTTTAAGTGTATTTGAACAGGCTTTGGCCAAAAAAGAAGTAGAATCACATAGACACCGAGTTTTTAAAGACCTAAAACACAACTCGGTTTCTCATACAAGTGAGTATAACCAAAGTAAGCAGAAAATTGGGTCAAAGAACATCATTGCACTTTTATTACAACTTCCAGTTAAAAGAGATAAAGAGGTCTGTTCAACAGGTAATTGTCTCCAACAGGAAGCATCAGATGCTTAAGACATAGTGTGTAAGGAACAAGACTAGCTACTTTTTTCTACTTTTGACATCCTTAACTCACTTCTCAGTCTTCAAAGGGACATAAAATATAAGACTGAAGAAGACATGAGAATAAAAAAGCTCCGTATTTTCAATCCATCTCAGCAAACTTTGATACTATGAGAGTATCTGAAAAAACAACTACTGACACTTACGCAAGCACAAAATTGTACATGTTAAACTGTGACAGTAACTATTTTCTGCAGTTTATGAATTTCTTCATATCCTTAAACTTACAGGATTAATTCTCAACTACTAGTCTTACTCCAATTCTATCAGATTTAGATACTTCTTTTCTTTGCCTCTTTGTTCTTTTATTATAATGGAGAGGGTTAAGGTAGATGTGTAGCTACCAAATTTGAAGGGACCTCTCTCTCTACCATGCTCCTCAGTTGTTGGAGGAGCATACAATAGCAATTCTCACTTTCATTTCACTTAAACCTCTCTACAAAAAATTGTGTATAATGTTAAGACATTTCTGATGAGTGTTTGTACAACAGACAGTCCATACAGTTACAAGGAAGGCACTCAGCAGATACAAAGCAGACAACTGCAAATAATCTCAGCTCTCTACACTGCTCTTTAAACAAAAACTTTTAAAGTTTGGAAAACCTCCGGATGGAGAATCAATTACTCCCCATCTGTTAAGACTGAGGCATGGAGAAGCTAAGTGCTTCAATTGATGAGGAAATCGGTGCAGAAACTTCCTTCAAGTTCAGTCTGGTTGTGTTTAGAGAGAAAGAAATGTTAAAAGAATGACACCATCAAAACTGCAAATAGGTACAGTCCTTTACACTGGAATTTTAATTGTGTTTATAATGAATGATATTATATAGGATGCTCTTAATGCTATACTAATACTTTCTTCATACACCTTCAAAAACCATATGACAGACTCTCAGATACCTCCTCCGGAAAATGGAGGAAATATATGACAGGAAAAAACAAACACTAAAAAAATATAAAACCTTACACAGGCTATAAAACTACAGAATCATATTAGTGCTCCCAACTGTGAAGTGACAGAAAACTGTAAGGAGCATGCTATTACTAGAAATGAAAGAAATGCAGATATTCATATCTGACCAGAATTACAGTCCATTTTAAGGATTGGGAAATATGAGTAGATGAAAATACAGATAAACAGTGAAAGTCCCTTGATACAGTAGTCATTAATAAAATTACCTAAATTAGTATTCTCCTCAAGGCAGCAATATAGAAATGTACTTTTCCAAGCAAAGCCTAGTAAATTCATTACTGTTTTGAGCAACAAAATCACAAGGAATTCAAATTAATTTGATGGTCACCGAGAGACATACAATCAAAGAATCAAAAAATAGAGACATCCAGTCACTTGCTTTTCAGATAGTTAAATGTAAAACAGGGGCTTTGCAAACTAAGAAACACATTTGTAAAAATCTACTACATTAAACAATTCTGGTACTAGGTTTTGCTGTAAAACTGTCTTTCTGCTCATTTTTCTCAACAAAACTATGATGTTCTATGCAGACAGTTTCAAATATTAATTTTAAAAAAACTCTGGGAAAATATGGGTTTACATGACAGTATACTTGTAAAAATTGAAATATAAAAGAATAGAGACAGGTATACTAAAAATACATTTTTATTTATATGTAACTGATGTGAGCATAATACCCCATTCAACTATATTTACTAAAATTTACAGTTTAGGGGATTCTTGCTGACACAAAAGCTACAGTTAACATTTCACATTTGTTAATGTTAATATGTGATATAGAGAAAAATTAGGGAGAAATTTTCCATAGTCAGCTTGGACACATTAACTGCCAAAGCACTCCTGGTAGCCAAGACAGTTAGACATGTAGTATTGCAATACTGCAACAGGTCTTCTCATTGAGAGAAGACATTCTTTAACCCAGGTTATACCTGCACAACTTTGAGCTATGTCAATTACAAATCTACATTAAAATTACATCATTCTATGACCATAGAAATGAAATCTCACTTTCTAACATAAAAAGATTCCTGTGAATTGCATTCCCCTTATTTGACCTTCTTCACCCAATAGAGTAAAACTAAGGAGGGAAAACATAAGATCTATTGCAATCATCACAATTCAGAATCCAGCCTCCGATGCTTCCAGAAGGTGGCAGCATTACACCACAGAATCATTGATCATTATTAACAGTAGTAATTATTTTCTTCTGATTGGTACAATTTCCACAACAAACAGGATTTTGCTGTATTAGCCTAAGTGCAAACTCAAGGCATTAAGAGCTGCTTCCTGGAGAAGTGACCCACAGCAGGTAAACTAACTAGAGCAAAAAGCCGAGTCAAAAGAGAGGGAGTATGGCAGGATATCACTTTTCAAAGTATTTTTTGGTATTTATAAAATAGATTTTAAGTTCAGATTTTTAGTTCCTTGGTATTTTCAGTGAGAACTGAAATGTAGCTAATAGTAAGACTGAATTAGAAGAGGCAGTAATATCTTGAATAAAAATCTTTAAATGTATTAAACAGACTACTATAACATTCTATCACATTTCAGTATCTAAAAATGTCTTTATATTCTATTTGTCTAGATAAATGTGTTTTACTTCCAAGATTTACACACAGCCAATGCAAAAGAGCATAGGTATGACTAGATTCTTTTCTTTTTCCTCTTTTTCCCCCTCAAAAAAATCATTTACCACAAAATTTCAAAAACGGGAAAAATACGTACTTGGGCATTCTTGCATCTGTAACAACCATAGCCCTGCTAAATTCCAGTTTTACATCCAAAGGCTGCAAGATACACTGAGATGAATTTTTTAGCTTCCGAGCTTCTTGCCAGTTCTCATCTAGAAGAGCAGAGAAAACCTACTTTAAACATTGAAAGAGATTCCTTCTCAGTGCACATCACAGAATTCAACTACCTGATATTAGTATATATGGCTAAAAATTCAGGTGCCACAATCTCTTTTACAGCTCTATCAATAGATGTATATTACACATGATCTGAACTTCAGACACACAAGACAAATTAATAATTTCTCCCATTCTCATGTACACAACTACCCCGTCCATGGGGTAGACTTCTAAGGACCCAAATTTTAACATGCATGGCATTGCGAGTTAAGGCTCCACATTCTACCCTGGAGCAAAAGGATTAAGAATTAAATGCTTAAGACTTCTCTGATTATGACTGACTCCATGTTGCTAGTTCCCAAAAACTAAAGTTTCCTTTGAAACCTTATTGAAGTAAATTGACTCTAATTCTTGAAGTAAATTGATTCTGATCATTTCTTTACCCTCAAAAAATCATCAAACCTACAACTGGTTCTGTGGATTCTGCTTTAAATCTGGGGTAAAGAAAAGGCACTGAAGGAAAATACCATGAACAAAATAATAATATATACATATAATTGTATATATATTGCAACAAATCAAATGAGCTGTCTTCAACAAAAGGGATTTTATTATAAATTTGCTAAGATTGGAACTGAAGTCCTAAAGGTATGTTTTGGAAACTTGTAACATGTTCATACTACTGAAATTAGAGCAATTGTTTGAAGAAGTACTTTCCAAAAGATTCTCCAGTGCTTTAGCTAAAAATATGAGGCACAACAACCACCACATTACATTTAGTCATATGAAGAAAGATTACTTTCGTGACTACTTACCATGTTTGCTATACAGTAACTGCATACTGCTGAGCTGGACATCAAAACTGTCATAAGCTCTTGACATTATATCTTCAATAGTGCTTTGTCCTATTTTGAGTTTTGATATATCAGAACGACTTTTGCTTGTCATCTTAAAACAGATCAATAAAAACAGCATGAATCAATTTCAAAAATATTCAAAGCACTAATTCTACAAATACTTGCTTCTACCACAACGGATTATTAAGTCCTCTATATATGTGTGTGACTATAAGGTCACAGAATCTTACAACTATCACAGCACAGCAAATATCTAAAACTCCCAGCCTGCACCAAAACAAAAACAGACTACTCAATTTCTTCCTCAAAGAAAGAGACAAAAAGCTAATTAAAATATACTGTATAGTCTGTACAGAATAATTTTCTTTAGTAAGTGTCTTATACTCCAAAGTATAAAGTCTCGAGCCCTTTGTAATCGGTAATCCTTCAGAATTTTTATATATAAAATATTACTGCATTTATCAATTCAGACAAGTGAAATTTATTTCTGAACCCTGTTGAATTCAGTTGCAATGTATTAGAGAGGAAAAGATGATTTGGACTGTTCATCATCAATGTCTTCTCTTTAATATCAGTCAATATTCCTTTGATTCAGCTTTGGGACACCCTTACTTCTTTGGTATTTGACACTAGTATGTGCCCTCCCTGATGGTCATGGCTGATGGAATGTGTATGTCCTCATCCTTATATGTCTAATAATTTTGGATTCATATTTGGTTTTGTCAAACCCATGTAATATTCAAGAGAACTAAAAGAGGTTTAAAAACTGATATCTAAGACATAGCATTTATTTTTCAGTGCTGCTGGATTATAAGTCCATTTTAACTTTTATGTTAAAAATAACTTGGAGATTCAAATTCAGAACGACTAAATTAATAACCCTATTTATCTACACTGAAACACAATTTCAATTTTATAAGCCATTTTTCCTCCTGGGGGTTGATCTTTTCCAGTAAGCAACTGAAGGAAAAAGACTACTTGTTTTGTGTTACACATAGTCATTCAACATATGACCTGCCTCTCAATTAAGCATACGTCACTCCAAGTGAATACAGAATTAATATCCATATCCTGAGAGGCAACTGAATTTTCTCTTACAGTATTTCTAATTTCTATTAAATCAGAGGGACCAATCCAGGAATCACAGTCACTACAAAAATTACTCATTTATTTCAGAAAAAGATCTCACAGACACACTGAAGTCTGGTTTGAAATGTGGTCTTTTATATAATTCTTCAAATAGTAATCTTGTATGGGTAGAAAAGGAGTTGGAGATCCTATTAGATCTAGGATTAGATCCAGGATGCTGTCTCAAGCACACAAACAACCACAAAGTACCAACTCCACAAACTGCCTGCAAATGACCAATATTCAGAAGAGCCAGTGAAATTATTTGTCACTGAAATCACTTGGATTTACTACCACACCACATAATTTTCAGTATCTGCAAAGCAATATTCTTCACTAATTCTACTTTCTGAAGCAATCCAATACATTCTTTTTAAACATGACTTATTGCAAGGTCCTGCACTTGGATTGGGGCAGCCCCTGTTAACAAAGCATGGGACCACCATGAATGATGCAACTGATCAGAGCTCTGGGGGAACATGCTGCCACCCAGGTGCCAGGCTGCAGGCTGTGCCTGACTTGTATGCCAACACCAGAGAGTAGCAGTGAGAACACCTGTGGGAGGTGTGCCCAGGCAGAGGATTCATCTGCTTAGTGACATAGCTCAGGGAGGAGGTCAGTAGGTTGAACTGATCAACAGCCAGCTGAACATGAGCCAGCATGTGCCCAGGTGGCCAAAAAGACCAGTGGCATCCTGGCCTGTATCAGAAATAGTGTGGCCAGCAGAACTAGGGAAGGGATTGTCCCCCCATACTTGGCACTAGTGAGGCTGCACCTTGAATACTATAGTTGATCTGGGGCTCCTCACAGCAACGAAGATGTTGGGGTGCTGGAACATGTCCAGAGAAGGGCAAGAGAGCTGGGGAAGGATCTGGTGCACAAGTCCTCTGAGGAACAGCCAAGGGAGAAGAAGCTCTTTAGCTGGGAAAAAAGGAGGCAGAGAGGGGCCCTTACCTTAAAACTACCTGAAAGGAGTCTGTAGCTCTTGAGGATGTAGGTGGGGAGTTAGTCTCTTCCCCCAAGAAACAAGCAACTGAAAGTGCAGAAACAGCCTCAAGTTGCACCAGGGGTGGTTTAGAAAGGATATTAGGAAAAAATTCTTCATTGAAAGAGTTGCCAAGCACTGGGACAGCCTGTCCAAGGACATAGTTGAGTCACTGTCTCTGGAGGAATTTAAAAGCCATGTACACATGGCACTTACTTAGTTTAGTGGTAGACTTGACAGTGCTGACTTAATGGTTGGATCCTCAAGGTCTTTTCCAATCTAAGTGATTCAGTACTTCTGTGATCAATACAAGCTGCTAACAAGGGGCATTAGAGTTGCTATATGGAGTAGGGCCTGGGGATGCTGGTGGATGAAAAGCTGGACATGACCTAGCAGTGTGCACTTGCAGCCCAAGAAACCAAACATATCCTGGGCTGCATCCAAAGCAGCACAGCCATCAGGGCAAGGTAGGGGATTCTGCTCCTCAATTCCACACCTCACCTTGAGTACTGCAACAGGTCCAGAGAAGGGCCAGAAAAGTGATCACAGGGACAGAATATATCTCCTCTGAGAAAAAGGCTCAAAGAGTTGCTGTTGCTCAGCCTGAAGAAGAAAAGGCTCTGGGGAGAATTTTCAGCAGCCTTTCAGTACTTAAAGTGGGCAAAAAAAAAAAAAAAAGATGGGAACAGAGTTTTTACCAGGACCTGTTCTGACATGTCAAGGGGTAACACTTTAAAAGTAGATATAGACTAGATATAAGGAATTTTCTTACAATGAGAGTGGTAAGACTCTGGCACGAGTTGCCCAGAGAAAGGGCACATCCCTGGGAACATTCAAGGTCTGGATGGACAGGTGGCTGAGGAACCTGATCTAGTTGAAGATGTCTCTGCTCATTTCAGGGAGGTTAGACTCAATGACTTTTAAAGGTCTTTCCCCAGCCACACCATTCTATGATTCTAATTGAAATCACATGTTCAGAAAGTAATTTTGTGGGAATTACATAGAAAACTTACTCACTTTAGCAAGATCTTAAAATTTGAAACAAATTGTTGCTAAAAAACCAGACAGCAGTCTAAACAGATAATCTTACATAGAGCACAATTAAAAAAAAATAAAATTGCCTGTACATGTAAGATCATTTATCCTGAAGAACACAAGTACTCATGTACAATGAGTAAGAAGATTGCAAATAACATGGAGAAAGTATCTTCTATGATTTTGTAGTGATTAATTATAATTTTACATACTTCATGGAAGGTAAAAATCAAAAAGATAAATCATTATCTCAAACATACCTCTAATTTTATCCAAATTATTTTTAAAATTGCCAGTATGTTTGCTTTTCTCATTTTAATGTAAACCCAATGATTAAGCTATAAGTAATAATAATACAAAAAATAAGAAAACCATTTAATCACGTAAGAAAGACGTTCACTATTTTATATTGTAAGGTAATGAAAAAAATTATTAAACATTCTCCATGTAACAGTCCAAAGCATCAACGGTAATTTCATACTAGGGGAAGAGTATTTTCTAGCAATTCTTTTGCATTGAATCCACTGAGAGGAGTTCAGTAACTTCTGCCTTGGCTAGAAAGCACTTTAAAATAAATACCGAATACACAAACTGCAAGAGGTACTTTTACTAAATCACTACCATAAAATGCAAATTAAGAAACTGGAAATCATGTAGAAGCTGAATTATAATTTTTGGTAAATTAGTGCATTAGGTAAATACATACTTTAAAGCTACCAAGATCCAGAAGTAGTAAATTTGATGTATGATCATAGAATCCTTTTTGTGGAACAATGATGTATGAAGCCATGAGGTTAATTTTGAGGTCAAGAACTTTCTGTGTTTCAATAATATACAACAAACCTGAAAAAATTGTACAATTAGTAAATATAAATAAACAAAAGTAATTCATACAGAACCTATAGGATTAAAAGATAGCAATAAAAAGAAAATCGGGTCTAATTTTAAATAAACTCTGTATGCTAGATAACTAAGGTACATATAATCTTCATATTTTTTCTGAACCAATCATTATAGGCAGTCATCACCTATTGAGTAGATGAAATGATGATAGCAAACAGTGCTGACTGACAAGTATAGAGAACAATATGACATATGCAAACTCCAAAGCTTCCCTGCTGAACAGAGATGAAATGAGAAGACTGGAACTGTGAAATACAACTTTGCAATTACTGAGTTAACCCACTATGCTCTGTAGATTCAGAAGTTCAATAGCTCTAGATTTTCTTGCTGGGAGTATCCAACTGCACTGGACAAACTGCTAGTGTTTGTTAATACCGAGATACAGAAGTTTACACTAACTCTGCTGACAAGCATCTCCATCTTGAGATACAAAGATATGCAAATATATAATCTTATAAAAATTATGTTTAAAAATCATGCAATTAGTTGGGAAAATCAGACAGTCATAAGATTTGAGATCAAATTCTGTTTTTTTGCTCGGCTGAAGAAGAATGAATGGTATTGCTTCCAATTAGCCTGGAAACTGCCTTATGATGCAGCCACAACCCATTAAATATTTACCATGTACAACAAGCTGATGATCACAGAAGTAGAGATAATGAATTATGAAGATGACAACAAGACATTCAGCACATCCACTGGTAAGAAAACAATTAAAACTACTACATTATTAGAGGCTGTCCTGACACAGGAGAGCTGGGCCAGTCAGTAAAGAAGCATAGCACAATTACATTTCAGGATTTGCAAGACAAAACAACTTGGAATAATAAAAAGAATAAGATTTTTTCAGTTTCCACTGCCTATCTGAATTTGAGTGATGCAGAGAGGTCAAGCAAATATTTTCTTGTTTCTTTTATTTGGGAAGAAAATGTAGTGGAGTCCATAAATTGACCTCTGGTAAACCAAGCTTTTATAATGTCTTTAGGTGCTGAAAATCGTAACTATTCTGGAGTAGCAGGTTCCTTCACATTTGCAGTTCACAATTCCCCTGTCTTTTCCAGCTATCTTCTACTGCTTCAAAGGAAAGTGTTAAGAACTCATTCTTGAGGACTACAGGTCTGAACATATTAATGATACTTACACATTTCCATTTTTCTTATTCTGCCTCCGAGATTAGCATAATCCCTTGCAACAGAATATTCTGCAGATCAAATCTTTTTTCCCTGGCAATCCTCTAAGACTCAGACAAGCTTTACAAGCATATTTTTAGACATTCCCGCCAAATTTTTCATTTGTACTGGAACAAGGTTTTAGGTTACTCTGGGCAACTCAGTTTTCCTGTGAGGGTGCAAACAGTTTTGGATACACCTCTACAGTAATTATAGGCTTAAACTGTAATAAACACAGAGTGTGATTTCATATTTCCACAAAGAATTAATTATGATCAACACCACTGTATTTGGTTCTAATGAGAGAACCAAGCATATTTTATCTAAGCAAATTTAAAATTCCATCTCAGAAATGAACAATGAACTGCTGTATCAATATACTCAGTATTGCCCAAGAAAGCTTGCTTTCTGAAAGCAAGCTGATCCACATAACTCTGATATTAGTCCTTAACTAAATAGTTCAGTCAAAGAAGAACTAGTGAATAAAAATACCACTGATGCTTGATTTCCCTCCCAATACTAGCCTGATAAAAGCAATCAACATTTAATAAAATAAATATTTTGCCTGAGTTTTCTTTAAATTCCTTATCACTTGAGTATTCAGATTTTTTAATATTTACAATTTAATAATTAATAGGTTATAAAATTAAAAGAGATTTAAGAAAACATCTGTTTTTTGGTTTTTTTCCTTTTAAAAGTAATTTATATATGAAATCTGCCCTCAGCATCCACTCCCATCCACAGAGACAGGACACTGTGCTGGACACATCTCTGGTTTACAAAGTCTCAAACACCCTTACTAGAACAAGTTAATTCCACAGATCTCAGAGTTAGTCTTCATAGTATTCAGCATTTGCATTCATATCTTAAAAGGTAAGATCTCTAAAGATAAACAGGATGAAATGAAAACTAGTGAAATGGCTGTAAAGCTGAGCAGCTGCAAGGTAAATAAATATAGTTTATATAACTTGAACTGAGCCAATCCAAATCAAAATCAATATTCATCAAGAATGTCAGAAAATCAAAAACACATATACAAATGC
>VZTN01007691.1:3278-24519 GCA_013400515.1 Erpornis zantholeuca
ATTGTAGTTCCACATAAGCTAAATTTCAGGAAAGCAGGGATGCAACATGTATGTAACCTTAATTACAGCATTTCCCATGTGAATGCTTAACTATGTATCCTTAATGTTTCAGGGATGCCTCATCTATAGGTTCAGGAAGGGCTCTGCTGGTCTATTTATCTACTGGGATGTATATGCCAGCAGTGTGCCTGACCCTACTTTCCAAGTGATTTAGATAGAGGCAGAACCAAGGGAGTCAGACAAGTAATATGGAAAATATAGATTTTTCAAGTCTGTGAACAAAGTGCAGACAGATTTTGTGGTTTTGTTTAGAGCCAGTTAGGGTTTCCCCTGTGATAAGAATAAAAAACATCAATGGGAGAGTACTCCTTGCTCACAAGGGCAGGAGCTGTGGACCTTGTCAGGTGCTTCAGACTGTTGTTCATTCCCACTTGCCTTAGAAAGCAGATGGCCATCCTCAGCTTCTGCACACGCATATTCTGCTATTGGACTAAAGTGTACAACATCTTTCTTAAGCAGCAGTGTTTTAGAAGTTGCTCTGCTGACTTGACTTAATTACTGGATCAGCTTAAGTTGCATTCTGTGAGAAATATATCTTGAATTTTTCGTGACAAAGGGAAATGAAATGAAATGACTTAGTGATTAGTGATAATGACAAGGCAGTCATAAGGGAAGAGTCATCACTCTGGGTCCTAAGATACATTAGAAAGTTTAAATGGTAATGTGGAGAGGCATTTAAAATGCCTACACTGTTATACCAGCATAGGACCATTAGCAGTTATCAGGTTTGATCTATTGAGCAGAGGTTGCTTACTAATTTCTAGTTTATGACCAAAACTTCTGTCTGGACTATAGCATCTCTTCAAGAAAGATATCTGGTCACTCTTAAAGAGCTTCAAATTCTGTACCCTGGTAAATTATTTCAGTGGTTAATTGTTCTCAGCAGAAAAATAATTACATATATAACTATATTCTAGTCTCCACTTATTGGCAGTTGCATCAATTTGAACCTCTTCATGTTTAAAAGAAATTAATCTCTTCACCATAGATTGTAGTTTTGTTGTCTAATTATAATGGAGTTTCTTTCTGATTTTTAGTCATTCACACAGCACATTCTCTTAATCTTCTTTTCAGTAACCTTTTGAAAGGAATGACACCAGAAAAAATGATGGCATTCTAGCATTGATCTTTTTTGCTTCATGTACTACATTTATAAAGTGGAAATAGAGGGAGTTGTATTCACCTGCTTACATGTTCAAGATGAAAATATAATTTCCACACATTGACAGGCTAGATTGAAACTGAACAGTTACTCAGAGCTGCAGTTAACTGAATGGTATTTTGCCTCCAGTTTCTTATGTTATACTTAATGGACCCCTAACAAAGAGTACTTTGGGGTATGATGATTCCTGATTTAAAGCCATCAGTTAAACAGTTTTATATATTGTATAAAATGGTAGTTTTCTTTTGAATACTTTGTATTCATAGGATAGATTTATAGACTATAAATGTATTTTCATAAGGGTGTGTTTAAAAATGGCAAATGGAGTACAGACTGACAGTGCTTAGCACTAGATTCTCCTGTGCTTTTTTTCAAATTCTTATAGCAATATTACTCATTTTAAAACTCTTTTCTGTTAAAGATGAAGAATTCACCCTAATGATTCAAAAAAGGTTAAGGCTCTCATACTATTATCTTTTTTTGGCCTTTTTACATTTTCTGAGTCTCAGTAAAACATTTTTTTCATTCCTTTTTTTTGTCATAAACCTTCTTCAATGTCTAGCAAAAATATCTTTAAGACCTCATATATTGTGCATCCTCTTAACAATCCTCATGCAGCAGGCTTCAAATAATGGGTCTAATTTTCCTTTTGTTCTGGTGCAAATCTCTTAAATTTCATGGTTTCACATTTCTGCATGTCTCTGAATTTTTAATTCTAAAGTTTTGTAAAATAGAGACCTAGTAGTTTCATGTATAAACATAATCATATAATTATCCCCGATGAAATCCTATCACTTTCTTCATTATTTCATATTACTGTATTTTATCCATTTCTAGATGCTCATTTTTAATTTGGCCAGATAATATTTATGATGGTGAGGGCTGCAGAGTTTTAGATGTGTCTCATTCAAAACAATGTCATTTTGCTATGAAATCATGATGAGACACTAATTTGCACCACTTGTGGAACATTAACCTTAGCAACTAGTATCAGAATCAATTTCTTTACGGCTTCATCTGAAGACTGATCACACTGTACCATAAAAAGCTGACGAATTTGTCCTCAAGAATACTAAATTCTTGGTCTTTTCTAGGAAACTCACATTCCCCATGCATGTTTCCCATGTCAGCTGTAGGAACATGAAAAAAGATGTGCAACTTAGAGAATGAATTCCACTATTAATAAAAATAATTGTAAGAAAAGACAAAATATGTTTATCTGCCTTTTGCTAATTTCCTCTTATGATAAGGGAGCTAACATCATACATCAGTTTTAGGTGGCTTTAATCTACCAGCTCTACACCCTCCTTTTTCCTCCAGTATTGGGGAAGGTAAATTATCCATAAAATAATGAATAGTAGAGGAAAAATTGGGGTATGAAGAGCAATCTAGCCATTTTTCCCCCTTTACATCTCAGAAGCATCAAGGTGTAGGTTGTATCAGTGTGGTTTTTAGTTACACCTGATTTGTGCAACTCTATGCTGATTTCCCTTTTAATACTCTATGTAGAAAGAAACCATATAAACAAAAACTGCACTGTAGGCCAAAGATGCACTTTTAAGTAATTGGATGTTGCATTAAAGCATCCCTGGGTTTCTTTTTTAAAGATGCTTCTGCTTAAAATTGAGCCAATCTGTCTTCATATTTCCTCTTCTCTACCATTATAATTGATCTGGCAGTTTGCCACACTTAGACTCAGACAGTAATCACTTGGCATAGAGGATATTCTGCCTCCCTAATTTGACTGACAGAATAAATCCTGTTTTTAAACTGCTGTCATGTGGTTTTTATCAGTAAATAACACACATTTTACTATGGCATGTGTACATTGAGATAGACAGCTATGTCTTTTTAATGTACCTACCCAGCAGCAGAGGAGGAGTCATGAAATGCAATCATATTTTCATCAGCTCTGCTGTAAGAGTGCAAACCTTGAAAGTGATTCTTAGGAAAAAACCCTAAAGCTGGAAGACATCTGTTAAGTTTGCATTTAGAGGAAGCTGTGTGTGTGTTATACCATCTAACAAACTGAGGGAAATGGGCTTTACAGCCCATTTATTAGTAGTAGTGGTAAAGCAAATACTGTGCTCTGTTCAAGTTGCACTAATCCACTTGTAATTTACCTGGGAGAGGACAAACTATTTGGATGACATGTGTACTGGTTTTGATTATGTTCAAAGAAATAATTGTTTTGGTCATAAATAATCTGCTGTCAATAAACAGCAAAGTCCTCACTGCCAACACCATTATGCTAAATGAAGTCACGCAATGCACAAAGTTCTTCTAGAAGCTCATGCTGGACCTTGTTAGGATAGTTTGGGAATTAGTACCGCAAAAAATCAAACAGGAACAACAGTTGTTACATGATTGCATATGAAATCATCTTATCAGTATCCATTTTGTTTAAAACAAGCAGAAATTAGTCATTCTAGTAGCAGAAATAAGTATGTTACCAAAAACAGTGCATGGCTAAAATGCATACATTTTTTGCAGGATATGAAAGATTTGGGCTTGCTAAGAGTAAAATATAAAACAAATCCCATCCTTCAAGGAATTTGAAAAAAAGCCTTCTGAACCTATTGGAGTCAGAGAGAGCTACTAAATTTATTGAATTTTTTGTCATAATGCCTTGAAGCTAGTTTTTTATCAGAGCTATAGTTTTCAACCTAAATGCAACACTTAAATTAAGCTTTGAATTTACTATCATTTTTTTAAGAAAAGTTTCTTTATGTTGCAGACTTGTGGAGTGATCAGTCTCTAACAGTGAGTTCTCTCTTCAGAACTCACTGATCTTCTGGAACGGGGTTCTGTTGGATGTGTCTGCTGTGGGGCATGACCCATCTCAGGTATCTTAGACACCCAGGCAGATTGCCATGGGAATTTTGAATATCTGGCAGATAATATGATGTTCCTCCACTGAATAAAGAATTGCTATAAAAAGCCGGACTATGCAAAATGGTAGGGGGAGCAAAGTGAGACACATTGATTGTATTGCTAAGAAATTGGGATGGCGCATTTCCTGCTTCTTGGATTCTTCTAGGAAATGGAGCTTCTTTGTATACTGAAACTGTATGATCTTAAAAATATTAGTACTGATTTTGAAAAATATTACCTCATCTTTTTCAAGTTTTTGGTCATTACACAGGATAGATATGATGGTATGTGTGGTTGGGCAAATGTCAGGGCTGGACAGCCATATTATAAAGAAAGGCATTGCTTCCATAGCATCAGTGAGTACAGCTGGAAGTTCCTAAGTCCTCTGTGAAACCTTTGTTTTCAACTCTTCCACAGTTCTTTTGCATGGTTGGTTTATATCACAAAAAAAGAAACACAGTGAAAGAACTAACAATAAAAAATAACTCTTAATATATTTTTTCATATGTAAAGATGACAAGGTACTCTACTTTGAGTATTGGTGGTAAGCAATACTCCCTACAGTGTTTTTTGTAGTATTGTCTGTAGTTGGCAGCCATGGATAAAAACTTGATCTTTCTCAAAAAGAAAAGCTATTAAATAATTATTCTCTCAATCTGAAATAATAAAACTAATATTTTAAGATTTACCCAAAAATTTCTGTAGCGTTTTGAAGGAAAGTATTAGTGTCTATTTCTCTGGTTTATTTTTTTTTCTTTTAAGGAAAAATATTGAGTAAGAGAAATTGAGTTGTTAATCAGTTCAAGGTTTGTCATCATTTATTAAATCCTTAATATTTAATCTGAAAAACTGTATTATTCTGTCAAAATAGCATTTCAAAAGTTTTAAGTTTACTTTTCAGGCATTCAACTCATGAGATGAGAGCTGAGAGCATCCTGATGTGAGATTTTTCTTGAGTGCCTTCTTTGTAAATGATTTTATTTACTATACTATGGGGAAAATGATTATATTACAGGCTATTGTATGTCTTTCTTTGTCCTGAGGAAACACATAATTTATAGTAAAATTACAAAAATATCTCAGAAGCTTTTTAGCAAGAGCTATTCCTCTTTTATCACATGAAATATGTTTTCCGTTATGAATTATTATAGCAGGTCCTATTTTCTTTTTTGCATTTGTGTCTGATATCATAATGCATAAAGGAAAGCAAGCTCCAAAAGACATCTATGCATCTATTAAAAAAACCCAAAACAACAAGAACACCCCACCAAGAACCACAAGCAAACAAACAAAAAAAAAAAGAAATTAATGAAAACCTAGAAATATACAGGGAAAAAAGTTTACCTATTTCAAGGTGCTTTGCACAAAGAATCAAAATTCTTTAATCAAAATCAACTTAAAATGTAAAACTCAAAAAAAGAAATGTATTTTGTTTAGCAGGCTAACTCATGTGTTTCAGTTTCTTATACTGAGGAACAATTGACAGTGGAGACAAAAATGTCCTTTGGTATTGATAACAGAGTGATTTAGGGTATGAAACCTAAAGCACATTGACTTAACTGTAGTGAAATTCTGGTTTTATATACAATATCACTCAATGAGCAGCATATTCTTATTACCAGAATATCAGTACCAGAGGATCTTCCAAAATATCCTTCACAATGTAGGGTAGAAACATGTCTATACATTGGATGCATTCTTTTGACAAGAAAATTTTATTTATCTTGAAAGTTTGGGAGTTGCTGTAGACCATAGAGTCTTCTTTCTTGTTTAAAGCAAGGCTAAGAAGAGTCTGTCTAGAGTACAACATTTCCATCTCCCTCAAACCAAAAAAAAAAAAATCCTTTATCAGGAAGCTAATGTAATACTGCAAAACTAATATATTATTTACATTCTCATTCTTAAAATATCTAATAATAGCATATAAAAATATTATGGTTTTATTTTTACTTTTAAATTTTTTTTTGTAAAATCTGTTAGGTATATTAAAAAAAGAAATCACAATTCTTCTGTCCTTACTGAGGATGCAAAATTTGTGTTTTTATAGGAATTGTATCCTACTAAAAATATACAGAAATATACATTCAGCAACTTTGTACTTTAAATAACCTCCCCCTTGATTTTTCCTGTGATACAGTAGGTTTTGAAGTTGTAGGTGTCCAAACTATATATAAACAAGTGGCTATATCACTTGTCCTGACTTTCTGAACTGCTCCGCAGATGGATTAAATATAGGGGGGAAAAAAATCTCATGAGTGTCTACAAATGCTTGAAATGCAGGACTTCTCACATGGTGAAAAGCCCTTCTTAGCAGAGGGTGCCATATGTGTTCTGCAATAAGGATTAGGCGTTTTTCCTGTGTTCACTCAAACTTGCCTCTACATTCAAGCAGCTGAGTTTCTTAGTTAAATGTAGTTTGTCTGTGAAGCCATTTGAAACAACCAGAGAAGCAGATGGGGCGACTTCTGTTGTAAAAGTTGGGTCCATAATCCTGGTGCTTTGTGCCATCTGGACATCGTGAAGGGAGGTGGGAGTGACCAGTTGTGCTGAATGTGTACTCTGCCCCATTAGCTAAACCCTTCAGTTTTCAAGGGGCTAGAGAGCTTATCACAACCCCCAGCATTGCTACTGAAATAGAGTGAAAAAAGGGTTAAGGTGGAGTTGAAAGGGCAAGTGAGGAGGGGGTAGGTGAGGTGGCCCACATGGCTACAGCAGGGCTCAGGCAAGGCCAGCACACCTCTGGGGGCATGTGGACACTGGTGGACCTCCTGCAGCTCTCACACATGGCTCAGTCGAGCCCTTTTGTTTCACCTGCTTCTGGAAACCCTCTTACATGGCCAAGGGCACTGTAATAGGAGCAAAGACTTTTGAAGACAGGAGGATATAGGATATTCCTAAAATGTGTCTTTCCTTTTTTTTCTGACAGATTTGGAGCTACCTGTGCTTATTTTAGAATAGTACATCTTCACCAGGCTGCTGCAGTGCTGTAGTGTTAATCCACTGGTAACACTGATAGGAAATGTATCTCTGGGATTTAAAACATGGCCAATATGTCACTTTAAAAAGTATGAAGAATATTGCTGGATCTGTTTACTGTAAAGTATTTACTTGATCCATCAGGTAGTTTGCTAAACAGTTTTCTTTTGGAATATTGCATCTGTTTGAGATGGTAGGAATACAGTAATTTTGATTGTATGGGAAAATTCACAATGTGTCTGAAGGTCAGGAATTTACAGTTGGCTGGAAGTAAAAAAAATTCCAGAGATAGAGCAATCCTGCCTTCAAAGTTCTGAGTAAGATATGCCTTCCTTTCTTTTTAGATAAATCCAATTGTGCACATTTATATTTAGGTTTGATTTTTTAAAATTGTATTTATTTTAATTTCTTGACTATGTGTTTTACTCTATTAGAGGACGTAATATTTTGGTGACTTACCACAGTTACCAAAGAAAAGAACTACATGTCCCAAATTCAGCAGGTTGTATGAAGTGAGGAAGTTCTTGCACAAGCTACTGCAGCCTATGAAGCTGGTTATGGGATTCAGGATTTAAAGCCAGAACTGCCAAAACCAGAAGGCTGACAATAGCAAATATCAGAGAGCCAGGTTGTAGCTGGCTGTGAATGGCAAGAAGTGCCAGCTATGACCTAGGTTCATGTATCCTTGCATGCCCAGTAGCTCACTACTGACAGGTATATCTAAAACAGGAGAATAGTTGCCAGCTTCAGCATTATATAGCATCAATAATCCTGACACCTTTTTTGACTGCAAGGCTCATTTCTTTGTGTCTCAAAGAACAAATTAACTCAATTCAGTTCTGCACATTTTAAAATAGCAGTCAAATATAGATAACTGTATACAATCATTCACTAGGTCTTTATCTAATCCAAGTAAGAAAGCAGTAGTGTGGCTGATGGTGCAGCTCATGCTTTGTGATGGTGCTCGGTGTCTGATAGAGTACCACGACTGGCAGTTTTGATAGCAGACTAGATATAACATGAAGGAAGACTTCAGATGTGCTCTCTTTGATCTTGTCCCTTTTCTGTCATGTTATGATAGTATTTGTCATCCTGATGTAAAGCTTTTTTTACATAATCCTAATGTAGAACTCAATTCTTCCTTTTGTAACATCTGCATTTGTTTTATGCACCTTATGTATGCCCTTGGTTTTAGCAGGTGAACTAGGAAAATAATATATTATTAAAGTATTTTGGAGAGTTGGAACTGTTTTTAGTAATTACAGTGTTAAAAATAGTTGTTAAACTCAAGTCTTTCAAAACAAATGATAAGTGCTTTAATTTCACTATGTCACACTTCTTTGTAGCCAACAGCCAATTCTCCATTGTGCTTGGAAAGCTGGACCAGGGATTCTAGAGTTGATCAGTAATGGGTGTTCTTATATTCTCTTAGTTGCTTTGTCACAATTTTTTGTAGGTGTATCTCTTGGAGGGGATTTTTCTCCCCTTATGTCACCACTTTTAGTTTCATTACTGACCAGTTTTTCTGAGTTCTAGGAAGGGGGTATGTGATTTTCTTCTTTGGTTCTCATTTGAACATATTTATGTGCAGAGAGCACTATATGTATTTCTGTTGCACATGAATATGAATCTTTTTATGAATATTCGAATAAAAAGCTCATCAGCTGGATGCACTATCAGCAGGTTTCGATTACCAGGACTCTTTTTTTTTCCCCAAAGGAAACTCAGACAGGATGATTGCTCATCACATAAGTATTATCAGCTCCAAAGTAAGGATCAAGAGATCATGAATCATGAAAAACAGCTGAAAGAGATTTCAAGGTGTCATCTAATTCCCTTTATCCTGCTCTGTCTCTCTTCAGTTAACTCTACAAATGTTTCTTCATTGATGTTTCTTTGATCTCTCTCTGAGATTCCACAATCACCTGAGATTATCTGTTCCAGCAGGGCTCCTCTGCCCTTGCCATTTCTGTTAGTTTTCCCTAATGTCTAACCCGAGTCTTTCTTGTTGCAATTAAGCTCCTTTACACCTTGTTTTATACCTCATGGATATGGACAACTGATTAGTCCTATCTCTTTGCAGCAGCCTTTCACAAACTGCCAAACTGTCTGCTGGGCTTTCCAGTAGTGAAGCTCAAGGGCTGTGCTCTCTGTGTGCACTTCTGGCTGTGAAGCATGTCTTCTCTAAGAAGCAAGGAAAAGGATTTCTCAGAGGCAGGGTTTCACAGTCTTGTTTCCTGATACAGAGAGCTAATCCTTTTCCTGCTGGGAAAATGAACAATCTACCATCATTTAACTTTTCCAGTTTTCCTAGTCAAGAGCTCACTGCCTCAGTTAGTTTACCAACAGTTGCTCTCACCCCCCACCAAATATATAGCTAAAAATTTTGGTTTAAAAATTATGATGCTAACTGAGTTACTGGGATGTCCAGATTCAGTTCTGTTCTTTTTTTCTCCTCTTTCAGATGGGCTGCTCCTTGGGAGCTCTGGAAAGTGCTTTTGTAACTGTTTTTCTTCCCAAACCTTTTTGGACCTCATGAACTCTATGTTCCCTGCCTGTATACTCTGAAAATCCCAATGTAACTAACATGCTCTGTACATCCTGTCGGGGGGAGCAGGAACAGGATGTTCAACAAGAGAAGGGAAGATGGGAACTGCAGCATGATAGTAGGGCAGGCAGAGGCTGTGGCTTCACTGGTAAGGGAGCAGTGACACAGTACCCAGACAGGGAGGGTGACAGCAACCAGGGCTGAAATAGCAGGCCACATCACCAGAGAAGTCCACAGTGAGGAGAGTTCAGGGTGAAGCCAGGAATATTAGTCAGTGGGTCACAGTCAGGGTACAGAAGCCAGCAGGAGCTGGGACTGTGAGCCTCAGCTTAAAAGCTGCTTCAGAGAGTGGAAGAGAGTGGAAGAGCACCTGCTGAGGTTCCTTAGTCTAGCTACTTGGAGGAATCTCTGCTCCTGAAGCTTCTTCTAGAATTTTCCTGAGGTTCTCCAAGGCAGCAGAGGCTTGTGACCCTGCTATCTTACCAGAGGTCTGGCCCTGAGCACAGAGGGCCCTGCTGCAGGATGCAGGGAATGCAGCCTGGCCCTGACACCTGTCATACTGTCACAGTGTAGTGATCAGCACATAATGTAGCATTTTGCATTAAAATAAGTGGGGAAGCCTAAAGAGATTATAATGGCTATGGTTTGTATTTTTATATTTTGGGTCTTTTTTCAGAGAGAGTGGACTTCCAGACCGAATGATATATCTAGAATTTCTTCCATCTCTAAATACTTGCAGTTTTAAAATCTACTAGTTAGTGCCTAAACTCTATAAGGGTGGAAGGAGGGATAAAATCTTGCAGTGATGGATATGTATGGACACCTATTTTCTATGCCTAGTATATGATGGAACTCATCATGTCTAACTGGCATTGAGGAACTTCAAGGATTGTCTTTCATAGAGAGTGGCATTTCCCTCTCTGAGTCTTTAGGACCAGTATTAGCAAGGATGGAGACTGGCTTTTAGAATCCTAATTTCTTCCTGCTTCCAAAATGTAATGACTCCTGGACAAAGAGCATCTGTACAAATCTGAGACCAAAGTTTTGCCTTATTTATATCTTTAGAAACTGTTTTTATAGAAAGTGTAGGACAGAGTCAGAGAAGATTATAGGGAACTCTGTTCTTTGACTATCTGAATCTTACTGAGCTCTGCCAGCTGTTGTATCTTAGAGCCTAAGTATTCATGCAACTCCACCAGAGACTGAGCTTTGGTAGTGGTCCTGCATGATGCAGAAGAGTTTAATGCTGATAAGGTGTTTCTCAAATCCTGAAACATGGCGGGGTTTATGGGTTGATGTGTGATCTCTCAAAGTAGTATTTTAGGAAATGAATCTGTCCTGAGGATGGTTATGTGGGCCTCATGAGGGAGCACTTAGCAATATGGTAGCACATTACACAAAATTTACTCATTTTTAGCATCTTGAAATTTTTATTTAAATACTATTCCCCCAGTTCCTGACAAAATGTTGAAAGATTAAAGAAAAGAAACTGCATAGGAAACATTATGTAGCCCTTAGAATATTTTTTGTGGGACAAAGTTTTTTTTTTACAGCCCCTTTATCTTTTTGCAGGAGGGTGGGGAGGGAGGCATTACGGATTTTTTATATCATATGTGCAATTTTTTCCTATTTTTAAATAATTTTTTAGACCCCAATTATTATAACCAGGCATTTACAATTCAAGATTTTTTCTTCACCTTTCCAAATAATAGATAACTCAAATCCCAAGCATTCAAATTGTGTCATTGTCCTATTAAGTACATTATTCTCAATTCAGTTTGTAGTAATTCTAATTATATTAGAATATATATATTAGTGGCACACAAATGTGCTAAAAAGAACATAGATAATTACAGATTGAATATTCTGGTTTTTTAATTTTCAATTCTATATAGTTTATACACAATGAATTCACACTTTACACACTCAATCTGTAATCAATACTTTTACTAAAAAGCGTGTATTCAGTAGAACAGTAATATAGAGAAAAATAGTGTTTGAGATCAGGAAAGTGCATTCAAACTTGCATAAAGTTCTTTGCAATGCTTCCTCTATGAGTAGCAATTTTGAAGGCTGATTTAAGTCAAGTGAACAGCATGGCCCAGATGAAATTTTCCTGAACACCACCTGTGTAGCTAAGCACAGCTAGCAGTGACCCTGGCTGCTCCCTAGGCAGTATTTTCTGCAGAACGCATTGTTGCTGGGCACAGATAATGATTTATTTCTAACTTCAGGCATACAGGCTAGAGAGGATTGTTTTTTCACCTTCAGAAAACTTCCCACAATACCTCTCCCCATTTCTCTGTGATCTACCACCGTGTAGATAGTGATGCATTACACCGTCTGGCCCTGATGCTCACGTCCATTTCCAAAGTGAGTTATGATTTAGTAAGAAAGGCAGGCACTCGGCTTTCTTAGAAGATATTATATTTGCTTTCATAGGAACTATAGCAAAATGGAATAGTCTCATTGCAAGGAACAGCTGCATATTTTTTTCCAAATCGAATAGGGATCGAAGAGGTTTATTGATTTATTAACAAGATGTAATTAACTGGCAATCAGTGAACTACACTTATAGGATCTAAGTCAGCAACACAACAGATAAACCACAACATACGGCACCTAGAGACTGTAAACATATCCTTACAAGCGCTGAACACCATTTTGTACTCATTCCCAGGAGGTTCTCATCTCACCACACAAAATGCCTCACACAGGTGGATGCATCCTGTCCTTGGGGACAGGCAGGGTGGGTTACAAGCCCCCCCTTCCTGTGAGGGCAGTTCCTATATTTACATCTTGCCCCACCCCTCCCCACGTGCCTGCACTGCTCCACGCTGATGAACATGCTGCTGAGAGATCACCTGTGCTGTCAACTCCCTCGCTGCAGGGCAGCATTTGGCAGGTGGGGTTGCAGTGCCAGTGGGACAACTCCTGGCAATATCAAACCTTGTCTGGCAGCTGCTTGTCTCCACCCAGGCAGAGATTTTTGTCCTTTTTTTAATACTTTCTTTCAAACTCACTTTCACTCTTTTGCAAGTCATGCTACAGTCTAATCCAGTTGGTGGTCACATTAATTAATCAGTAACTCTTAATTTCTTCTTTGCATTACCGGATTTGGGACAAATACCCTCTCAGCAGAAACAGGTTTGGAAAATCTGTTCACACACCCTGGATAGACACAAATTCTTCTTACATCACTTGCTGTTATCAGGTTATGTTAACAAAAGCAGACTGCTCAGACTCCCCCATGCCATTTCATAATATTGGTGCAAAACTGTGCATTATTTCACAGAAATAAATCTGGGGGAAAAAATCATACAAATAATCACTGTATAAATGTAGGACTGTATCACTACATAAATGTAGGCAAATATGGATTTAAAGACATATAATAATCATTCTCAGATTTTAAGATGGGCCTCCTGGCTACAGAATATAATGCTTGCTACAAGAGGTTTATTTGTTAATACCTTCTTGTGGCTTCAAAGTACACTTACAACTAAATACACCTTCAGCCTGATAGATGCTTGCTTTAATGAGCTTTTGGATTTTGGTCTTTTTGAATGCTGAAGGTGAGTTTCTCCCTTCCAGGATATCATTGTAGCCATGAGAATACACCCAATAGCTATTTCAGCATGAGAGACTGTTCCATGATTACTGAGAATCTAGAAAATTGTGAGGCTGTATCATTGTGAGCATTCAAAAAAGTATATTTTTCTTTGCTATTACCTTAATCCAGCCTGGTTACTGGTTACATCTTTAAGGAATCCAAGCAGTATAAGTTACTGATGAGTTATGAATGGTTGAGTTACTCTATTCCTCTAATGTTCCCATTTCAGGCTTCAGGATTCACTGTGCTGTCTTGTCAGGGCTTAGTAACCACATGTATCACCACAGTGCTGAAAGATTCCATGTTTCCAATTAATGAATACTTTGGACAAAAACCCTAAAAGATGGGAAAATCAAAGGCTACCTAATGATCAGTAGTAGGTTCTCTCCTGTGATTCCTATATGTTAGCCCAGTAAGTTAAAATGTTAGGGCATAGTTAATGCCAAAAGTCACTTGAAACAAATGATAGGGGCCTATGGAGTTTTTGCATTCAAGCATTTCAGTGTTGTGCAGAAGTAAAAGTTAACATTGAAATTTCTCCTTAGGCATTCTTCTTAGTGTCAACCTAATTGAGATCACAAAGGACATTTAGAGCTTTTATTGGTCTCTAACTAACCCGTCATGGTAATGAACATAATTATTGTTGCTCTTTTTTTAATCTGCAGCAAACTGTGATTGTTGAGCTTTCTCTCAGATTATTCATCTGCATTAGCAGCGTGTACAGTACTACACTGGCAGAGAGAAGAAAGAAAATTTCAGATGCTGGGACCTTTCAAATGTTTATTAGTGTTTTTGTATGATTTCTTAAATTTGCAATTAGGTTATTATGCTTGGATGCTATTCTCTTCGTTTTACTTAGAAAAAATGTTGCTTTATTCCAAATGAGATCCTCTCTCATGGAGAGAATCTTGGATTTTCAGTTTTCCTCTTTTATGTTTTGTTGACTTTAGATGGTGACTCTTTGTGGCAGAGACTGTCTCTTTCCTTTTCAATTTATGCATTGTTTCATGTCATGGGAATCCAGTTCTAACTGAAGGCATCAAGGGAAAGTATCATTCTTGTAGGGTTATGTAATTTACAACCTACTATTTTCCCATCTGAAAATGGTAAGGTTTGAGATAAGCAAAATTAATACAAATTGTTTGCTTAATAAGGACAAGAGAAATACATTTCCAAGGGTATCTTACATTCATGGCCATGATGTGAATAATGAATATTAGATGTAAGGTAGGCTCTTTTTATTGCCTCCTTAATACCTCCAACATAAAACTGTAATTGAGCATAAAAAAATAAATTCTCCTAGCACAAAACATTTCTTATTAAGATAAACCTGTCAGTATGATGATACAAGCAATAACCTTGGATTATAAGAATGTGGGCTAGAAATCTTTATAAGTAATCTCAGAAAAGTCCTCCCTTATTGACTTATACTTTAAGAATCAATTGCTTCAGATTTTCATTGGATTGAGAAAATGGTTGAAAAATCCAGAATAAAATTTACATAAAATAATGATATCCTTATTCTGCTGTCTCAAAACTTTAATCATGGAATTTTAGCTCAGGAATGACTACTGTTATTTGCTCTGTCTTTTTTTTTTTTTTTNCATTGAAGATTTACATCTGAAATTCTGCATTTGTAAATACATGGTCTACTGTGTCTGCAATCGGCACTGTAATTTACAATTTAGAATACTAACATACACACGCACACACATTTAAAGTAATTATCTGATGTCATCATTATATATATTCATCTTTCATTTTTCTGAACGAAAGCACAGCTTTTGTACACTGATTTTATATATCCTGTATTACAGATAGACAAGGGGAATCATTTCCATAGTAAGAGTCTATTTCATGAAGAAAGGTGGCCTGTCTCTCCCAGTGCTTGAAGTCCTACATAATGACAGTCCAATAAGTGCTATATGAAATAGCAAGAGTAGAGATGTTTGTTGGCCCATATTTTTCTGTTACAGTAAAAGTGATTTTGTTTTTACTACCTGGTCAGTGAAAGGAAAAAAAAGAAATGGCTATTCACAAAATAGCAAAAACTCTACCAATTTTAGAGTAAAACCAGAAAAAGGATATTTTAAACTTTCAAGGTATAACTGAAACATTTCAATTAATCTATGATTTCATGAAATCTGAATCTTTAAGTATCTAAATTTAACCTCTTTGAATTGAAAGTATCCCTTAGTGAAATGGAAGTCATTACTCAGAGAGTATGTAATGAAATTAAAATCAAAGGATAGCAACACTTTTAATTGGAAAGATACAGTTTGTGTTAAAGACAATACATTTTGACATTCAATCTTTTTTGTGAAGTTTAGTTGGTTGAAAGTATTTTAGCCTATATGTCTATCTCATTAATGTAATCTAATAAGAAATATATATACCCTAATAATTCAAATATACTAAATGATATTTCTATATTGTCTTTCGACCTGTAGACAATAAGATATAAATAAGTACATGTCCTGTTTTTTTGGTAAAAGCATAGTTTCCAAAATAAGTTCAGTCTAGTTGAATCCTCTGTCTTTCAATATGCTGGGCAATAAAGAAGCTTCCTCAATGCTGTCCTTCAAATGCACTTAATCCCTGTTCTAAATGAATCATGATCCAGAACAAGGAAGCTCAGCTCCAAACCTACAGAGTGTTTGGGTTCTCTGTATGCCAAATTTTCACTAATGTTAGGTATTTTTGTTGGTCTTGAGGTAAGCATATAAATGCTTATTATGAAGAATGGTTATTTTGTGTGTATTGCATATACAAAAATGGAAAATAGCAGTAGCCAGTTTCATTACCAGGGATCCTACTGCAAGTAGCAGGACTGAATAAAGCTTTATACTCACTTCTTTCTTAGTGTCATATAGAAATAATTTGATAGGTCAGTGAATGCAGTAATCTACATGTGTAACATTGGTTTTCCAAACATCACTTTTCCAGTTTTGTACTCTAAACACATGGCATATTTAATTAAAAAAAAACCAAAACTTGAACCTTGCTTTAAAAATTACATTGTAAAACAACCCTGTAAGAAGCAGTAAGAATTTCACTTTTGTGTAAAACAGTATAAACTCAACTTACGAAAATAGAAAGCTATATATACATTCTCAGCAAACTTAGGCATAGAACAAATATCGGGACTTTTTTGCCCCTTTTGCATGGTTACCCTGACATTGTCTGTGAGCAAATAAAATGGGCCATGGGAAAATCCTGCAAGCCTCTTAAAAGAAAAAAATCATCATATGATTCAATTTCAAATCAAAGCAAAAGTTCTGCAATGTGGGAAATTTTCTTGCCCTTTTAATCAATGGTATTTTTTATTTTATGATTTGATTTTTTTTGTGAAGTTGCCATTAGGCAGTTGCCTTTAGTTTTTAATCTGACTTTACTGACTTGAAGTCATGTAGCTGTGGCCACTGTATTCCATTGTATTCCATTCTGCAGATATGTGGCTCATCTCAATATACTGAATTCAGATATATGGAATTCATTAGTGTGAGGATATCAATAGTTTAATTCCCCATACAGCAATTCAGTGCTAGTATCAATTTAAATCTTGGAAGGAAAAAATTCTTTGTTACCTTGCAGGGAAGGATTTGTAATAGGTTGTAAATGAATAATTAGACTGCAGGTTCTTCTGGATAACAACAGTTCTTTACATTTGTGTTCCTTTAATGTTAAACACAACAAGTCCGCATTCGTGCAATAAAATTAATTGAGTTCAACTAAAATCCTCTTAAACCTCGTGTATATTAAAGCCAGTGGTCATTTTGCTGCAGATGGCAGTGATGACAAGTATAAATCCTCACTTATAAGTACAAGCTACTGTTGTTTAAGGAATATTCTAGTATAAATATTAATTGTTTTCTTTAAATTTAAATATGTCTAATGAAAGAGAAACAATCAAAGCAAAGAGAAACAAAAATCTGATTGGAAGGGTGGTCAGGGATGGTAGTACCAAAGTTCCTCACAGTCTTAGAGCATAATTTATTTCATTTTTTTTAAATAGAAATGAACTTTCCAAAACCAGTTAAAAATAAAGATCTGACCTATATTTTTCTACTGGTGTGTCACTGAATGTTTACCTTATAAGCTGGAAATAGTTTGCTAAGTAGTCAGAATTTAAGAGCAACTTAGATTAAACATTTTCATGCTCATTTGTGCAGTGCCTCTGGTATTTTAGCAGTATAAAAAGATTTTCTTGGCTTCAAACCATTGGATCAGGGTGATTTTGACATCCTTAATCTCTCTTAAGAGCATTAGTGGTTTTTTTTTATTTAAAAATCTGAGTGGTAAAAGGTAGAAAGAAGTAATTTTCTAGAAATAGTGCTTTTTAAAAAGTTATGTCAGCAAACACTGCAGATAAAAGAAATGACTGAATTCTAAGCTAATGGTTCCAAAGATAATACAGACGTTTGCAAGTTTGCAAGGTCTAAGGATATGATTTTGAAGGAAATGTATAGCCTTGAGCTGACTAGTCTACATGCTCACGTATGTGCAAGGAATTCAGCCTCAAGCTAAGAATCCTCATTTCAAGGAAAGACGATTCCGGGAGAAATAGTCTTTAGGGGTCTGCAGCATGTTAACTCACATTGAAAACCACAATCCACTCAGTAGTAGTATTGCCTACTCCTGGGGCTAGGATACTGCTACCAGGGTGGGAATTGTTCTTCAGATGTGTGGCTTTCTAGGCCAGTGACTCACATGTTAATGAGTTAATTATTGATACACATTTCACTGAATAAATTAATGGTTGGGTTTGAATTTTAGCAAGAGTTAAAGGTGCTTTCAGTTCCACCATACAACTATACTAAGGAGCACATGCGTACTCTTTAGCGATGATGAGAGATAAAACCACAATTTATAAAACCTTCAAATATTGACACTGCTGGGGGGAGAAGGTATACTTGTAACAGCTATAGTATATCAGTTCTACAAGGTGATTTGGATGGTACTTTACCATTGGCTAATCTGACCAGGATCGATTTAAGTAAAATTTAATGCAAAGCTTGTGCCAGTTTTACATTATGGTCATTTGGAAGACAGTCAAATAATGTAAGGGTCATCAAAAACATTGTTTAATTGAACATGAGTTTCAGCGTGATGTGGTGGCTGATAGAATAAATGTAATTCCTGTACACAAACTGAGGACTATCAGTTGTAATTGTGCTGATATATGACATTTAGAGAAGCATCACTGGACATGATGGCCATTTCTGATGTCTATATGTTCAGAAAAATATTGATAATTAGTAAAGAACTTTAAGAAATTTGGGAAACCTGGCTTTTGGAAAGCCTCATTGCCTTGCTGTGATTAATTACTGCATGAATTCTGATTGTTCCAGCATAATAAGCCACCAGTATATAGCAAAATGTTCCACAATCTCTTAAATACTGTAAATTTCACCTTCTCTTGTTTCAAATTTCTATATCATCCATCTCTTTAATTCTATGCTGTACTGATACGACAGTGCAAAGTACTTTCCAACATTGCAAAGTACAACTTAATTAAGTATCCATAAAATCAAAGAATTAAAGAGTTACTAATCCCAAGGCCAATACTTATGGAACGGTAATAACAAAATTATTCTAGCATAACGCATTGGTTTTTTCCTTCTTAGCTTTTAAGATATTACAGTAGAGAGATGGTAATACAAGTTATACACTTCCATTGCCATGCATTACTTCTACTGAACTCCAGACCAATTAAATCTTCATTTTCTAGTCTTAAAAGAAAAAAACATATTTAGCTTGGCACACAGCTTTACAGCTTTGTAAACTTAAATTGCCTTTTATTTCATTTTTCCTTTACCTTTATGGGTTTAATTATACTTTCCTTCAAAATTTCTTCTGTAGCCTTTCAGCCATTAAGGTAAGATTAATGAATCTGTAATTGCCAAGATCGCTTTTATCACTTTCTTAAATACGCACATGGCAGTTGCCACGCTCCGGTTATATCCTGTTTTCCTGGGTTTGTTAGATTTATTAGCAAGACTTGTTCTTGGATTTGTGTTTTCATGTTCTTGTTTTCCAGAGACTGGGGGTGATCCAGTCATACTGGAATATAAAACTCTTTGGATTACCTTTCATGCTGATATGTTGTGTTCTGTACACTCACTCCCATTACCCTTCTAGTATTTCCTTGTGTGGTTTTGATTATTATTTTTACCAACATATGAGATAACATAATCAAGTGTACACACCTCTTCATTACAAAGAATGTTGGCAAATTCATAAATTCAAGCATAAAGGTATCATTCTGATCATCCACATTCAAGAAACTAATGGAAAGTGAAACAAGAAAGAAAAGCTTTTGGGACATTTCTGGGCTGCTAAGACTGAAGCAGATCCAGTTCAACTGTCTGGCAACTTTGGGAAGATTCAAATACCAAAGTTGTTGTGAATGAGTATTATAAGGTCACATAAAGAATAAGTTAAGATGCATTAATTTAGGCACCTGTTGGAGTGTTTGGCTGTTTGTACTTGCATTTGGATCACCAGACATGCGTGGTCTTTACAGACAGTTCAGTGTTGTGAGCTGAGAGGAGCAAAGAGATAGTGACCTTTACCCTAAAAGCACACACCTGTGACCTAATCCTTTTTCCTGCACACTGTCATGCATTCCAAATCCTCTCTTGCTTCTTACCTGGCCTCAAGGTGTCACCACCTGCTGAAGGGAATGCTCTCCCTTGTGTTCTGTGCCAAATTTGCCAGCCCCACATGCAAGTCATCTGTGCATCTCAGATGATACAGGACATGTACTCTGAAGGAAAGGAAGGAAATTTCAGTAACATTACTGTACATGGGACCATATACCATGATATTAGGAGATGTCTGCCTCTAGTCTCCAGTGTGCAGACTTTATGGCTTATGCATCTCTATTCTTTAAAGGTCTCCAAAAGTAGTGGATATTGACAGTAGCTGTGACCTGTGATAGCAAAAGTTAGGTTCCTTCTTAAGCTGCCCTGGCTATTGTTGTGGATTGAACAAATTCTACCATAGAAGAAGAATAAGTTTTCTGAAGAGCATAAGAAGAGAAGTTCACAGTTAAATGTACTTCCTTATGTCTGGAGAAGGAAAGAGAATACTGCACTAATATTTTCATCGTGCTTTTTTTTAGTGACTATATTCTTTGCATATTAGACATATTAATTAATTATTGCTAATTTTATTTTCCTAATAATTATTTAAGCTCATAATTGATTAATTGCATATGTACTTATTGACTAACTGGTTCTCTCCATTGCTGATCATCTATGTTATTGATTCATAATACTTTATTTCTCTTTGTATTTACTTAATGCAGTAGATGATTCCTCATAAGATTGCTTCACAGCTTAATTGAATCATTGCACTATTGAGCAATTCTAAGGTAATTGCTTTCTAGATAATTGATTACTTGTCAGTGTGACCAACCATAACTCACCTGTCATTCTTTACTTTGTATTTCTTCTTTCCTCCTTCACAAAACTCTCATCTTTCTGTGGTTTCCATTAACTGTACACATCCTTCTTTTCAGTATTCACAAATTAGTTTTCCAACTCTTTCCCATTTGGTTAGTTATCTCTTTAAGCATGTGCTTGATTTTCTGCTTTCCCACTCTGGCTACATCCAATTCAGTCCAACATTTGCTCTTTCCATTTCACTGATCCCAGTGTAAGGCTAGAATCTCAAAATGGTCTTCAAAATTTCTCAGAACCTCCAAGTAATTTTTCTTGCCCTCCATCAGGTTTAGATTTTGTTGATCATATTAACCCATATTACCTTTAAGGCCCTGATATCCTTCTGTTTCTCTTGCTTCTCTTGCTATCCTCTTGTTTCTCTCACTTCTATTTCTGTTCATATAAGACTCCCTCAGGGTCTCTTTCTTCCATTTGTGTTTTTGATGATCATATCCACTTCTAATTTCAAATTCCCATTTTCTACTTGCCAATAAGTCTGCCATTTTGCCCTGATCTGTCTGCCTTTGTTTGTTCTCAAACTGCACTGGTTTTAGGCAGCT
>VZTN01007691.1:28133-55747 GCA_013400515.1 Erpornis zantholeuca
AGAAATGCAGAGGAAGAATTTATTTTAATTGTCATAGAGGGAGATTGCTTTTTCCGGTTAGAATCTTTCTAATTTGTTTTCAGTAAACATCAACACTGGTTTGGTAATGATTGATTTATACTTATTTGACACACTTCAGCTAAATAATTCTCAAAAGATTTAATAAATTTACCAAGAGATAGAACTAATTGTAGCTACTTTTAGAGAAAAGTGTATGAGCCAGCACTGAATTTTAGTTACCCATAAGCTGAGCATGTCGCAAACTTCAGTCGGGTAAGTCATCTCATTTCACATTCTCACAGCTTTTTTTTTTTTTTTTTTTTTTTTTTTAATGCAACTAATGCATTTTAAAGGCTGAGTGCACAGGATACNCGAGTGAAGCTGTGAACTGAGACACAGAAGTTCTGTGTTCATACTGAGTTCAGATAGACTTCCTGAAGGACCATTTATAATCATATAATTTGTCCAATGTTTCTGTTCTTTCTCTGCTACATGAAGTTGGCATTTATACTATAAAGAAATCATTGCCATTTCTTGGGAGTAAAGACTGCTGATAGCTAAGGCTATACTTAAATAGCAGACTATGCTGGAATGAAAGAAGAAAGGATATTACTACAAAAAATATAACTCTGCACATTTAATTTGTTGTTGGAATACTGTCAAGTACATCCATCTAATACTAAAATGCTTACATTAACATTGGAGGTCTTTTCCTTGGAAAGGCCGTAGAAAGATCAGCAAGTGTCATCAACTGCCTTTATCGAATCTTACTAGAGGATTATCTTTCTACTGAACTACATGCTTTGTAAATGTCTTATATCTTTTATTGAATGTTAAGAAAGTAGCATCACATTCATTTAGTTGTTTCTTAGACTGTGGACAAAATCTTGCTAAGCAGAGTGGGGATGAGGCTGATAACATATGCAGCAAGTCCACAAGTAATAGCATATGCATATAGGATGCATTTAGTGAGGTGCCATTAACTCAAAGGTGTTTTATACATTAGGGCATTAAGATGAATGAGACCTTGTTGCAGTGTTTACAAGTAATTGCTGTAATATGTCACATAATTTGAAGATGCTTTGTATAAATAATCTATAACATTTTCTTCAAGTATTGCTTCCCTGTATGGAGGATGTAGGAGATATACCTGTGGCCAGCCTTAATGGATAAATAGGCAGGAATCAGGCAAGGAAATAGCACACAGTGTTTCAGGAGATGCTTACCAGGGGTAGGATTGATCTAAGATCAGTTTTTCAATTTGAAAAAATTGAGTCATTTTTGACAGAGCCATTTATCCTACCAGTTTATCTCCATTGACTACAGATGTAGCCTGGGTGACTACTGTCTGTGGTAGTTTAAATGCCTCAAATACTCCCATGGATAAATAAATAGAGTTTTACAGAGCTAAAACTAATCAACTACTTAGGACCTCATCAGCTGTCACTTTTGCCAATAACCTTTCTACTGCTAATACAATTTACTGTAATGTAAATTGTAGGTCCAAGGTCATCAAAACAGATTCATCCTCAACTTCCATGTAACTTTGAAGTCTGTAGTTTTTATTTCAGATCCGAGGAAGAGCCTTCAAGCCTGTCTCCTCTTTATCTCTTTATATCAGCCTTTAGGCATCCTGTCTCCTTAAAACTATGTCACAATCACATATTTGGACTAAGTAAAATAGCACTGTTGTTATGGGGCCAGCCTTCTACAGTTAGGGGAACAGATGCGCTGGTGATCTGAAAGAGAATCTAGAGAAAACTTATTTTGGTTAGTTGGTTCACTTTTAAATAGGTAAAGTGATAAAAATCCAGTAACAAAATATTATATAGTTTAGTAGTAAACTTAGTTTCTACACCATTTAAGGACAGGAATTTTCCAGACAATATAGCATGTGTGTTGATTTTTAGAAGACTCAAAAAATATCTGTTAAGTTAGAAGCTCATCTCAGTTTAACTGTGGTGTGAATCTACTAATTCAAACTCATAAAAGGTGCAGTGTTTACCTGCAACAGTAATTGCATATAAAAATTTGCATCAGCTGCATCCTGTAAACTCACCTGAAAATACATATTATATCTCTGGTCAGATGTTAATTATGCCTATTCCTTTTTTTATTGTATACATTATTCATATGAAAAAAACTTTAAAGCTTGGCTTTTGGGGAAATTTATATTGTCACATGGATGATGATTTTTAAAACCTACATTATTTACTGCATAGACTTGCTAGACTGCTCCTCTGAATAAATAGAAGTCTTGGCAAAGTCAACAATTTTGCAAATACATGTTATTTACATAATCCTTTTCACAGAAGTATGCACAGTATTTCCAAGACCTGTTTGTGAATAGTGTTAATTAGAAAGGCAATTTATCTTCTAATGGACCCTAAAAGTGATTATGGTTGCCTTGGTTGCACTTTCTTTGTTTACAGATCGTGGCTCAAGAGATTTTTGGCAGTATCTCTTTTGTCAGTCTAGGTGTAGTGCTTAAAGTCCATGCATTTTGAGCACTTGAAGTCCTTGCATGTTGTTTCTTAGGATGATAAATCATATTTGCTACACTGTAAAGATCTGTATTACATTAGCTTCAGTATCAAAGAAATTTCGATTTACATATATTGTGCAAATGAAAGCAGTGAGACTCTCCCATTCTCCCTATTTTTCTTCAAGGTTTTTTTTGGTGGAAATGTGGATGTTAAATCTCAAGCTTCTGGAAAAGAGTTATACCTCCCAAAATGCAGATTTATGTATTTCAACTGATGATTAATGAAGCCATGATATCTGTGACTAAAGTCAGATTCTTTGATATGATAATTTTGATAAAGCAGCATTTGTGTAAGCTTTCGGGGGTTATTCTTACTTCTTCGTCATCCAGTCTTTGTTCTGCCTTGCTCCATACTGATGAAAGTCTACACTGAACACTGGAAAATCCGACTATTGTATTTATTTAATGTATTGAATATGCAATTTATTTTCTTAGGATTGGATAGGTTTTAGTTTCTTAAAAAAAAAAAAAAAAAATAAAAGAAAAGAAACTCAGGTGGCATCAGTTTGTGCCCAGTATTTGGATATGCTTTGAGAAAGGGTAACTTGCTTCAAAGGTTCTGGTTTTGCCTTGCTTTCCCCAAGGCAGCTGCGTGTGTTCCCTAGCAGGAGTCACTAGATAGTGAGGCCGGAACAAGTTGTCTTCACATTTATGCAGATTGCCTAAGGAAAAACTCACAGTGATTGCTGTCACCCTGTTGTTTATCTGAGAGAATGATCGTTCTGACAGAGACAATTGCTGCCCCAACATTTCTGTTAACATGAAGATTGATTCTACCTTTAGGCATTATTTTGAGGTCTCGGTGGAGCTCCTGGAGCTTTTTCTTTTCCCTTCTACATTCTTACTTCACTTCTTTCATGCTTGGCATTAGTAAACATATTTCAAAACACAAGAATTAAAATTGTAGGCAAAGGATGCTGGGTACTGCATTCAGATTGACCTTACTTGGAGGCCAGTGTGTTTATTAGAGGTGGCCTTCAGGAAGGATCTGGTGTTGAAATGTTGTTACCATCCCTGTACATATTATCAGAAAGATAATATATCTTTTTAATTAGGGAAAATGGTAGAATGGGATTTCTTTAGTATGTAGTTGGTTGGTTTTTATATGATAGAGCTTCAATTCCCCTTCCCAAGGATATATATTAGTCCTAGAGTAATCAGAATTCTGGGAATGATTTGGCATGACAGTTGAAGAAAACATCTGTAATCCCTTCTGACAACATAAGTTATTTAATATTTTTAAAGTTAATTCAGTATTTCTGAATGTAATCATATTCAAAAATTCCTAGCAGAAAACAAATCTATTATTGAAGGACTCTGTAGTAGTTCTTATTATTTATTGTATTTAGCCTCTCCACAGTATGGGTTTTAAGGTTTTGTAAAAGAAGCTGGATATTTGTGCCAGAGGCCAGCAGATAATGAGATGATTTATTCCACAACTAGAAGGGGCTGTTAAAAAAATTAATTTTTAAGATGTCAAATTCAGTATATATGCAGATAAAATTAACAAAAATATAGCATGTAATTTCCCCTATGTTATTTTTGTATTGCTATGATTTATTTCTGCAAACAATAGAAAAAACAGTTGCTCCCCGAATCGTGACAATATGATTGAGAGCTGGTTTAGCCTTCACCTCCTTGAGTAGGCCTGTTTTGTCACCAAAGGCATGCTTCTGTAATCTGCAAACCAAATGTAAGACAGTAAAATTTATTCAAGCAAGAAATACAAATTTACCTCTCTCTGATCAGGATTCCCACCAATTCATCACTTTAATGTATGCTTTTCCTCAGCATAAAAGCCTACTTAAAGGGCTTTAACTTACTCTGATATAACATGTTGAACAAAGTAACACTATTTAGGGAACAAGCCCTGTTGCAGTTATCACCACCGTTAGCTTGATGAATTCTAATACTGAAAATAATTTACTGAAAATGACCTGCTGAAGTATCACTTATTCAGTGAAGAGGCAGGGGAGAGTAAACTCCTCTCATAACACAGCTGCAGAACCAAATGAAGGTCACAGGGTCACATTTCAATATTGAGCTTGTTTTCTCTGGTGTTATCTCTAGTCTATGAACTTCTGACTTTGTTATTTAGTATGTTCGGTATATTGATTAGTAAAGGTTTTGTTAGTTCACAGTGCTGGAAAAACACAGTAAGGCACCCATTGTATCTTATTTGCTGTATTAAGAATTGTCCATTAGACACAGTTTATTATTATCTGTTTCTCCCTGCTGGATCATAGTCTTCTAGATCTTCAAAGTTGATTTGGTGTGAGTAGATAAACAGATATTTTATGTCAAGCATAGGAGCATATTCCTGTGGGAGCCCAGTTGTAAGGTGTTGCATGGGATTTCCATATCTACTATGGAGAGTAGAGCTGTACAACAATACATGGAAATCACAATGCCAGGACAAATTACACTTTGCAGAATACAGAAAGTTCTATATATAGTTGAATCACAATGTGAATGTGATTCCTGTTGCCAGTCTGTTTAATATTCTCTTTGCTGTGATACTGGGTGTCCCCAGTGGCCAGGATGGGATACATGGAGTGTAAAGTCAGCCCAAGCCCATTGGTATCCAAAGGTCTTTTTGTTCATAGTTCTATTATTTAATACACTGTGTTTGGTAGAGGTATGGATATGCCCCCACTGCTGTTCTGGCAGGTGCAGGAAGACATTTGGTATCTTTGGATTGACTTGGGGATGAACATTGGTTGAACATTCAATAACAATAACCAGTTGCTGATCCACTAAACTGATATATTTATCTAGACCAAAGTCCCTCTGGGGGCCTGTTTGTTTGGAGCCAAGCTCAGCTGCTCTTGCAGCAGCTGTCACCAGTGACTCCCTACACCCTGCCATGAGCCTTGGGAGGACACTGCCCTTGGCCATTTCCTCTCTGTCTTCTTCCATTGTAGGGCTTCAGTGGCTGATCACAGTTCCTCAAAACAATGCACAGTGGTAATTTAATATCTGTCCACAGCCTTAGGCAAGTCTAACTGGGGTCTTTGCTAGAAATCCATCTTTCTCCAAGTAAGCTGAGCTCTATCCCTAGTGCAGCTAGGATTCTCAGCACACATAAACACAACAGGGGTATCTCATGCAGTGAATTACAGTGATAGTTCACTAGATTAAAGCCTCTCTGGGCAAGCTGGTCTGAATTGTCAGGATTACAGCAATCGCTGTAGATGCTGATGTTAAGTCTAAGACAGATTAGATAAAAAAAGAGATGATGAATTTTTTATATAAATATTGTATTCAAGGAAATAAAAAGATTAATAACATCAAAACTGAACCCCTGGTTCAAAACTGAACTCCCCTTGAGAGTTGCCTATATTACCCAAGAAAATGAAGACTGCTCAGTTTTATTCCCCAAATCGTGGCAGTGACTGTAGGTCCTCTCCAGCATCCTCAGCAAGCTTGCAGATGACACCAAGCTGAGCAGTATGACTGACACACTTGAAGGATGGGATGCTACCCAGAGGGACCTGGACAAGGTGGAGAAGTGGACTCTTGGGAACCTCATGTGGTTTAACAAAACTCAGTGCAAGGTGCTCTGACTCAACATGAGTTGAGTCAACCCTTGGTATCAACACAGGCTGGGAATGAACAGATGGAGGGCAGCCCTGTCATGAAGGACTTGGAAGTGTTGGTGGATGAGAGGCTGGACATGACCCAGCAATGTGCACTTGCAGCCCAGAAAGTCACTTGTATCCCTGTCTGCATCCAAAGCAGCGTGGGCAGCAGGGTGAAGGAGGGTATCCTACCCTGTTCCCTGGTGAGACCCCACCTGCAGTGCTGCATCCAGCTCTGGGGTTCCCAAGGACATTGACCTAATGGAATAAGTCCAGAGGAGGGACATCAAGATGATTAGAGTGATGGAGCACCTCTTTCTGAGGAAAGTCTGATAGAATTTGATTTGTTCAGCCTAGAGAAGAGAAGGCTTTGTGGTGACCTAATTGAGATCCTTCAGTACTTGAAGGGAGCCTACAACACACATGAAGAGGGACCTTTTACAAGGGCATGTAGTGACAGAACAAGGGGGAATGGCCTTAAACCGGGAGTAAGTTTGGATTAGATATTAGAAAGAAATTCTTTACTGCAAGGGTGGTGAGACACTGGAATGGGGAATCCAGAGAAGTTGTGGATGTCCCACCCCTGGAAGTGTTCAAGGCCAGGCTGGGGTCTGAGCAACCTGGTCCAGTGGAAGGTGTCCCTGTCCATGGGAGGAGGGTTAAAATTAAATGATCTTTAAGGTCCTTTCCAACTCAATTAATTTTTGATTGTATGATTCTAATTTTGGAAAAGCCTTTTCTTCATCATCTGATAGATTTCTTTCTGACTTCCAATATTTTCTCCCTTAACTTCATTAATCCTTTTTTCTGCATTGGTCTGTTTTGCTTGTCCTAGAAATCCTAGAAACTTCTAGGATTCTAGTTCTTGCTTCTTACTAGGCCAGTAAGGCTTGGGAACGAAAAGCCCATTAAAAAACTGGCTGTAGAAAAGCTGGATGCTGGGGAAGGTTAACACTCCCTTTTAAATCTGATTTAATACAATTCTTGGTTTCTCTGCTTGTTGTAAATAATATCCTTATAGAAGTTGTTTATCATGGCAAGGAAACAGTTTCACTAACACAGTGTAAAAGTTAATTGCTGTTGCTGTTTCAGCCACATTTATCACACAAAAAAATCTTACATGGAATACATTGTTAATAACAGTGTCTTTGGCAAATTTAAAGAAACCTCCCCATAAAAATGACCTACGTTAATTCTCTGTAAATCATGAGATGTGCTATGTCTTCTGGGGGTTTCAAGAAAGAAAATCCGGATTTCATTTATGTGATGATAAATATTTGCCATTTTGCAATTACCGGCATATGTGTATTGCAAATGCATAATTGTTCAAAGCCTTTTGAATATATTTTGGTTACTAATGTATCTTTCTTCTTCCATAATGAGTATATTTTTTTTAATCTGAGAATTATTAATTATTCAGTTGTGATCCAGCTGTATAATTTATGTTTAATTCTTTGGAGGGAAGAGAACCTAAAGAAAATCACTGGGTTTTTTTGTAGAGGACAGTAATTTATAAGAATAAATATGTCTGTATTTTACTTCTCTTTTCTAAAATTACAAAAACATTGTCACACATTTATAACTAATGCTTGATGTGCACAGTTTAAACCAGCAATTTTTGTTCATATTTCTCATTCTTCTTAAACTAATTTCATTTTTCTGCTAAGCTCCTCCAAATACCTTTTTAAATATCTGACCAAACTATCTATTTCTGTAATATTTTGGCACTTTAGCTTGCCATGGTATTTAATTTTTAATTTCAGTCAATATTCAGAGCTCCCACTTGATATTACAAAGGTGTGGTTTCAGTTGGATGATTGGGTTGAAATACTTGATGGCTTTATTAAAATAAATCTTGTTCTGAATTTATTATTTTTTCACATTTATCACTTCTCTAAGCTGACACAATTGGGTTCATAAGGTGTTACAGGTGTTACTGAGATGGACATGTTGGCGTTTTATGCCACAATCATTTTATCCCTAATCATTGTAAAAAAAATGTTAAAAATCTTATTGAACTCAGTGAGGTTATTTGCATACAGAATTATTCATATTCTTAAATTCTTATACTGATAAAGTCTATGTATGGAGCACATACTGTGAAAAAACCTACCTATTTACAGGTGCTGATGCCCATACCACTCTAAATAGGGTGTGAGAGAAAACTGTGATCAGAATTTAGCAGACTTCCACTGTATCTGAAAACACCATACAGTTTGTAATGTCAATATACTGCGTAGGAACATCATGTGTTAAAATCTTTTTGGTTTATTTCTAAAAGGCTCATCTAAAGTATACTATGCTCGGACTCAGCATTTTTGATCTACTGCTGTCTTGCTTCCACCATCTGCTTTTGCAGAACTATTTTTACCTTAACAAGTATCAGTGGCTGCCACTGAGTGGCCCTTTGATGTGCAGTCAATCACAGACAAGAATAAAATTGCATAATAGACTATAATTTCCTGTCTGATCATAAGCTCTGCTTTTTGTGCTGGGCGATTTCCTTCAAACTAATTGACAAATGTGCTGGCACAGGGAGTGATGGGCTGCAGCTGCCTGCGGTTTGTCAGAAAAACAGAAGGAAAGGAAATCTTGAGGAATACTGAGGTGTTCGTGACATTGAGATGGATCATCTTCTGGGAATATTCATAGTTAGAATGAAGGACTTGTGGTTTTTTCCAGCAAAAAAGGCTGTCCGTTCTTTCAGGCTTTAAATAGGTTTTGAAAAAGAGAAAATCACATGGAAAACTAAGTTGCTCTTCTAACATCATTCCTCATAACAACAGAGACAATGGAAACACAGCACACAGGCCAAAAGAATAACCTAATGCTGGTCTACCACGTTTTCTTCAGAGAGGTGAAATAATTGGTCAGCACGATCAGCCTTTAAAACCAGACAAAGTTAAGAACAGCTTTTGTCTTTGAAACTGTGTTGCACCTCATACGCCTCACAGAAATGATGGTACATTTTTGTCTTCCACCCACGGTTATAAGGTGTGCCAGCCAGGATTTTTGCAAGAGAATTTGCAGAACTGTGCTATGCTGATACATTTTGGCAGCAGTGACCCATTCACAAAGGTTGGAAGTTAGGTGAAGTCTGTACTAGCTGCCTCTCATGAAGCTTAATCTTTTCCAATGTAAAATAGTCCATGTATAGAGAACTACATGTAATCAAACATAGATTTATTTTTCTCCTACAATTTCTCAGAAATTGTAACTTCATTCCTTGCTCAGGATTCTTTGAATTTGCATTCTGAGCTCCCCATTTTTTGGGGAAAATGTGTTAATTTTGATCTAATGAAATGAATATTTTAACTTAAAACTGTTTTAAAACAGCTTTCACTTCAGCAAGAAAGAACAGATTCATCCCGTCATCATCAATTGAGCTGTTATTTCACATTTTAATTTATGTGTATCTTGCTTTTGACATAGCAAATCTTTTGAATAATTTTCTTTATCTGGCATTCTCAAAATGACAGATGCCCAGAAAATCTTTGGCTTCAGTACATGTGGCAGTGGAAACTGCTCTTCTAGGGGAATTATGACCTAACTAGATAAACAGTTTTAATATTATGATATTTAAGACATTTTGATCTATCATGGCAATAAGCTAAAACTTCAGATTATGAGGCCTCCATTTTTTAAATTTTTGGAATTACTTTATATAGCTATCTTAGTCTTTAATTTTAAAAAACCCTATAGTTTCTTAGCTTTCTAGTAAAATATTCCTTGAAATGATAAACTTGCACGCTTTGAAATATCCAAGTTCATATCATCTATGGACCTAGATGTAACAGAGAGACAAGTCATTATGTTGTCTTCCTCAAAGTTGCTGATATGTTGGACAGTAAAGGTAAATCCAGCAAAATAGTTTGGCAAAGAATTGGTAAAATGGCAAGAATCTTATTCAGTACATTTGTGGCACAGCATAGCTTCACGTGGTCTTCAGTATTTGCTGTGCTTGTCTATAATTTATACATGCTTTCAGTCTCCTTAGAGTTGGTTTAAAAAAACCTAAACAACAAAACAGAAGCAAAATTCCTTGTAACTGAAATGTTACACAATTTTCATCCCATCATACTCAATTGGTATAATGTATGCACCACCATTTTTCAGTCTCCTTACAGACCTCCTAGTGCATTTTGGCATTTCATTATTTGGAGGTTTTAACTTTTCATTTTTTTGATAGTATTTGATTCATGTGCCCAGTAAGCATTTTTGTGAATTGGAGCCCATACTCCTAGCAAGCTCATGTCTATGTCTGCTCAGTGAATGGGATTTGACTCAATACTGAAATAATAGCATGTGAGTTGAGGGGTTTAAATATACATATATATATAAATAATACATTTAATATATTTAAGGGGAGATTTTAAATTACTACATTATGTAAATTTTAAACAGCCCCAATATATTTCTCTGTGTGTCTTTTCAGAAAATATAGTGAATTTGTAGGATTCTTGTGTGACATGGAGATATTTGAAATGGAGTTTTTCTTTTCCTGCTAACTAGCAGGATTACAGTAGGAATGTCAGACTGGTTTTGGCAGTAAGTTTGGGCCATATGTTTTTTCATCGCAAAAGTGGCTGCTGGGTATTTTGGTGTGTCAAGGACTTAGAGGTGCCTGTTACTTGGCTGTGAGATACATAGGAAAAGTAGATGTTAAAAAAACCCAAACCAAACAAGGATAGGAAGAGCTTTGAAAAACTCAAGAGGGAGAAAATTATCTTCTATATATGGTAAATTTTCAAGCTTAGCTACAAGAACTTCTATTTTTTACTAGTTCAGAAGAAAAGCTGGCTACACATTCCTATGACACAATTGTAAATTTCTTTGGCAACCCGTCATTTTGCAGTTCTCTTTTGATTTAAGTGGTTAAATTTTACTGCCAGCTAAGATACTTTTACTAAAGCTAATGTGTTTACATAGGATATTTAACTCATCTTTACATTACATCCTTAACAGATGTAATTTTGCCTTAAGAATTTAAGTTGAACCCGTCAGGGTAGACTCCAAGTTGCTGCACAAATGATGTGGCTGAGGCAGGGACTGTGACCCCGGGGCCCCAGGGAAGCCAGGCAGGGACAGTCAGGGTGGTACCCCCAGTGCCCTCTCTGGTAGAGTCTCTTCAGGCTGTCTGCCACTGTCATAGTTTTACTGGTGAGAAAAGAGGTCTTGGGAGAGGAAGAATGGTGCCCATGATTTGAAAGGAGTAGGCTGAGGATAGCATTTAAAAGTGAAGAGCAGGGATTGGACTGTCCCAGAATATCGAATCTTATTTTTCTGCTAGTCAAGAACTATTTATCAGTAAAATTGGTAAAATATAAAGATACTTAAGAAAAAAAGAGGCTGCAGCATGTAGCCTTAATTTTAAGTTCTCAGTGAAGAAATACAATTTCATTTGCTTATTGTGTCTTTTAAAACAAACCAGGACATGATTGTCATGATACCAGGATCTCCTCTAATGGGATGAATAAAAACAAAGAAATGTGAGCAATCAAAAGCTGACATTAGATCTACAAACACCAAGGAAAGAAGCCCTATTAATATCTCTGTTCTCCAGAGCAGCCAGCCTCATCCTCTCCCTTCAAGCAGTGCACTTGGCTGTACAGCATCCAGCCATGTAGTGCCTGTACAGCCTGTCCTGGGCTTGACAGGGCTGTAACAGAGTTTATTCCATGGAGTTTTGACTTGGTGTTATTTGTCATAGTTCTTGTAAAAATGAAACAAGTGGAAACCAAAGGTTTCCCAGGGACTTTTGGGGTTTTTTGTGTGTGGAACTAATCTGTTTCTACATAGCCATGTGGATTTTATAAATTTTTATACTTGTTTTATTCTATACTGAGCTTCTAACAAACTTCAGAAGGTGATAAAGCTCCTTCCTTAGGAAAGTGTGACAGCTGCCATATTTTTCTTACATTTGTTTGACCAGAACTTCAGCTGTCCAGCAATGTTTCTGGCATTTAGATGAATGTAGATGCCACAAGAAATCTATATTAAATTTCACCTGGAACTGCAAATGAGTGAAACTGTTAAACTGGTTCAATCTCCCTACTGAAGTCTTCACCTTGAAGAGTTCCCTTTACAGCCTTAAAGCTATTGGGTATGTCCTACTTCAGATTTTCTGACCCTCTGACAAATTTTATTGAACTCATGCAGCCTTTGCAAAAATACTGGCCCATTCTTTCACAGGATAGGGGTAATTTAAAAGCTGCAAGAGTATACATTTTATTTCTAAGTGTAATGCTTCCTATTAATACAGGAAGCTGTAGCATATGGCTTGAAATATGTGGAATTGAAAGACTCTTATCCATATCCAAGCACATTAAAGAATAGTATGCATCTATTTAAAATGTAACACAAATTTAGGTTGACTCTGTATCAAGGAAGTTCATGGCAGCTTGGTGCTGACATAAGCAGCCAGTAAATCAGGGCAAAAATAGCTAGGAAAATAGCATTTTTTAAGAGACTTATAAAGGAAATGCCAGCATAATTGTAGTGTTGAGTTAGCTAGCTATGCATTCCTCCAACTTAAAGAGAATAGTAAATTCGAGTGAATTATTCACAGGAAATCATTTACTGGACAAATTTAGCATGTGTCTTGGATTAAAAGGCATACTTCCTAGAACAAAATTAGGTTACTGTGAGAATTGCTGAGTTTAAAAACTGCCTCACTGCAATACAAGAAAGCAACTGCATACACACACATAGCTCTGGAGGAAAAAAAGAGACTAGTGCTGAGCTCTTGTCTTTTTTATTTGCCTCTATTCTTGGTTTGGATTACTTGGTAGCATGAACAGTCAGGAGGAAACTCTTAACCTGCCTGCTTGTTACTCAGTCTTACATTATATTGGAGTATGTGTATGGAAATACAAGCCCAGAACATCTACAGAAGAGCACTCTTCTTCAGAAGGGACTGTTAAACCCCCTAAATACTGTAAATGTATTATTGTCTCCAGCAGTGACCACAAGCAGAGACCCTTCTGAAGAAAGACCATAGGGCAGGCATAGATGATATTTCTCCTGATGTCCTTCCAACTCAAATGACTGGAGCTTTAAAATGTATTTTCCTAAAAATGAGGAGGAAAAAAAATTGTGCGATGGTATCTGTTATTTTTTACTTTCCTTGCAATCGTAAGTTCCTCTTTGGCTCAGCATATGACTGAAAGGCATTGCTTTTCTGAGCTCAAAACCTATATATAAACTATTTATTACATACTCGTGTATATTATTCTTTTGTTTCCAGGATAGTGATTACTGAGCTGCCTGAAACTGCCCATTTATCTTCTCCCCTTGAGCCAAATTTTTACTTTGTGCATCTACCACTTCTCTGGTGGAGTTTTCCAGAAGGTCTGCTGCTAATAGTATGGGCAAACATAGTGGTTTTACTTTTTTTGAACATTCCTCATATAAATTTAATATGATGCCCCCTAAATCCTGTGATAGGGGTGAATGTCCTGTCCCTACTCACCCTTTCTGTGCTGCTCATGACTTTGTAGAAAAATTGTCATTGGATACATATTTAGTATTTATGGATAATACTGTCTTGTTTTCCCTAAACAGTAGTTTGAATAAAAGCCAGTTGTTATTTTTATTTAAAAAGTAAATAAAACCACCAGAAATCTCAAACTTAAAATTTAAGTTAATGATCAAGGAACATTTTTTATGATATTCATTTGGTGTTACCCAGCACTAAAGACATTTTCCTGAGAGTTTATTCCTTCCTAAGGGGAGAGATAACCTCACCAAGGATGAAGTTTTATAGACATTGTTTATGTTAGATTACTACATCGCTCTCTATGTGTGACTACATCATAAAATCATTCGTTAGGTGAAGGTAATTTACAAATGATCGGAAGCAACCAAATTATTCCAGCTTAATGAGTTGCCACTTATTGCCTGTGTAGGCTCTTTTTCTGCTGCGGCTGTGAAGTTGGCTAACATTAATGTGCATTAATTTTATTTCACAAATGCAATGATCAAGGAGACCTAATCCTTCCATGGATTAGGCTCAGCAGTGAGTGGTAACTCATTAAGTCAGGGTTAACTTCATTGCATATACCTGTCACTCTGGACCTGGTGCAAAATACACACCAGGGCATTTTTCCAGGAAAATGTCTTACCAATGCATCAGTATCTGTAATGACAATCCACTCATTTCAAGGTAGTGTTCAAGCTGTTGATTTTTAGCCATACAGACTGAAATGTGTGAAATAATTTATTTCTGAGACACTATCTCCCTCCTTGTGTAGGCAGCAGAGGTTCTGTAGTTGGATTTCCTTTTCTGAAGAAGGGAATTGTTGGCAGAATGTTCAGTGCAAGGGCATCAAGACTCGGGATGCTGCTATCTCAACTTGGCTACAAATTGTCAAAATTTGGCAACTTTTGGATGAAAAGACATCTGTTTGAGAGTTTTCTTGGAGAGTGCTAAGGATATTTTTCCTAATTGATGAAAGGGATTAATGAATTGCTATGGGGCTGCTTATTCAGACTGCTTATTATGCAATGATGATGAAATTTTATTTTATCACATATTTATGTCAAGGAAAAAAATCAGGCAAGCCAGTTGGCCAGAGCTCTGTGACAGTGACTGCCTCCAAAGTGGGACTTGTTGTAGTGGAAGTAGGGTAAAAATTAAAGTGGAGCTGACTGAACTACCCCACTCTCCAGTGCTCTTGGGAGCTAAAGGTATTGGGAAAGTGTCCTGTTCCAGTGCAGAACCTAAATGCACAGATATGTGAAGAAAAGGACCATATCAGTTCCAGGCTGCTTAAGTTGCTGTGAAAAGACAAAGTTGTTTAACCATTTGATTGGACTTTCATTAAGATGTACTGACTGGTTGTGTAATACAAGCTTGACACAGCTCTGAGTTAGTCCTTTCCAGTTCTGACCTCAGCTTGCAGAGTCTCTTCAACTCACATTTTTCCATTTTTTGTTTTTCTTTAGTCTTTTGCTTTACTTCTTTTCCTTTTTTCAGTTCCCCTAGCACCAGGAAATAACAATAAAAAGTTGTGGAATAAGATTTAGTGCCATCCCATTATCTTGTGTTCTGCTGCTAGTTTCTCACACTGCATATATCCTACAGTTGCATTTCTACAATTTAGGTTGTAGAAATTCCAGGAAGCAACTGACATTCACTGAGGTTTATAAAGTGTCTACAAATAGATCTAATACTAATTGAGTCTAAAGATTAAAAGACCAGAACAATGTCTTGTTTGATTGAAGATGCAAAAGCCCCAGGGATATGAAAAATATGTTTTATATGTTTTTGTTTTATTCACTGAAATAAAAAAGATACTTGGAACTGCTGTCTTCATCCTGTGCCTTGAAAGGTGATGCACAGTTGTGTGGCAATAGAGGGACTTCCAGAACATTTCTACAGTACCTTATCAGGAGGCAAGGATTTTACGTTTTCTCTATTCCTACCTTCTCTTGCTTTACTTATCCTTTCTCTGCATTTTCCTGTTTTCAATCTGTACTAAGATGGTCAGCTGTACTGGATAAATTATTAATCTCAGTTTATGGGAAAAAAATAACACTGAAAATGAGGGGATTATACTTTCAGGTGTCAAATAATCAAGGTGTAGGTTTTTGGGCTAAGAAGAGTTGTGTTCTCAAGTCATGGCTAAGGCAAAGAGGATCTGACCATTTCAGAAAGATATTGTCACAAGATTTTTTTTTTTTCCCCCAATCTTAGGAAAATAACATTTCAAATGTCAGGTCTTCTTGCCTGATCTCAGTAGGGAAAGGGCTTTTAAGAATAAAAAAGTTTCCTGTACTTTACACTGTCTTTAGGTTAAAGTTTTGTGACATTCTTTTTTTTTTTTCCCATAGGAAGAATGGGAAATTAGCTCCTATTGATTAATATCTTAAATTTTAAATACATGAATTCTTTTGCCACAAATAATATGTTTTATATTATAGCTTTTGTTTGGTGTGCAGCAAAGCTGGATTGCGCCATTTGTTACTTTAGGAAGAAAAAGAATTAGCTATTTTATGTCAAAACTCAAAAGGAAATTTGTGTTGTGCATGCAGCAATGTAAAGATGTCTACAGTTCCCTTTCATTCTTGCTTTGGTTCTCTGTATCAAGACTGTGCTTTCACAGTTTCTTCACTGGCAACGCCCAAGCTTCTCCAATATTTTACATTTATCTTCTCTATTAAGAACTGGAAAACCTGTTGTCTTGATAACAATGGGGATTAAAGCTTTGAAACTTTTGATATGACTTGCCAAAGGCTGCTGAATCCCAGGGCTCTGGAATGTGGCCTGTTGAGATTCTGCCCCCAGGGTTTCTTGCAACCTTCACTGAAATTCTGCAACTTCCCCACACACCTGCCCCATGTGTCTGAGTAACTCTATTTATTTCTTTTGGATTTCTGCCACCAGTTTAGGCCTCAGGTAAATTCTCTAATCTTCAGTTAAGTCAATATTTATTTAAATCTCAGTAAACAAACTTTAAATTCTAAATCTTTTCAACGTATGTATTCCTTAGAAGAGGTCTGGAGGGTCTTCACCTGTGATCTCTTGAATTATGTGTGTTCTTAACAATATCAACTTGATATTGATTATTTAGTTACTGAGGTGAAATGTCAAAAAGAAAATAAGTTTATTTTTCCTAAAAAGACAGTTTGAAATATTATATTGATTAAATTCTGGTTTTATTCCACAGACTGAAGGCTTGTATTCAATCTTTTTATGCTCTGTACAAGTAAGCAAAGGTCTCTTCTGTTCTTTTATATTAAAAAGAGTTGTTGGATAGCAGACTATATAATAGAATAAAATTTCTTAAGGGAAAAATATTTGTGGCTTAGAATTTTCCAGCAAGAAAATTTGGCATTTTATCATTTATTTCTGATATGCTCATCAGGCTTCTGTGCTGTAAAGTGCAAAATGATGCACCCACACTCATTTCCCATCTTTGCTTCTGGTCAGAATTGGGAGACTAAATTTCTGATACCTCATACACATTGGGAGGAAGAGAATATACCTGTTGTAAGTGAAGAAAATTAAATTTATTTCAAAGAAGAGTATGATATTCTTGATGCTGAACTTGACTTACATTTCCAGTAAGTGTGTTGGGTCTATACCACCTTTAGAAATTGCACTACTGTGCAATTTATTTAGGTGAAGCTTTCTTATACTTCTTTTATCAACCACATACCTTTTACCACCACATTTGATTTTCAGTCACTGCATCTGCTAATTTTTTTTAATTTTCAAAACCAATAGCATTGGCTTTTGCAAGACTAAAGAGAAAGAGGGTTATGTATTAGGAGAGCTCTTTGGATATACACATGTATGCATTTTATGTGTGTATGTGAACATGTCTATATAAATATCTTAAAATATACATATTGACATACATAGTCACAGTGTAGTATATTTAATAAGTATAATCCCCATTGATTTGACTATATATTTTGCTACTGGCATGGGTAATGTTATTTACAGTTGAGCATTGTGTGTTCCTGGAAGGATAGGAAATGTTCAATTGCCATTGGCTGTAACTATCTTTTGTGATATACGTACTCCTTTGGTCTCCAATCCATAATGAAAATAAAATTCAAATTCCACTGATTCTTCTGAGCAGTCTGAATATACAGCTTGCAGAGTTTAGTTATTTCCAGAACACCCTTTAATAGAAATCAAACCCCATAATGAGATGTACTGCAGGAAGCTGCATAATACACTGCAAAGCACCTGCCTAACACTGTGCAATCTTACCCTAATTTTAGCACATTAAGAGGTTACTTTCAAGTACAAAACTTAAAATGTTGCATTTAATTTTATTGGAATATGGCCTTATCATTCAAAGATTAGCGAGATCTGAACTGAAAATGTGAAATTGCAAATACTTACAACATTGGTGGCTGATCAAAACAATGGTAGCAACCTCAACCATATTCAAATGTTCTTAAAGGATCTGACACCTTTGGAGTTGTCAAGTAGACTGTACATCGGAAAAATCATAAAACTCCTATTTTTAGTTTTAAAATTAGTTATTTCTTTAAACTCTATAAATGTGTTTGAGCTTATGCTTCTGTCAGTCAACAAAAATGCAAAGGAATAACATCTTCAGGTAAAACATTGTAGTAGGAATGGGAAATAAATCATTAAAAAGACTGCTTGTTGCAATCAATAACCAAGCAGTTTAGGTGACAGGTATAATTGATATAAATGATTTTTTGTTTTTTATTGGGTTTTGCTAATTCCTTTGCTTCCTGCCTGTGAAGGTATTGGTCAAAGCAGTCGTCTACTGGGAACATGTCTAGTGTACATACAGTCTTGTGACTGATATGGATGTAATGAGGCTTTTTCCTGTTTCATAGGCCTTGCAGTCATTCCCCTGACCAAGGGCTCAACGAGCACGTTCAGGCTCCTTATGAAAAACAGCTCTGCCAGCTGAATGGCAGGAAGCATATGGGTTTGTTTGCCAGGCTTCTCTGGGTGTATAAACCAGTTGCTGCAGCTCTAAAAATGATATGACTGGTGCAGTAGTGATTTTCTGCACTGAAGGTGGATGCTGACAGGAGTTATGTACTGCAGATATTTTAGTGAACTCTGAAAAGACTGTACTGTAATACAACACTCCCAGATACAGAATTCCGTGGTTCTGATTTCGTCTAGCATGTGATTTCCTCTCCATCATTATCTTCTGTAAAATTATATTTGTGGGAAACCAGCTATATGACTGTGCTTTACCTTATAACAAGGAATTGTTTTCCCTTGTTTAATTTAATATATTTTGGCTCTAGAGCATACCTCAGTTTCCTGCATTTATTTGTTATATGTGTTGGGGAAGTGCACAAGGGGCACAGAAAGTGCCCATGCCCTGTGCCTCTGAAAGTTAGGACTGAACTGCAAATCTATTGTCCCAGGAAGAAACTACTTGGACAGCTGCCAACTGGGTTTCTTTTGATTCTAAGTGCTCTATGTCATTTCTAACACTGCCAAGGGGAAACACATTGGTTTTATTTATTGATCACTCACTGTTCCATGAGGGGGTTAAAAATACTACACTGGAGTATTCATAGCTTTTCTCTGAAAATAGTACATGCTTCCTGAAATTGAAGAGTAAGCCTCTTGCTGTCATTCTAGTATAAACATGTCATGAGAAATGCTTGCTTAAAAAGATCTTTTGCTCTTGTTCAGTGTTTGTCAGGTTCAACTCCAGCCATGGCTTCCCGGTGGAGGTTGGTTCGGATGCCAGCATCCTGCAGCTGAAGGAGGCAGTTGCCCAGCGACAGGGAGTTCCAGCTGACCAGCTGCGGGTGATTTTTGCGGGGAGGGAGCTCAGCAATGACTTGACACTGCAGGTAAGAATCCCTTGGTCGCTTCCCCCCTGGACGGCTGCCAGCTACACTGCCTCTGCCTCTAATGCTGCCAATCTGATGTTCATGCCTGAAATCTAATAAAATAAATAGTGCCTGGGGATTCCTTGAACTTTACTCCACACTGCTTCATTAATTCTGACCTTCTTAATTATGCATTAAAACAGCAAGCAGGAAGGGTAGGGAAAGAGAGAGAATACGACAGAGAGCATGAGAGAGAGCTGTGCCTAGTGAATAAATGTTTACTGGCTACAGAAGCAAGCCATGCACAATTTCTGTATCTGTTCAATTTCTATCTTACTTATTCCATTTGAATCTTAATGAAGAAGGATGTGAATAAATTGCTCTAAATCAGGCTGCACAGTCATCACATTTTATAGAATTTGTAACCCAATTGTGACCCCTGGAGGATAGCTACATGGCTGCTGCTGCTATGTGTGCTGCTGTGCCTGCACAGGTGCATGATGCTGGAGGGGTGGTTCCAGATCAGAAAGCCCACAGAAGTGTTCTCCAAACTACTGAACTAATAAATGTGTGAAGCTAAAAGAGGAGAAGGGAGCACAGAAGAGCAGCTATAAGCAGGTATCTGAATTTGAGCCCCTGAAGGTTAGTGAACTGTTCTCTTCAATAAATGCAGATGGATGTTCATCTGTAGTGAGCAGCAAGAAACATTGAAAGATAGGTTCAAGTTGCTCTTTGCTACTGCTACCAGTGCAGCTGCTTTTGCTTTATAAATAGTTTTGTTCATCCAGTGTGTACCTTTGGCAGTTCACTCCAATAGCCAGGGTTTAGCATAAGATCACACATTTAAGACAATAGGGAAACTTGAGGAAACCTACTGACCTTTCAGCGGAGTGCAAATTCTGATTTAATGAAATTGCTATACTTTGATAGTGGTACCAAACAGCTGCAGATAAAACCTGTAGTAGTGCAGGTGATTGAATAAAGATCCCTCACAGGCAGAACTATTCAGATTAATTTGTAGTCATATTTCAGACATATTGTTGTACTCAGAATGGCTGCTAAGCCTGAGTACAGGAAGTCACTACTGTATTGATGACCTATCACTGTTTCTCCTTGGGTATGGTATTTGTTGCTTTGCAAAGGGCTTTAGGGAGTTGCAGCACACAAAGGAAGGTGTAGAAATGTGAATTGCTGTCAGTCTCCAGTGCATCAGCTGTGAATAGTCTTGACGCATACCTGCAGTGTGCTCCACATACACGTGAAAACATATATATGAAAGTGTGAGAATAAAAACCAATCATGTGAATTGTAGAAGCTGTCATTTGCCAGTTGCTAGACTGGGGTGTCTGTGTTGCTCTGTCAGAAGCTTCTGAACCACTTTGCTTTTCCTGACAAGCTGCAGGTGTTGCTATTACTGCCATTTTGTGTCAGCATGAAACACAGATTTTCAGCCCAGTTTGACACTTGCAACCAAGCTTGTTGATGGCTACAACATACAGTATGTTACCAGGGCAAATTAAAAATTGGATTCCGGATATGCAGAACTCCTGATGATGTAATTTCCTTGGAATGTCATAATTACCATGTCTACTTTAGACTTCCTGTTGTTTAGTTAATTGGATCTAGATTCACTGCTTTGACTCTTGGTTTCTAAATCAGATGGGAAGTTCAAAAGCTGTTTCGGATGGTACAATTCATACTTCTGTGTTTAGGTGTCTTAAATATTGCAATTATTAATATCATCAGCATGCATCAACTACACTTTTATTCTTGATATTTGATTGAATGCATTCTACTTTGTTTCTCCATTTCCTTTTTTTCCCCTCTCTTTTAATTGCATATGAATATTTATTTACCGTGGAAATTTGTCAACATAAGAAAAAGAGTTTGAGGTGTTCCTGTGGTAAGCTGTCTGGGTTTTTTGCATAAAAAGCTAATAAAAACTTGGGTGCTAGTGAAATAATAACTGCTGATATTTATGTTGCATCTGTAATTTCAGAATTAACATTACATATGAGCAAACAAACTAACTCTTGTTTTCTAGATCTATGGATTTGGATGCAAAATAAGAAAAATTCTACTCTAAAGCTGATGCTTTAAAGTTATTTCATTTTATAATACCATAGAATTTCTGGTAAAACCATTTTTTCCTTCCATTTTTCGTAAATTACTTTTGAACCTCTTTGCCCAAGGTACTGTGGAAGAATCTAGAGGTCAGGAAAAAGAACTGATGGTATTACAGATAATGAGATTATAGAGGACATGAGAAAAGCTGCAGTAATTGCTGAAGTATGAGGCAGGGATGTAGGAAATACTCGAGGAAAGCAAATTTTATTGGTTTCACAGCTCACAGAACAACCAGATTTGGCTTGACAGCTACCTTAGAATCTCAGGCAACCGATACAAAACATGACTGAGAATGTGAAAGCTGTGTTTGTTTTCCTGTTTGGAGAGAAGAAAAAATCTTTCCTGGTAGCTGAGTCTTGTAAAAAATAAATGAAGCTGGAATGGAGAGACGTTAAAGAGAAATTATTATAAGAAAGAAAGTGCAAAGTCGAGATCTTAAATAAGTAATTTGATATCAACAACAACAGTAAAAATTGTAGGAGGGATAGGAGTGAAATATGTGTGGAGACATTTAATTTGGTACTGCAGATAAGTGTTTTGTCCTTGAAAAAAGAAAGGAAGATTAGACACTGTGCACAGGGGAGATCAGTATCTAAGCTAGTGACTAAGGGACAAGTAGTGAAATTAGAGCCAATGTAAGCAAAGATTGGTAATGACTGGATGAAGAATGAGACCTGCAAATTTGAATCTCATAAGAAGGAGTTAAAGCAATATGCTGATTCCTAAAAGCCTAGCAAAAAAGAAAAGCCTAGGTGTCACTTTAAGAGTGCTAAACATAACGAAGAATGATGAAGAGCTTCCTGCTGATTACAATTCACTTTGGAATGAGTAGAAGTAATTAATTAATAAATATAGACCCAAAAATAGGAATTATTTCAGAAGGTTGTCATGAGTATGGAAGAATAGTGGAAGGTTCTTCTTGTAGCAGTCCTGAAATGGAAAGACGAACAGAACCGTAACAGAGTCACCAACAGAGTAAACAGGAGGTAGCTGCATATCAGGGACCTTGAAGTGTTCTAACAGAAGGTGACTGCTTAGAGTATTGTCATTGTCTCTGAGAATGGCAAAATTAGTTAACAAAGCTTCTGGTAGTAAAGTATGTAATATATATTGATAAACGATTTTGCTTAGTGCAAGCAAGTTGAAATTTACTACTGATAATAGCAGTAGTATTACATTAGTACAGACTTCCTCTTTCTTGGAGAACTCAGAGTCCCCTTGTGTGAAAGAGCTTTTTGCAAACAGTTTGCAGGAGAGATTCCCTGCCTTGCAGAACTTACAGTGTAAATGAATAAAGCAGACAAATGATGTGATGGGAATCAGTAGCTTAGCTTGTCCACAGTCAGTAGCAAAACAGGGATAGAATTAAGTCTTGTTTCCCAATTCTGTACCAGGTCTTTTTAAAAGTGTTTCCTATATGAGGTAAAGCTAGAAAATACTGTTCTTTGAAACAGAAAAAGACTAAGTGTGTGGTAAGTAGCAGGACTTGTTAGCTTTGTGCTAACAGCAGTGCTCCCCTGAGACAGCTTCTGAGGCTGTTAGCTTCTATTTGACTGCAGCACAGGCTTGATGCTTGGAGCATACGTTTCATGTCAATTTGACTTTGACTGCATCCATCCATATAGGTGCTTGCCTAAAATAATTTATACATACATTCAAGAAACAAAGAAGCACGACTAGAAGTTACTGTTAAACACTGGTTTGTGAGCTCACAAACATAACTGAAAGTGAGTAAAAAGGAACAAGCACAATTGCAGTAGCAACATAGATGATCATCTATGCAGAGGGAAGAGAGAAGTGGTAGGGGAGAAAGGCTGCTGTTTTTTAGCAGGAACAGGTACTTGAACAATGGAATATTGCATTTCATCAAAGAAGGACCTCGTGTACATAAATGTATGGCAACTTTCTTGCTCTCTAAGCACAGTACAACAGAGCTTCCAGCAGTTCTTATATTGCCCTGTTTCATTTTACTGAGGGTTCAAAGAAGAAACCAGGTGACACAGTGCAAAATGTGTCCCTTACCAGCAAAAAAACCCCCCATTTTTAATTATAAAGTACTGAATGCTAAGATTAGATTGGGTCTTTTGACACAGTTACTGCCTTGTGCTACAATGTACAGTTTTATTTATAGGATACCAAATCACTTGCAGAAACAACTTTGATATTCAGCAGTTTTGTGGGTTACAGAATACCATTGAGCCAACATTTGCATGCTCCAATGCTGTTTGTGGAGAATTGCCCATAGACATACTGACTGAATCAATCATCATATGGGAAATTCAAAGAGAAACAATCATTTTATGTGTGTGTGTGTTTAAATCAGTATTTTTGGTCAATATTTGATTGATCTGTGGGTCTTTTATTTCTTGTAAAGCTGGAAGAGATGTGTACTGTACTTCTTCAAAACAGGAAAAGCTAGCTGAATTATACTTAGGTATATTATAATAACAAGGAAATCTGGAGATGCTACATCTATGTTGCCAGGTAGTGTGGACTTGGCGAAATGAGAGGATGGCAGAACTGCTCACCCTTGGTGCTTTTGATGGCTGCAGGCTCACTGTGACAACAGAGATGTGTTGAATAAATTTTTCCAAGGCTTGGAAATACCTCATGGCATTATGTGCTCACAACACATGTGGAAAATACCACAGAGCTGTATTTACTTCGATATTAAATCAGGGCTAGCTCACGTTTATAGATTTTCTGTGTTGTTTAAGAGGATACATTGCTTATTAATTGTTCTGGAAGATCAGGAGCTAAATGCATTTATAGATGAGACCTTCAAGCCCAGAAACACGTTTCCATTCTCCTTTTAGAATTCCATTCTCCTAATAGAATTCTGTTCTATTATTTTTATGCTAAGTTTTTCTTGGAATTAGAAGACTATGAATAATATTTAACTATATCTAAATGAGGGGTAAATTATCTTCAAGTAGTTTGATAATTTCAAAAAGTTAATGGGCCATTTCTGATGGGTGCTCCAGATTCTAATATGACCTTGAAATTGTCTGGGTCCTTCTTGATTCTTCTGATATTTCTTAATGTGTTTTTGTTTGCCTGCTGATGATTGAGGACAAACTGTAACAGGGTTTTCTTTGAAAACTTTCTTCAGTCTGCACTCAGTACAAATGTGGTCTTAATTTTTAGATGTATCTAGGTTTTGGTACCTCGATGAATTCTGTGTTGTCTGCTGAGTCTGGTTCATGGGTTCCTGGAATAGGGGTGCTGGTACCAATGTTCTTATAGGAGCCTTACTGACTCATAATATTTCTGTGTGACCTGTGCTGCCCTTTTAGATTAATTTCTAAATTTCTAAATATGAGTTTATTTTGTTTTCCCCCTTGCTGACAGTTTCAGTAAATTATGAATCTCTTGAATTAATTTTTAGTCCATGGATAGTTGCTATTACTTTCTTTATGTGCGAACATGTTCATGCAACAGATGAATTTTACTTAAACTTCATATCTCTTAGGCAGTTAAAATTCCCTGTTTTGAGGCCATTAATTAAGTGAATTTTGCAAAATCCATTTTTGAAAGTGCAGTTACTTTGTGTGGGTCTGATAGAGAAACTGCAATACTGTTTGCATGAAATACAGTATGCTGATAAGAAACTCCTCTGGCAAAACACTCTAGTTCTTTTCAAGACATATACAGTGTTGCAGAATGAAATTATCTTGAAAATTGCTGCAATATAAGATGTGCCTTTTGTTTTCCACCTACATATTTGCATTAGGCAGATGCTTGTGGAATTGTTTTCCCTTTGTCATGAGTATAACCCAATTCATATGTTTACAATGCTGTCCATTTTATAATTTGGATCCATCTTTAGGTTGCAGGAGAGAAAATGTGTAAGCAAAAACTTAAAAAAGCTGGAGTTGTTAAAGTGGTGGCAGTGAGTGATAACTTTTATGAGTCTCTAAATCATTACAGTAAAAGAAAGGTCAGCCCACATCCTTCATTCATCACCTTTCTAAATTGCTTTGGTGAAATNTAGCTGAATAAGCAGAAGGTCAAGGATAGTAGGGATATTTCCTACCTTCTTCCTTCCTTTTCCTCAAAGGAAAAACATGGTATTCATTGTTCTACCTGACTACATTTATAAGGAAATATTGATACAGACTATGTATTTTATAATTTGTAACTGAGATAGAGCAATAATTTGAAAATATTTGTATTGTCTGAAAAAAGAAACAAAAATTAAGATTTAATTAAGACTTTATACAGTGAGATTACTGGATTAAGAATGGGAAATTGGGAAAGAGTATCTGCAAATTCTTTTTTAACATTGTTGTGTCAGGAAAATAAAATTGTAAAGGAAGAATAGAAGGCATTGGATTTTTTTTTTTAAATGACAGGTAGCATACCAAACATACCTCCTCAATTGAAAAGTGGGATGTAGTTCCTTGACATTATTTCTTTGCTTTTATTTTAATTCTACTTATCTGAATCTAAATCTTATCTAAATACAGCTCTGATTCTCTGAAATGTCATCTGTAATACATTTATATTTGTAATTATCAAAGTCACACAGCTATTTAATAAACCATTCTGGGTTTCTTTATTTTCTTTTACTTTTTCAAGCTTTTTCACTAATTTTAGTTAAAAATGCGGGAAGGAAACTTACATGCTTCGTATCTNAAAATGCGAGAAAGAAACTTACATGCTTCGTATCTGGTTACAGTTTTCATCACAGATGAACCTCCATACTCTAGGGGATGCAGAATTATTCCTGTGAGGCATGGCTTTTATGGGTGATGGGAGAAGAAATGAACAAGCAGAGTTGCATTATGACAGCAAAGGCCTCAAGAAAGTAAATAAAATGGCTCATCCTAAAAAAATAACACCAGTACAGGCTTAAAGAGAAAGAAGACAATTATTTGAGGAGTTATTGAAGCAAAAGTGTATATGTAATTCCTTATGTATCCTTGGAGCAACACTCAATGCATTTACAATTCCTAGAAGCTTTTTTATGTGCTCTAAATGCCTGTTGAAGAAATCAAAGTGTTTAAAAAAAATTATTAATAAGGAATACAGTAGAGCAAAGCAATTTTGTCTCCTCATTTAGACCAAATAAAGCAGCAAAAGTACCTGTTCCACAAATGAATCATTTTCCTCATACACAGAGCAGGTTGTTAGTTCATTTTTTCGGGGTAAAACATTGGCTCCTTTGATTTAGTGAAATTGTGCCATTGACTTTCCATGAGCCAGCATTCTCCCTCTCATTTTCTCTCCTTCTCATTTTCCCTCTCACTTATTGTCTCCCTCTTACTTATTGTCTCCCTCTTCTTCTCTCTCCCTGTTTTTCTTACAAACACACAAAATCCTTATTGTCCTGGGGAAGCTTCTCAGCTAGTGCAAAATTATATACCTTTTTTGCATACAGGTATGGATGTGATTCCCATTCCTGTGGAGTCCACTTTTCAGTGCTGTTCCTGACTGAACTGATCAGTGCTTTTTCCTCACTTGTATTGCTTTTTTTATTATTAGTTTCCCACAGTTCAAGCCACTTTTCCTGCTTCCATTTCTGCTTTTCCCAGTCAGTTCCAGGTCTTTGGAGTCCTGTTGCCATCCAACACCTGTTGTCCATTAAACCAGCTTAGGAAACTAGTTGTCCTCTCTAATCTTTCCCTTTTCCAGCCTAAGGAATAATGGGGAGAAAATGACAAAACTAAGTTACCTTGCAGAACTACTCTGTCTGCCAGTGAGTGGAAATTTCCCTCTACCCATGGTTTCTGTCTTTTATTGGGTGATGTCCTTCTGTATCATCCTTGTTTTTTGATCTCTTGGTATGCAAGCAAAATACCTACGTGTGATAGATTGTCATTATCTTTTTTTAGGTAATTTTGTAAAGGTGTGTAAATGTTGGCACATTTTGGTTGATGAGGTTACACTTCTCATAAAGACATAAAAAAGACCCAGTTTCTAGTTTTATGGTGGAATTAATACAAAAAAAGGATACCAGTAATGAAACATCTTTAAGCTGCAAAAACATTTCTAATGCAGTTTTTCCCTATTAACTATTTGACATAAAACAGTACGATGGAAGCATATAAAAGTTTTATTGT
>VZTN01007696.1:0-25757 GCA_013400515.1 Erpornis zantholeuca
GGAAAGGAAATGACAGCCTTTTTTTTCCATTTGCATGGAAGAATTTAATTTCATAAGGTTCTTTGCAGGGTAGAGTCATTTGGGAAATAAAGAACATTGCAGCATCAATGAGGCCATTTTGACTCCCAGAAACAGAAATTGATTTAAATAATCTGTCACGGTATTAACATTAGTAATGCTTTCTTCTTCAGTGCTCTGAGAATTTAGTTGCTTGGCTTTTCAATATAAAATGCAATAAAGTACAGTGTTGAAGGCAGTATATATTTTTAGGCAATGAAAATGTTGTGACAGCAGATAATGGTTGGAGAACCAATTCCCCCAATACAATTTTAGTAGGTTTATTCATGGTTTTTTTTTCCTAGCCATCACTGTGCCTTTGTAATTTGGTTTTGCCTCAGTTGTGTACTCCTTCATTATCAAGAGGTAATTTAACCTCTTGTTTATTCTTTTCAAAAAGAGAAGACTCAGTTTTCCCCACTCAAGTTAATCACAGTTAGACTAATTTCAGTCCATTCTCTGTTTTATGTGGAAGATGTCAGGACAGAAGCAGAGGAAATAAGATTTGTCATCATCATACTCGTACAGAATAAAACTGTCCACAGAGGATGAATGCTCCTGCATAAGCTCCTTTTTTTATCATATACTCACTGAAACTTCAACTTCCCTCGATGTAACTTCACTGGTGAATTCAGACTTAGTTGTTTGGGAATACTGTAACCAAAAACTTCAGATTCCTGCTCATTTTGTTTTCAATAGTTTTAGTTTTCTCAGCTATTTTTGAGGTCCTGCATTCTAACATGTTTGGGAATCTATTTGCTGATCGAATTACAGAGATATCTAATTACACAGGTATGAAGTAATTCAGAATAGCAAATTCATTTATGGAAACACTGATACTCATATGTGTTCTCTGAAGAATGTCCCTTATTTATAGAATAAAGTTTATTTTCTGATGTTATTTTTTGCCATAGGATTTAACTTGCAGAGAGTGTCCTATCATATTGAGACTTTCTTATTTACATCTTTTCTTACCAGAAAAGGTTATTGTTATTCTCTACAGTGCCATTGCAACAAAACTTACTGGTAGTAGGACTTTTGGTTCTCATTACATATTTTTCTACTTTTCAGATACTGTTTTCTGAAATATACGTTCTCAGTGTGCTGGGGCGTTTATGTCAGTGGTTTCTAAGCAGAAAAAAAGTGATTCTGGTAGAAGGAGAAAGCCTTGGCTTATTATTCCTGTTTCTTGCCATGAAGACTCTAAGGAAGATTTCCAATCCACTTGCGAATGGGAACAGTGCCCACATAGCAGATGGCTATGAGTGAAAGCATACAGAAGACCATGTCCACACATTAAATATGTTTATTGAGGGCAGATTTCCCAGGCTAAAATTTCATGTATATGCAACTCTTGTGCCAGTAACTGGGAGGATATGCTACTATTAGTGATTTCCTAAAGTCTAACTTGGAGAAATTGCAACATTTTTCTGCATAAAAATCTTCATAAGAAGTATTTCCTGAAGACAATTGAAACATTTTATTTTTCATATGGGATTAGCAACAATTTCTAAATTTTATTTTAAAAAATGTACATGAAAATTTGGAATAAAGCAAATAGAAGTAAATGTATTATAATTGAACAGAAGACAAACTATTACATAAAATTACGTAGCTATTTATGCCCAAATTACCATAATGTTAATAGCTGAAAGTGAGATGTATTGGTTCCCCAGATTTTTTATCTTTTTTCTGCTGAAAAACTATTTTGTTATCAGATTCTACAAAGCTTATCTGTATCATTACATTTGCTGCAGAGGAACTTGCCCACCTAGATACGATTGCAGAATGTCGCCACTGGCTTGCTTCATTAAAGCCTGTTCCTCTGTTGCTTCTTATGGGACACACTTATCATTGTCATTTATTTCATAATACCACTGTGTCTACTGATAAAATCAGCAAGCAAGTCCAGGGTAATCTGTTCTAGATACTTGTCCTTGAATTGTAGTTTTTGTACCAGCTACACGATTGTATGATTTGAAATAAATACAGCTATTAAATCTACTCAGGATCCTGGTCAAGTGAAATAATCAATAGGTGGTCTTAAATGCCTCCAGTAAAAGAAAAATGATGGAAAGTGACTACAATGATTAAATAAGTACAGAATATTGCTTTTAGGTTTTTGGGTTTTTTTTTTTTTTGGTGTTTTGGGGTTCTTTTTTCCTAATACACTAACAAATAGAAATAACTGCAATGAACCTAGANTTTGAAAGATTATATATTGAAGCCTGTAAGCCTCTGTTTGATGCATTAAAATCTGGAGAAAGAAATGAAAATATGGTGCTCATTTATTCCTTTTGGAAGAGGAGGCATTGTCAGCTACTTCCTTATATACTATTATCTGTCCTCACTCTTCTTTATGCTGATGAGAATGTAATCTTTTGGGAAAATGGGAATCTCATTGTATTTTTAAAGAAAAAATATATAATAACACTTACAGTCAAATAAAGTTTGGTACCTGCCAGGAGATTACTCTATTGTATAAATTATGCTAATCTGTGGGAAGGATTTTTGAAAATCCCATTCAAATAACAAATAACATTTAATTAAAGCTGGTTTTTGGGTCTGTTAATGACTCAGCAGACCATGGTAGACTTCAGAAGCCAGGTGTCAGGGCATAAGGTACTATCATCTGAGTAAATATGGTAAAATCTAAAACATAGATAACTTAGACTACCTGAAGGAATGCATTATTTGCTTTAAGATAGGGTTTTCTATAACCTTAATTGAACCTCAATAGTGAAAAACATGCTTATTTTTTGAATTTTGCAGAAAAGCCCATCACATCTTTAAAGGTAGGAGGAATGTGACTTCAGATACATAGAAATTCCATTTTAGGCAGGATACAGAACCTCTGACTTAGTTTTCAAATTTATTCCCTTATTCTCCTTATAAGCACTGGTACCATTCTCCTCTGCCCTACAGAAAATATTTGTTTTAAAAGGATTTTGCCAATGACTTTTTTTTTGTTGTTAATCACGGCCATCTGATTACACTACACAATATGTGGTCTGGATTCCGATAGAATTATTTCACTTTAAGTAAGACTTTAGCAAGCTATGTGTATTATTTGTCTAATAAATTAGCCATATTGTCTTGTTTACTTTATTATATTTACTCACAAATCTTTCTAGGCAGTGAATTACAATATCACTGTTCAAGATGTTAACAGTGCTCAACATTAATAAAATGAACAATGCTTAGTACAACTATTATAGCCTAAAGTAATTTGAATAATTGAATCCCACTTTGTCTAGAGAAAACCATTTGTAGCAGCACTTGCTTTTTCAAATGAAAGCACAGTGAAAACTCCAAATGTTATGTTGATAAATGTTTTGTAAAACCTGCTGATCCCATTGCATATGTGTGGATAAGGCACCTCGACACTGATATTCTCTTAACATTATTTATAGCTGCAGCAACAAGTAAATGGTAAGTGCACTCAAGTGTACAGAATGTTAAGTGTATAAAATGGCAGCTTAAAAAGAGATCTATGTACTCAGAGGAGAAATAGCCTTTAGGGTGTTCACAGCAGGAAGGACCCTGGAGAGCAGATGAAAGCAGGTGTAAAAATGACAGTGTTCCTCCTTTCCATAGAAGATGTTGAGAATTTAATTCAACGTATTGCAGTTTCTATCTATCCGTTTTTCAGCTTTCTTTCTTTGACTTTTGCTATGATAAAATATTTAGTTTAAAGAAGATGCAGATTAGGTAACCTGCCATAGTGACCTTGAAAGCTTCAGAAGAAAATACGCAACAAAGGAAAAAAAAAAGCCAATTATAAACTGGGGGTTAAGGGGAATTCAAACAAGACAGAAACCTAGAATGTCTCTCAAAAACCACACATAAACTAGAACATGACAATTTGATGAAAGGTTAGTAAAATGTTAACAATATATAGAAAAAAAACCCATTTTTATACCATGCTTACCATTGTATAAAATGGCAAAAAATAATTCTCATATTTTTCTTCCTGAAAAAAACCAATCTGAGTGACCCCAGGCTGCATGGGGAATGTGAGACACCCGAGGAACGGGCTGCCATCCGGAGGGTACTGGACAAGCCTGAGAAGTGGGCTCATGGAAATCTCATAAGGTGCAAGAAGGCCAAATACAAGGTACTGCACCCAGGTCAGAGCAAACTGCAGAGCTAATACAGGCTGGGGTGGACAGCAAGAGCAGCCCTGAGGACACAGGCTAGGAGTGGGTGGTTGGTGAGAAGCTGAACGTGATTTGGCTATGTGCACTCTCAGCCCAGAGAGCCAACAGTATCCTGAGCTGTAAAAAAGTGTGACCAGCAGGTCTAGGGAGGAGTTTGTTCCTCTCTACTCTGCCCTCATGAGACCCCACCTGCAGCTGGACTACTGCATCCAACTCTGGGACCCCCAGCAAGAGGGAGACATGAACCTGTTGGAATGGGTCCAGAGGAGGGCTACAAAACAATTACAGGAGATGGAGCACCTCTTCTGTGAGGACAGGCTGAGAGAGCTGGGTTTGTTCAGCCTTGAGAGGAGAAAACTTCAGGCAGGTCTTATTGCAGCGTGTCAGTACCTAAATGAGTCTTATAAGGAAGACTGAGGTGAACTTTTTTAACAGAGCTAGTTGTGATAGAACAAGGGTTAATTGTTTTAAATTAAAAGACATTAGCTTCAGACTAGATGTAAGAAAGAAACTGGAACAGGTTCTCCAGAAATGTGGTAGATGCTCTGTCCCAGGAAACATTCAAGGTCAATCTGATCTAGTTGAAGATGTCCTGATCATGATAGGAGGGCTGGACTAGATGACTTTTGAAACTCCCTTTCAGTCCAAACCATAACATCATTTTATTCTATGATAAAAGTAATCTCTCATACTCCATCAGTTTCTTTAACAACCTGACTTTCATCATGATGTGGCTTTGAAGTTGAGCTTTATCTAATCTACCACTTCAGCTGCCTGAATGTGTTAAACTAGTAATAGTATATTCTAGCTAGTGTTGTAAGACTTGCATCAGAGCTACTTTGGGGGCATAAAGAGAAGAAAACTTCTCAGAATGGTTCTACTCTAAATATTTAAATTTATTCAAAGTAAACTTAAACTCATTTAAGTGAATTTTTCTGAGTGCACATGTAATTTTTAACATGATAATTGAAATGCCAGTATTTATAGTAGTGTGCCAACAGAAACTCTAGACATTTTCAGAGATACTTCAAAATCATCATATCTCTCATCTCACATTAGTCTTAATTTCAAAAAATATGTTTAGGTAATATTATGCATGTATTTTTTTACTAAGTCCACAACTAATTGGAAAAAACACATTCATAAGAGAGCTGGTTTTCATGTTTTAGGAAAGATTGTGTTTCTAATTATGAAAGGAGCACTTGAAGTTAGTTTCACTTCTTTTCTTTTACTGACTAATGAAAATTTTGTGGGGAATAACCCGATCTTGCTGCTGCATTATCATTTCAGATCTGGTGGTGCAAATATGTGATACTGTCTTATATCTGCTGTAAGGAAAGAGTGAAATTATTGGCCAGTGAATGAATTGTTCTTCCAATAGTGTGTAATAATCACATTTTTTGTAGTGTCCCAGAGTCCCATCTGATCTACTCTTGTGTATTTACTGTAAATTGGAATTTTTGTTATGGTTGGCATGTCAGAGATTTCCTGCATCAGTCTGTTCAACACTGGCTAAATCCCATTTCTGTCTGTTGAGCCACACTAGCAAATGCAATAAACTTGGTTGAAAAAGAGCTTGAATTTCCTAAGATTTCTCTCAGTGTTTCTCTGCACTGTACATTGTAATAGCAAACAGAGAATAATCACCCACTCTGCAGGGATCATGCAACTCAGCAGCAGGAGGAAGATATAATTTACTGTAAGGCAAGGAACAAAATTACCTGACGATTGCTAAGGTTATATATTATAAATACAACAAGAAGAAAGGAACAGGGTTTGGTTGGTTTAATTTTTTTTGTGTAATTTTATATAATGCAGAAGACCAGTAAACTGTAAGACTAATTTGGTACTGTTGAGTTAATGACTGGACTCAATCTATAGGGTTTTTTCAAACCCAAATGATTCTATAATTCTAAGAGATAGCTACAAATATAATTTTGTGCTAGAGCTTAATAAAATCAGTAAAACTCTAATGTTAAGTCAAGCATTAGATCTCTCTGCTTACAAAGGTGTGTTGCTAACCCTGAGAAGATTTCTTTAGGCACTTTTGTGCCTCACTGATTCTTGCATCCTTGAAGTTGTCGGATTGTTTTAGGTTTGATAATATGCAAACATCACAGCTCTCTTCTTGCACTCTTTTTCATATATCTCAAATTGTTTCTTTGGCCAAAGAAAAACACTTCTATTTTGGGATTTGTTTTCATACTTTGTAACTGTACACTGACACTTCTTCTGCTCTGTTCTCACAGACAGANGCTTACCATTGTATAAAATGGCAAAAAATAATTCTCATATTTTTCTTCCTGAAAAAAACCAATCTGAGTGACCCCAGGCTGCATGGGGAATGTGAGACACCCGAGGAACGGGCTGCCATCCGGAGGGTACTGGACAAGCCTGAGAAGTGGGCTCATGGAAATCTCATAAGGTGCAAGAAGGCCAAATACAAGGTACTGCACCCAGGTCAGAGCAAACTGCAGAGCTAATACAGGCTGGGGTGGACAGCAAGAGCAGCCCTGAGGACACAGGCTAGGAGTGGGTGGTTGGTGAGAAGCTGAACGTGATTTGGCTATGTGCACTCTCAGCCCAGAGAGCCAACAGTATCCTGAGCTGTAAAAAAGTGTGACCAGCAGGTCTAGGGAGGAGTTTGTTCCTCTCTACTCTGCCCTCATGAGACCCCACCTGCAGCTGGACTACTGCATCCAACTCTGGGACCCCCAGCAAGAGGGAGACATGAACCTGTTGGAATGGGTCCAGAGGAGGGCTACAAAACAATTACAGGAGATGGAGCACCTCTTCTGTGAGGACAGGCTGAGAGAGCTGGGTTTGTTCAGCCTTGAGAGGAGAAAACTTCAGGCAGGTCTTATTGCAGCGTGTCAGTACCTAAATGAGTCTTATAAGGAAGACTGAGGTGAACTTTTTTAACAGAGCTAGAGGGAGACATGAACCTGTTGGAATGGGTCCAGAGGAGGGCTACAAAACAATTACAGGAGATGGAGCACCTCTTCTGTGAGGACAGGCTGAGAGAGCTGGGTTTGTTCAGCCTTGAGAGGAGAAAACTTCAGGCAGGTCTTATTGCAGCGTGTCAGTACCTAAATGAGTCTTATAAGGAAGACTGAGGTGAACTTTTTTAACAGAGCTAGTTGTGATAGAACAAGGGTTAATTGTTTTAAATTAAAAGACATTAGCTTCAGACTAGATGTAAGAAAGAAACTGGAACAGGTTCTCCAGAAATGTGGTAGATGCTCTGTCCCAGGAAACATTCAAGGTCAATCTGATCTAGTTGAAGATGTCCTGATCATGATAGGAGGGCTGGACTAGATGACTTTTGAAACTCCCTTTCAGTCCAAACCATAACATCATTTTATTCTATGATAAAAGTAATCTCTCATACTCCATCAGTTTCTTTAACAACCTGACTTTCATCATGATGTGGCTTTGAAGTTGAGCTTTATCTAATCTACCACTTCAGCTGCCTGAATGTGTTAAACTAGTAATAGTATATTCTAGCTAGTGTTGTAAGACTTGCATCAGAGCTACTTTGGGGGCATAAAGAGAAGAAAACTTCTCAGAATGGTTCTACTCTAAATATTTAAATTTATTCAAAGTAAACTTAAACTCATTTAAGTGAATTTTTCTGAGTGCACATGTAATTTTTAACATGATAATTGAAATGCCAGTATTTATAGTAGTGTGCCAACAGAAACTCTAGACATTTTCAGAGATACTTCAAAATCATCATATCTCTCATCTCACATTAGTCTTAATTTCAAAAAATATGTTTAGGTAATATTATGCATGTATTTTTTTACTAAGTCCACAACTAATTGGAAAAAACACATTCATAAGAGAGCTGGTTTTCATGTTTTAGGAAAGATTGTGTTTCTAATTATGAAAGGAGCACTTGAAGTTAGTTTCACTTCTTTTCTTTTACTGACTAATGAAAATTTTGTGGGGAATAACCCGATCTTGCTGCTGCATTATCATTTCAGATCTGGTGGTGCAAATATGTGATACTGTCTTATATCTGCTGTAAGGAAAGAGTGAAATTATTGGCCAGTGAATGAATTGTTCTTCCAATAGTGTGTAATAATCACATTTTTTGTAGTGTCCCAGAGTCCCATCTGATCTACTCTTGTGTATTTACTGTAAATTGGAATTTTTGTTATGGTTGGCATGTCAGAGATTTCCTGCATCAGTCTGTTCAACACTGGCTAAATCCCATTTCTGTCTGTTGAGCCACACTAGCAAATGCAATAAACTTGGTTGAAAAAGAGCTTGAATTTCCTAAGATTTCTCTCAGTGTTTCTCTGCACTGTACATTGTAATAGCAAACAGAGAATAATCACCCACTCTGCAGGGATCATGCAACTCAGCAGCAGGAGGAAGATATAATTTACTGTAAGGCAAGGAACAAAATTACCTGACGATTGCTAAGGTTATATATTATAAATACAACAAGAAGAAAGGAACAGGGTTTGGTTGGTTTAATTTTTTTTGTGTAATTTTATATAATGCAGAAGACCAGTAAACTGTAAGACTAATTTGGTACTGTTGAGTTAATGACTGGACTCAATCTATAGGGTTTTTTCAAACCCAAATGATTCTATAATTCTAAGAGATAGCTACAAATATAATTTTGTGCTAGAGCTTAATAAAATCAGTAAAACTCTAATGTTAAGTCAAGCATTAGATCTCTCTGCTTACAAAGGTGTGTTGCTAACCCTGAGAAGATTTCTTTAGGCACTTTTGTGCCTCACTGATTCTTGCATCCTTGAAGTTGTCGGATTGTTTTAGGTTTGATAATATGCAAACATCACAGCTCTCTTCTTGCACTCTTTTTCATATATCTCAAATTGTTTCTTTGGCCAAAGAAAAACACTTCTATTTTGGGATTTGTTTTCATACTTTGTAACTGTACACTGACACTTCTTCTGCTCTGTTCTCACAGACAGACAGAGACGGACAGACAGAGAGAGAGGATCCGAGAAGCCGAGCAGGCTGAAGGGATTCTCCTCTCCTTTTCATCTCTCTGTTTCATCTAAATAATCTTATTAAAGCCTTCTGATTTCTGATCACTCAATCTATGGACTTTGTTTGTTCTTGGAGCAGCTCCTGAGAAGCAGGGCTGTTCCATCAGATCAACAAAGGTGATCTGATCACAGTATTCTATTTAGTATGCACCCGGAGAATAAGGCTGGTCAACCAGTAAAAGGATCCTCAGCCAAACTATTGGAGGAAGAGTTGTCTTTATTTGCCATATGCCTGCTGCAGGGGCTTAAAAGGCAGCATGCAGTGCTGTAGCCATTCCTTGGGTGGTATATTATTATTATTATTATTATTATTATTATTATTATTATTATTATTTCACTGTCAAAGCATTGGAGGTTATGTATATGCAGATGGTCTTTATAAATTAGTCCAGTAACTGCAGTCCAGTAACCTGCAGTTCTGAACTGCAGGTGTCAGATTCCCTTGAGGAATTAGCAGCAAGTCATGTTCCCCCAGAAGTGACTTTGGTCATGCTCAGCTTAGTTGTAGCTTAAAGTTTAGACACTGTTTTGCAGGGATTCTGTATTATATATATATATGGGCAGAAGCATTATTGCTGAAGGAATGAGAAATATGTACTGATTTTGCTTACTACTGTCATTTAGAAGTGTCAAGGCAAAAGTCTTAAAAATATAAGTAGTAACAGCTCTCAAGTCCAAATAAAAAAGGAGGGGATTTGCATTTTAGACTGTTGTACCAGTTTGAGACAAATTCAGAGGACAATATCCTCTGATAGAAGGCAGATTACAGCCACCCCTCCCCTACCAGGTTCGGGAAAAGAAATATTCCCTCAGAGGAAAGCAAAGAAGAAACAAAACTCTTTATTTAACAAGCATATGAGAAAAGAATAATAACACTAAATAATAAAATTTCTTCCTGTGGAGAGTCCTTCCATGGCTGTGGCTCTTTCTCTTCTCCTCCTTGGAGCTGGGATTTCAGCACAGGCCCCTCCAGGCCTCCCAGATGCTGTTCTGGTGTTGTTGCACAGTTCCAGAAAGAAGAAGAAGAAGCCAAAGTCCCAAGGAAACAAAGTTTAACTCTCCATCTCTCTCTGGAGAAACAGAGCCAAAAGCTAGCAGCAGCAGCAGCCGCAGCACCAGCTATCTACTCACCGCAGAAGAAGGCAGAGAGGAGTAGCCAGAGTGACCTTGGAGCGCAAAACTGCTTTGAAAAAGTTAATCTGACTCTTTTTCTCTTGCAACCAGTTTTAAAGGCAAAAAATTCATTTCTGGTCATAGAGCAGGCGACATGGGATGCACATCATAAAATCACCCCAANATAAAATTTCTTCCTGTGGAGAGTCCTTCCATGGCTGTGGCTCTTTCTCTTCTCCTCCTTGGAGCTGGGATTTCAGCACAGGCCCCTCCAGGCCTCCCAGATGCTGTTCTGGTGTTGTTGCACAGTTCCAGAAAGAAGAAGAAGAAGCCAAAGTCCCAAGGAAACAAAGTTTAACTCTCCATCTCTCTCTGGAGAAACAGAGCCAAAAGCTAGCAGCAGCAGCAGCCGCAGCACCAGCTATCTACTCACCGCAGAAGAAGGCAGAGAGGAGTAGCCAGAGTGACCTTGGAGCGCAAAACTGCTTTGAAAAAGTTAATCTGACTCTTTTTCTCTTGCAACCAGTTTTAAAGGCAAAAAATTCATTTCTGGTCATAGAGCAGGCGACATGGGATGCACATCATAAAATCACCCCAAGACATCTGCAAAAAAGAAAGGGCAAGAAGAAGAAAGAGGAGGACACCACTTACTGCTTTTAAAGACAGAAAGTAGGAAAATATGTTAGTGGTTATTGACTGGAAACAATGAAAAATTAAACGTGAATAGCTGTAAAAACTGCACTTTTACTTAAGCGCAGAACTCAAGAGGGAAGAGATAAAAGAATGATCACAATTGTAAGAGAAAGGGAAACAGAGCAAAAACAAGCATGTAGCAAGAGAACAGACAGATGAGCTTCAGGCAAACGACAAAGTATAACACGGGACTAAAATATTCATACCTGAATAAGTAAAGGTACAGACTTATGTAACAAAAGATTTTTATTTTTCTGAAGATGAATGGTAGCAGAGAATAGTCAGACAACAAGTGCATGGGTTACCTTTGAAAAACAGTATCGCTTCCTGCATTCCAGGTGTTTTGGATAACAGAAAAACATGCCTAAACATTACCACTATATATGTATATGTGTGTGTGTGTAGGTATTTATGAAAAGGTATATACACATATATGTGCATTTTTACATGCATATGAAGAGTTAGATACGTGTCAGATATCTGCTGTAATTTTTCATTCTTTAAATATATATGTTAATACTTTTAAATTATACCCATTTGCTAATTGGCCATGATTATATTACATTCATTTACTTCTCTTTGCTATGTCCTTACTTTGATTAAGATTTTAGAATAATGAGGGACACAAACCCTGGGTCCTTTACAGTGAAGTTTAAACATTCTTTTGAAGAAATTATGTGATGTAATGCTGAAACAAAGAGAAGAACATCCCAGAAGAGCTCTTTTTAATCTTAGAGGTTTCTTCAATTCCAACACAGGACTCTACTGGTTCCTACAGCCTTGTTTCCAGCATTAAACTGGCAGAAATTTAGGCATATTTTTAATCTTTTTTCCTCAAGAAAATAAGCCAACATCCCTGGGAATACACATGTAGTTACTGTGAATTAATAGCTCTGGATTTATATACTGCACCTGATGGTGAATCTTTTACTGATAGTTGCTCAAATTAATAACACATCTGACATCAACAACTGCACAATAGCTGTATGCTCGATGGAGTTCTGCTGTGTGGAAAGTATCTCCATTAATTTCAGTAGAACTCAAATAAAGATCTTGTGTACTTGATCCATATAGTGGTAGTGACATTCCTAAACTTGTCGAGTTTTTGGTCTTCAGATAGTTGTGCTGTGAGAGTTCCTTTTGTTTTGCATGTTACAGAGAATCAAAAAGGGAGCACAATGATCTTAATTCATATTCATTAACAAATTATGTCAGAAAAGATGGACTTTTGGGTCTAGCACAGTAATTATACTTTTTCTTGCCTTTTGGCTCCCTATTGTAAGTTAATACAAAGAAATAATTCATACATGCAGATATGTGTCAGAACTTTCACATGTTGCAATATTTGTTTCATGTAGTTTTTCTGTTGAATATATTGTCTTTTCAGAGCTTTATATTCTCTGCCCAGTATGTGCAAGGTCATAGTCTTCTCCTACCTTTGCTATTGTCTTACCTATCCTACCACTGGTACGCTTTGTTCTTGTCTTTCTTTTCCTGAGTTGTTTCTGCCTTTGGTTTTGAAGAATTCAGAGTGGATTGATAACCTTTTAATACAGATTTACCAACAGTCTTTCCCACTATATTGTTAGAACATAATTCGGTGAGTGTTTTTTTTCCTGTAGGAAAAATCTTTCAAATCATGCATATAAAACACTACTTTTTCCCTGTGAAATAATTTATGGGGGTTTATATGGTCTACACAAAATGCTCTTTTGTCCAAAGAAAATGACTTTCATGTCCTGCAGAGTAGTCAGGATGATTTCTGGCAATGTTTTATTTCTCCTTTGTGACTTCTCACTGACTAGATGCAGTCCACCATAAATGCATTCTCATCAGAGTTTGTTTATGCATAGCAGTGTTGGAAGTACTAATCACTTGGGCTTTCTAACATATGAGTCAGTAAATACATAAACAGGTACAGATTTATGACTCTGTACTTCAGAGTACCACAGTGCTTGATGTATAGTGCAGTCAACTTTATCTGAATGTCACAGAGGATAGTGAATATATCTGTAATACCAAGGTCATTTTTGCTGTAATTAATGGGTTGGGATTTCTTTTGTAACACAGTTTCAAATAACTTGATTTCTCCTAATCAGGGTTATTGGCTATGGAATGGGTGCCCTTGAAATATGTAAATTATCCTGTGAAATACAGGCATAAAGATATTAAGCATAGGCTTATGTAGTTTTACCAGTGTGAATATTTTAGTGGATAGCATTTCTCTTGGAGATATATGCACTCTTTAGCAGGTAACACAAATTTCAGTGTTTATCCATATTACGAGTGTTAGTGAAGCCTTCTTTGGTGCAATTAATGGAGGAGCTCTGCTCTCGATGGACTAAATATTTCTGTCTGCAAAACTGCCAGCTCTCACTGTTCACAAGGTAACTACACTTTATCTTGCCTTCACCAGTTTTGCTGAGTGTACATGATTTTTATTTTGCAGTGCTTTGTTTTGTGCCAGAGAAATATGCCATGACCGCAACAGATGCTGTAGTAGACCAATACTTCTTTTCCTTTGCAAATGGGAGTGATAAACTTAGATAATATTCCAAGAGCCTCATCTACATAGCTACAATTTTGTAATATGTAAAAGCAATCTTCTCAGTTGTGTTTTACTTGTAGAACTAGAAGAAAAATAGTGACTTTAAATGTTCCTGATCAGAAAGCAAACCTTGTTCTGTGGCATATGTGGAGTAAAGACATTGGAAGAGATACCTTTAATAAGTAGGCATTATTTTTAGCATTCAATTTAAGCTGGCATGAAACTTAAATAGCAAGTGTGGTGATTTAACAGATGTGAAAGTGAAGGGAAGATCCATTCTGCAGCAGTATGTGCTATATTCTGCACTGTTCTCTAAGTCACATAAGAAAAGCCTGATAATAGCCCTTGCTCTTCAGAATTTTACTTAGCACTATTCTTTGTGGTAAGTCTTTAGCTGCTCATGCATTGCGTGAGTCCTTGCAAGCCATTTTAGTTATGACTCTTACTATTCAATGTCTGGATATGCTGTGGTAGTCAGAGCTTGATTTGGAAATTTCAAGAAATAAGTCTTAGTGAAGAAAAGATTCTGTTTCATTTAAAACTTAAGTAAACCTTGGATTGTGTATAGTTAATTAGATTTCATTATTGTTGAATACATACAAGGGAAGCTTTAGTGAATAACATAAGCGTAGATTATCATCTCTGGCCATCATGTTTAGATCTCCTGAGGAAAATTCCTTAATGATTTGTAATTTGCAAACTGTTTAACTTCCAGCGTCTTTTTTTTTCTTTTTTTTTAGCAAATAATTCAAGTCAATCTGTGAAAATGTATTACCGTATTGTTATTTTTCTGTTCACTGGGGGTTCTGTCTGAACACAAGGAAAAGCTTGTGAAGGTTACCAAATACTGGCAAAGGTTGACCAGAGAGGTTGTAGATTCTTCATGCTTGAAAACAACCAAAAGCTGACTGGACATTGTCCTAAGCAATCTTCTCCAAGTGAGTCAAATTGAGCAGAGTTGGACCAGATGACCTCCAGATGTTCCTTCCAGCCTAAACCATTCCGTTATTCTGTAATACTGGAACTGTTTAAGAAAGATAATTGATTGTCATGATTTGATTACTTCAATTTCTCAGTGAAAAATGTTTATGTTGTCATCATCTTTACACGACAAATTTCCTGATTCAGTTTTTGCAATCTCTAATAGAACTGCCTTTCAAGAGCTTTATATAACTTAGCTATATTTGGCTGAAAATTAATAGAAGAAATTATGTATGGTGACAGAGTTTGAATTATCTAACAACAAAATCTTTCCTGAAAGAATTTTTTATCATATATTCTTTTGTTTTCTGCATTCTAAATAGTAAACAACTGCCTTAGCAGAGACTGTCCTCTTCCAGCAGCCTGCTTGTTTGCAAACCACATGTATTCAGCAGCTTTGTTTTCACTCTTTCTCCAAATCTTAAACTGTAATGCAGATTAGAATTTAGTAGGGGGATTTGTACTCACTGTTATTTCCACAGGCACAGAAATAGTGTGAGTGGGACCGTAACTCCTGCTTAGGAGGGTACAGCAGGATACCAGAAGCAACATATACCTGTCTATGGCAGGCAGTTTCGGGTACAAGCAACTGCAGAAACTTCCATTTTTATTCTTTGACTTCCCTCAGTTTATCTATGCATCATACCCAGCAATTGGATGTATTGTGGCTTCTAGTCAGTCTTAACAGAAGAAACATATAGAAAAAAGGATGTCTCTCTGTAAATTGGTTAGCAATATATGGGTGGTTCCAGGTGGGTGCTGCAGCATCAGAATGAGCTGTCTTCTGTGGAGGCATGAAAGAAACTGAAGAACATGTAATTTCTTGCCACCCTGGCAGGGAGCCTGAGCACTGATGCTATATCTGAAGTAATGAGGTTCAGCAGAAATACTGTGAGGGCTTAGATTAATTCCATTTTCCTTTTGATTGAAAAGATTTCTTGAATTTTGGACATGGTGCTAAGAAGAACTGGAAGATCAAATAATGCTTGATTACGTTGAAAGGCTCCACAGTCAATAGTTGCAATGTGTACCACAAATCATGATTTCGCAGAGCGATTTGTATTTAAATAAGTTACAGCAAATGAGGCACTTAACTTACATAAGGCTCTAAGTTCTCTGGCTGATTACAGCAGTAGTGTCTAGTTTTCCTTCCTTGTTGGAGTATCATCTAGCCAATCAACTGCTGTAAGAATACACCACTAGAATTAAATTTACTTGGGGGCAGAAGAAATCACAAGGTTGAATATTAGAATATGTGGTCATTAATTTGGACCACTTATGACCATTACATTGATAGTTCCTGAGAACAGCTGTGACCATGAATTTGTAGATTAGACAAAGTCCAAAGATTGGCACATAATAGGTACTAGCATTATTTTTAACTAGTAATCAAAAACTATGGCGTGAATCAGATTAAGGGGAATTTAATTTTCTGAAAGGTTGCCTTAGGAAAATTGCAACATCTCAGCTGAGTGTCCACTTTTTATTCTATCTCCCTTGACTCTTTCTCCCTATTTGGCCATTACATATTTTTTTCTGTCACTTACAGTTATTTGACTTTATTGTTTACCATTAAGATTCTTCAAAGTTCTTTTCTTGGGTTTGCTGGTGTTATATTTTATGTCAATTGTTTCCATATTTTCATGATTTTGATAATTTCCTAACTTTATTGTGTTTATAATGAGTAGATAAAGCTAGTATCTTCCATAAACGGCTGTTGATATAGAAAAGAGAAAACTATCTAACCACTTGAAAATTTTCAAGATAGGTCTGACTAATGACAAAAAACTAGTAAAAACCAGTTGAGTATGCAAAGGTAAAATTAGGGCGGTATACTATCGAACTTAAAAGAAACAATGTAAATTGAATCAAAATTACATAAGTTAATAAAAGCATTAGACTACAATTGAATAAATTCCAGTAGACCAGATAATCAAATTTTAAGGGCTGAATTACATATGGAACTTTTGCTAATTAACTCCATGCATAATGTTTTTCCTTCCCAAAATAAGGACCTTCTTTTCTCAGTCTTGGTGCAACTGGACATTCTACCTTTATGTCATCTCTGTATAGAATGATCCAGTGAGAGCTAAAAAATACTGTAAAAGGAGAAGAATTCAGGTAGCTTTCTGTTGATTGTAATCACAATTAAGTGGTTCATCCAGGTAAATAAAAAATTTAAATTAGAATGGATTATGTATATTAATGGTTTATCCTAATGAATAGAACAGCATTTGAAGTCAGTCACAACTTAATATAGGGCATATTTGGAATTTATCGCTGAATGAGGAAGGAATGATTCCTACAGTGTGATAAACCATTACTTCAGGTATTGTGAATAACTCAGATATAGATTCTTTTTGGCTGGTTTGACATCAGCTTGACACTCTAATGACCCACAGCTAATGAAGAATGAACAGATGTGATCTCTTTTTCTGTGCACTCAGGTTTGTTTTGTTTTTTAGACAGGCCTACTCCAAGTGTAGACCTGTAGAGAGAAGTGAACATTACAAACAGCAACCTTGCAGATATGTGTCCTGTGTTTATGCATAATTTTTCTCAAGGATAATCTTAACTATATGTAGACTGAGGAATCTAATAAAATTATCTTTCTGTATTTCTGTTTATTTGGCTGATCTATATACTAATTGCCGTTCAGTTGCATGCCTGTTTATTTTGAAATTCATAGAATTGACATCTGATATATTCACTGTTTAGGATTTTTGTGGGGTTTTTTTTGGTTATTTTTTTCTGGAAAGTGAGTTACAACTCCGAGATGTTTCCTGGATCTAGTCTGAATAAGAAGTTTACACAATGTATTTTAGGTAACAATATTCCTAATAATTCTGGAATTCATCCATGAAATATCTAGATAGATAAGAAGATACTGATTCTTCTTGACACTAGAGATTGTTCATGGACAAATGCTCTGCACAGTGACACAGAGTCAAGCCACTTGCAATAACAGATAAACACATCTACTTATCCGTTTATTTTTGCAGGACTTTTAAGAATTTTTACATCTCTAGCTGTGACTATAATAAATCTGATCTCAAAATTAATCCAATATCTATAAATAAATGAAAAAAAAGGGTTGTGACGGTATATTTATGATCACCTAGGTGGTATCAGGTTTTTCTTCATCCCACAGTCTGTTTTCAAACCTATGTTTAATAATAGTAGATTTGAGCATACTGAGAGGTTATTTATTTTCTTTACTTCCTATTGGGAAACCCAGTGATAATGAATTGGCTCAGAGAATAGAGGTGTTAGATATGTATTCTGTGTATTTGTAATACTTTAAAACACTTTTTTTTCCTGAAAATTAGGTATGGAGAATAGTGTCATTTTTCCATTGTAAAATGGTGCATTCTCATTCTTTATTCTTCACAGAACAAAAAGAGTGTCTTGCTAGGCTCAATTACTTTTAGAAACTTGAAGATAACTTTTACTTGTAACTCCAGCAGTACATAAAGTGCCAATGTCTTGGAACATTGTTGAGTACTTTACTAAGGCTAGCGCTGCAACATTACCACTCAAGCTGATCTCTTACTATTGATAACCCAGAGCTTCACTTGCTTCTCCCAGACAACCATACAGAGAAGTGCTTTACTTGGGATTTATGGCTTTCAGATTTGGATTTTGAGATTGATTAGGAGCTTCACTGTTCAGTGAAGTATTGTTCATGGAGAGGCTAGGGTTCATCACATTCCATCTTTTTTAGACTTTCAAGCATTTTCTGTTTTTATTCTGCCTCTCTTGTGTCTTGCATAGGTCCACCGGTCAAGATCCAAAGAAAGAGACAGCTCTGCTTTCTCCACTCATATTTCAGAGGATCAATCTTTGCAGCTGAACTCTCAAGCTTTGTCCTGTCACTACATGCCCTTGTTAGAAGTTCCTTTTCAGCTTTTTTGCAGGCTCCCTTCAGGTACTGTAAGGCTACAAATAGGTAACCCCAAAGCCTTCTCTTTTCCAGACAATCCCAATACTTTCAGCCTTCCATTGTAGGAGTGGCACTTCATCCATCTGATCACCTAGGTGTCCTCTTCTGGACTTGCTCCAACAGGTCAATGTCATTCCTGTGCTGGGGACTCCAGAACTGGATACAGCCCTGCAGGTGGGGTCTCACCAGAGCAGAGCAGAGGGGCACAATCCCCTCCCTCCCCTGCTGCCCACACTGCTTTGGATGCAGCCCAGGACGCGTTTGGCTTTCTGAGCTGGGAATGCACATGGTTGGGTCATGTCCAGCCTCCCATCCACCAGCGCCCCCAAGTCCTTCTCAGCAGGGCTGGTCCCCATCTGCTCATTGTCCAGCCTGGACTCATACCTGGTCTTGTTAAACCTCATGAGATTCCCATGCTCTCAGTTCTTGAGCTTGTCAGCTCCGTCTGGGTGCCATTTTGTCCTTCAGGTGTGTCAACTGCACCACTCAGCTTGGTGTCATCTGCAAAATTGCTGAGGGTGCTCCTGACCCTACTGATTTATCACTGATTAGGCTATTAAACAACACTGGTCCCAATACGGACCCCTGTGGAACACCAGTTTTCACTGATGTCAGCTGGCACTCTGAGCCATTGACCATTACCCTCTGGATGTGACTGTCCTACAAATGCCTTATCCACCGAACAGTCCACCCATCAAACCCATCTATCGCCAATTTAGAGAGAAAGATGGTTTTTGCTTTACAGAAGCCAGAAGTCCAGGTAAATGACATCTGGAGACCTTTCCTTGTCCACTGAGGTAGTCACTCAATCATAGATGGCCACTGGGTTGCTCAGGCTAGACCTGCCTTTGATGAAGCTATGCTGTCTGTTCAGAACTACCTCCCTGTTCTCCATGCGCCTTAGTACAGCTTCTAGGAGGATCTTTCCAGTCACAGAGGTAGGCTGATGGGTCAGTAGTTCCCAGGGTCGTCCCTTCTACCCTTTGTAAAGACAGATACAAATCTTTCCTTTTTCCAGTCACCCAAGACTTCACCTGATTGCCATGACTCTTCAAATATCAGGGAGAGTGGCTTGGTAGCTATGTAAACCAATTTCATGAGGACTCTGAGATGCAGCTCGTCATAGATTTATGTATGTTCATGTTCCTCAGGTGGTCATGAACCTGATCTTTGCTTACAGTGGGAGACACTTTGTTCTCTTTGGGACAAACAAGATTTTCCTTGAATGAGTCTGATTGTCCCCGTAATGGAAAAGTCAATTAATTAGAGTTCTAATTAGATAAAATTCTGGACACAAATTTATTTTAACCTTCAATCCAACAGTAATATTTTAGGACTATTTGAAAAATTAAGGGTGGGTGATTAAAACGTTGTACATGCTTCTTCAGCCATATAATATAATAAAAAACCCCATCTTTAAAGAGCAATCTGCAAAAGTAGCTTCTTTTATTCTTTTTAATATGATAAATACTTGCTTTTACCCTTCCTTTGACAGAGAAAAAATTAACAAGGTTAATGATGTTGACATTTAAAGTATCATAACTGACATCTGATTTAGTGTCCATTAACAGGAATGAGTCTTGTAGCCTGAAATTATTCGATCATTTACTCTGCAAACCTAGATAAATTACTGAGTGTATAAAGTAAGCATGGCCAGGGTTTTGGTGTTTCTTTACAATCCTAGTTCATATAGATTTTGTGTGTATCAGGCACTAAAAATTTTATGTGGCTATTTCAGATGGTTGACCACATCAGCTTCCCTCCCAATAAATGTTTTTTTATGTGTATGAAATTATTCATACACTTAATGAAAATTACTGGTATAAAATTTACCATTCTGGTTTCATAGGTGTATTTTGTAAATTTTATTTTGTTTTGTACAGTTGAGTCTCATTTTACCACAATTTTATAGAAAATACTTATGATACAGCAACAATACTGATTTTCAGACTTTTCTCCCCACGCTTGTACCTTTCAGAATGAACTCAAAACCCCAGTGTGACAGACAAATACAGTGAAGCACTTTGGACTATTTAAGTTCCTGCACCCAGGGAATTCTTATGCTGATAAATGTTTTACACTAGTTCTGTTGTGAGTCCAGATGAGAGCGAAGGCGTGCAGCAAGAACATAACTTCTGATCTGGGCAAGGAAAGGGGCTGTGGAGATATAGAGCACAAATTTGTAGGTAACTAAACTTTATTAATCCATAAAATAACCTCTGTTTTCATCTGAAGTACTTTTTTATATAGTATTCTGCTTTAGTTAAAACCTCAGATGTCTGATTTAGTTTGAAACAGTTATTACAAAGTGAGAGGTCTCACAAGAAGAAAAAGCTATGCATTGAAGATGGGTTTTGAGTAGACTAAAAAATTAGGTAAATTAGTTTTTGTTTGTTCCTCTTGCATGAACTGTTTTAAAATAATGGCTTATATACCTATTCAGATATTCAGACTAAACATATTTATGTAGGAAAAAGATATTTGCCTATGAAAACCAACATAATGTTTCCCTGTAACAAGTAGAGTTTTGCACATTGGCTGTTGGTTTCAAATGGAAATTTATGCTTATAACTACAATGCAAACCATGAAAATCAATGCTGTTTTAAACAAATATATATACTGATATCTCTCATAACTTTCTCTGACTTCTCTTTTATTAAAAACTCTGCATTCTCATCCACTGTTAAATTTTAGATTTCATTGGAAAGAAGGTTGCAAGAAAAAAAGAGTGGAGGAGAAATAAAATGCTTTCATCTAATTCTATGCAATATTAGGAAATGAAAAGGAAATACTGTTGCTTTGTATAGAATAGATTGGAATATTAAGAATGCAAAAATATTTCTATATTTCAGATTAATTTTATTTCATCTAACTGCTATATTGCCTTCTAGTTTCTCTGTAAAATATGGACAAATTATATTTCATGAACATTTCAACATTTAATTGTAGGGTCTTTTTGAAAAAGAAAAAAAGTATTATCCTAGTCTTATTTATGAAAAATATTTTAATGAATACAGTGCAGTAAATGCCTCTTTGGAAAAAGATATAATGAAAATCCATAATAAAAATGACTTAACATATTCACTAAGACAGAAGAGGAGCCAGACCAATATTGTTCAGTCATCATCTTCTGCTAATGGAAACCCAAATAGAGAAATTTTGTGCTAGTCAGATAATGGCTACTGTTATATAATGCATCAACACTGAGTGAAAAAAATAGGAATGCATAGCAGGCTTCAGAAGGTTTTATTTTAGTGATTCTGAACTGTGTGATTCAGACCTTGGATTTCCATTCTCCAGCTTCCAAGCACTAACTCATGGGATAAAAGGTGTGAAGAGCAGGTAGAATATTATCAAGGAACTGACATGATATGCTCCTAGAATCTCTCTTACTGCTGTGCTGAGCCAGGTGGGGAGAGTGTGTGTGTGTGTGTGTGTTCATGTATTGCAGAAGGGGAAGGAGTCCTGCCAAGTACAACGACCTCAGTCACAACTTTATGCTATATCCTTTGCCTGCCAAAGGAGTGCTTGGTGGAGATGCATCAAATGGACCACCAGCACATGTCTTGGTGAGAGTAATAGAATGGGACAGGCATCATTATGCTGAAAAAGTGGTTCTTTCTGGGGAACACCTGTACGTCTCAGCAAATGAAAAAAAGTGGCTGTGATTTGCAAACAAGTATGAAGAAAATAATTTTCCCTGATTACACACCGTGGAACATTTCTAAAAATATCAGTGCTTGTGCCTCAGTAACATAGGTATTATTCTAATTGCAATATTAATATTCTAATTATACCCTTTGTTTGTTTGTTTGTTTTACAGTCATCCTTGAAAGACTTCTACTCTACCCTATGCATAGATCAGAGCCTCAGTTTGTACCATTGCACTTTCTTTGCCTGTGGTATCATTTCACAACCTAGGCTAAAATATCTATGGTCTTTCATACTTAAAATTTCCTTAGAATAAGACTTGAGTCAGTTAGCTTCACTCATGTGTACCATATATCATGTACAAGACAATCTTGTAAAAAAGGGAGGTTTAGCTACAGTTTCCTAACCATGACTCATCAGCCATTCCTCTGAACAGCATTAGTCCTATTTGTTTTTCAGTTATGGGATGCATGGAAAACAGTCTTGTTTGGGAAAAGTTGTGGGACCAGAGTTTATAGCTGATAGAAGAAAATATTCTATGATAGAATAGGTCATGGAGGTGTTTGCTTGAATTACGCTGGGTAGACTGCAAAATATAATTAAAGATATTAATGAAATTAAAATCTCCTGTGTCAATATAGACACATTTAAAGTTACCATGATTATTAAGGGATGTGTGTTTTTCTTAAGCTTATTTTGGGGTTTTTTTTTTGCCTTTTTTTAAAGGAAATAAAAACAAAGAGGCCTAGTATGTTTTGCATGAGACGTTTTGGACTTTTAAATATTATATTACTGTTGTCTTGATAGTATTAATAATTTTTCTAGCAAAGGAGACCATATGTTTTCAAGGCCACTGTGATATGTGTAGAGGCACTAAAAGTAGCTGAATGTTATCTGTTGAAAAATACAGTAAACAAATTTTGTTTTATTCTTGATGCTAACTTTTTCTCAAATATTCTTTCTTCCGAAATTTTTCCTTGAAAAAGTAAAATTGCTTCCATGTTAAAAGTGCATATTACACAGTGTATCTGATATAGAGTACAGGTATTCTATAGAAACAACACAGACTAGAATTTTGAATTTAAAATTATGATTACAATGTAACATTATGTATGGCAACCATAATGAAAGTGTGAAATTAATTTTAAGTTTGGTGTCATCTGTTAAAAGATATATGATTCCAGTGGAAACCAACTTTTCATCTTATCCATTTTTACCTGGAAAATATTGAAAAACTATTGATTTTACTGCAGATTGGTTTGTTTTGGTTTTATTATCTTTTATAAGTTACTGAAATCCTTAAAAATGTCAAGCCTTATTCTTTCAAAGTAACTAGAACCAGATATAAATGAAGGAATTCCTTACTTTGACAAAAATGGCCTGGAATAAGTTCCTACAGCAGACAACCACAAAAACTCTTATCTTACTTAGCAAAGATTAAGAAATGCTATGTATGTATGTATATGAATGCCTATTTTTAATAACATAAAGACTTTTTATATTCTGACTAAAGTACTGTGAAAAAAGGTGAGAAGGAAATGAGAGTGGTCAAATATTTATTTTCAGTATTTACTTGACTTTTAATTGATCATGCTAGTCTGTATTCTCTTACAGTAATTTAATTATGTATTGCAGAAGTATTTATCCAACCAGATAATAGCTTGAGAAAGGTCAGGTAGAAAAGTTCTGGCTACTTATAATGATGAATAGCTGATTCTACAAAGTTAACATGTTCAGTGGAAATATATTGATTTCATCAATATATTTCTAGTGTCTTCTCTTAAGACCAGAAAATCCAGGTACTTAAGGACATAAAATAAAAACTAGGCTGAGAAATTATTCAGTTCTCATATGCAGTGAGTTAAGAGCCTGAAGAGCATCATCCTTCTTGATGTCTGAGATTTTTTTGCAGAGCTAATGAGTGAAAATGCTTTGATACATTGAAACTTAGGATCAAATTATTGTTATACTTTAGAGCAGACACACACTTTCCCAAAATTTCTTATGCATATTTTGTATTTTTTGTATCTGATATTTTCTATTCAAATACTTTAAGGAAGTTATCACAATTACTGAGGGGAAGAGAATGATTATCAACTTTGTAATATAATTTCCAAACTACATGGACCCAAACCAGAGTATCTTTTTTCCAAAGCTTTAGCATATAGCCAAACAAGGTAGTAATTGGAAGTGTGTTTAGAGTTCATCAGATGCTACTTTTTAACATGCTTTTTTTTTCTTGTATTTTTTACTCCTGTAAACACCTTAAAGTTCCAAGAGCTCAATATTCTGTGTCCAGAACTGTCTGTAAACAAATACTTAGGGAAGAAATATATAAATAGGATAGGCCTATATGAACCATTTTCTAATATTTTCTCAGCCTTAAGATGTTCTCAGATACCAGACATGGTGTCCATGCACCTCGTACCCATCAGTGTATCTCTCTTCCATTTTCCCTGTTGAATCCATGTAAATTTTATGTATCTATGGCAACCATATTATTACATTTTTTAAAGCCAATTCCCTGTAGCATCTACTTTTTTTTTTTTTTTTTTTGAGGCTGGTTCTTACAAGCCTCATTCCATAAGCCTTCATTCTTTGAAGACTGTGAATAATCAGTCATTATCTATCCTCTACATGCCATACATTTATTACATAGTATGACATATCCATCTAAACTAATTCTTTCTGTGTAAAGTTTTATGTCATTTGATAATCCTTTTCATTTTTTGGTCTTGTTATGCTACATTTTTTATAAGATAGGGAACTACAACTGAACACCATAGTTTTACAAAATCCACAGCTCCCATGAATGAAGGAATCATATTGTTCTGGCTTTTTTTTTTTTTTTTTCCCTAAATTCCTCACATTCCTTAATATTTAAGTAGAATTTTGAATTAATTTTAAAAAGAAAACTGGCTTTTTCCTGAAAGGTTTTCTATTAAAAACTTATGAACTTGGTCTTCAACTTTTGATGAGTAACTCAGGATCCATTATTTTATTTGTGAAGCTAGGATTGATTTTATTTTTAATTGCATTTTAAATTTATCTTCATTCATTTTTGGTTCTACTGATAATAATGGGGATTTTTCCAGTCTTTCTGCACTTTTCTGCAGTCTATTTTTGTCCTAATTATGTGGGTAACAGTGTAAACAACAGACTTTCGCACTTTGCTGTGAATTTTCTGTCTTGTTTACTAATTTATGTAATGAGTGATACAGTCTAAATTTTCATTACCATAGAACAATATATTTGGATACTTTCCTGAATATTATTAAAGAACAAGTGCTCAGTGTTCTTTTTACGGTAAAATACATCCTGAACAGACCTTGCATTCCGAAATTTGGTACCAAAATTACTGCCAATAACACGCAACAAATTCTAAGTGAAAAAGTACATCCTTCTGAAATTAATTGACCTTTTTTTCCCCTGTGTTTTTCTCTATTAAATCTGTTCTAGCTGTTAAATCTAGGGATTTGAACACTGTAGTATCAAATACTTAAAAATGATTTGTTGAGCATAGATGTAAAACAGAATATAAAAATTACTTAGGATATTACTTATAAATACTACTTAGAAT
>VZTN01007697.1:7755-31807 GCA_013400515.1 Erpornis zantholeuca
CCCTGATTTTAAACAATACCATGGTAGCACTTTATGTCATGAAAGTTGATAAAACTTTAAGGTGTGTTTCATTTTCTCAAAAGCATCTGATAGAGTCAGAACAAATGAGACTTTTAAAACTAAAGCTCTTAGTTGGGCTGTTTGAGCACATGCAGTTTCAACTCACACTTTGGTATGGTGTGTGTATGCACTAGGTATGCACAAGGACTCAGCAAACACAGGCTTAACCAGTATAACCCTTGCAGTTCATGAGTCTCAGAAGGCCTGTCTCTGGGAGTCTCAGCTCATTTTAGAACTCATCAGCTTCATGTGTTATAAGATTTATTGGAATATAAAACACCGAACTCATTTATACTTTTCTATCTGCAGTTTCTGTTGGTCCCACTCCACTGCTTTTTTTTCACTAAGACCAAACCTGATTTATTGTATTTTGATAACATATGAACAAATCATTTCCTTGAGCAGTCTGCTCCCACCCTGGGCTGAAATGTTGGACCACATCATGTGAAACCTCAGCCTCTGCAAGCAGATGCACTGCTTTACCAAAAGCCATGTGTTAAATTGTGTTTATATTATGTACCTGGCAACAGAGCTGATGTCCATACTCATTATTCATGGAAAAAGAGTCTCATTAGTGGAACAGCATGCACTGTTGCTGAGCTACATCATTATGGTTTCAGAGTTCAGTGTCTGTCAATAGAGTGAGGATGACCTAAATACTGTTGAATTCTGAAAATATTTTTGGCTCTGATTTAACACATATCCATGTTATTTACAGCAGAAATGGTTACGGCTGGGGGAGTTGGTCTGCTTGTACTGATGCTTAGAGCAACTGATTTATTAATTTCCCTGGGCATCCAGTTGCTTTGATAGATATTAAGTGATAACCTGGGCACTGTGTGAAAACTCAGATTTTTCTGGCAATTTAAAGTCAGGTTTAGAAAGAATGGATGCCTTTGTATTTAATCCTAGTGATGCAATAGTTCCTCTCTAAACCTGTCCTTCCTTTCATTTTTTAAAAGTACAGTGTTTTCCAGGGAAAATATAAGCCTTCTGGTTTGCAGGATGAACACCTTTTACAGATTCTTCTCTCACATACCTTTTGCAGAGAAGGAGAAAGATCATGTTACCATGCCAGAGTCCCAAATGCACAGTTCACTTGAGAAGATATTTTAGAGAAAAGGACACATAGAAAGAAAATGGGGTTTAAATACAGAAGATCTCATTCTGCTCCACACTTTGACATTTTATTTGTTAACAACTTACTTAGCAGAATCCTGCTTTAAATTAGTGTTATATCAAAATGCACGCCTTTGAAGAAACATTTTAGAAAGAGACTTCTTTTTCTTGGATACTTTTAACTTAATGAAATCCAAACAGTTAACACAGAAAAATGACTTTTCTAAATTGTAACCTATTCAGGGCTACTCTTTTCTCTGCCCCCTTCTGTCCAATTTCTTCTTGTCCTTACAGATTATGCATGTAAATTCTATTTATATTGAGGGCAGTCTTTTTGTAGAGAGTTGTAGATTGATGAAGCAATTGCATGCAGCCTTCAGTTACATTATCTATGGTCTCCAGGGGTTCTGTAGATAGTTTCATTACTTGCTATGTTTATATTTGAGAGTTTGGAGATACTATACCTGGTGGAGCTAGCTGGGTAGGTGTTCTAAGTGCAAGGAAGAGTTTTCTTCAGAGTTAAACGTGTAGCAAGTGGCAGTATGGAAGCAGCCATTACCTCATACACAGTACTTTATAATCCCTGTGTTTCTTTGAAAGAGATATCTTAAGAGAAAGTTCCTTTTAGTTAAGATTATACCAAAACCTAATCTACCTTCTCCAGTTTGTGTAACAGTAATATTGAGAGAACAGTTTGTCTTTGTTCCTATCGCATCTTTTCCAGCTTCTGCTTGTAAGAACTAATTTCTTTCATCCATATCAAAATCACCTATCACTCCAGCTAGGTCTCAGCATCAGTTCTGTGTCTGTTCATACCATCTGGTCTCCTTTTTTTTGCCATATGATTCTGTGGGGTTTTTTGTTTCTCCTATTTGTGCAAAAGCACAAAAAGACTAATTATGCTAGTCTTGCTCTCTTTAACTTTCTTTGGCAGAAATTACTCCTTCCCGTCCGTAGGCATTTAGGATTAAACTTGGTCAAGTTACAGTGGCTGACACCTGCTTGGTCACTGAAATGCATGTCAGCTAGATTGGCATATGAAATGTTTAAAATCAGCAGTTGTAAATCTTTCCGTAACTCAACAGTGTAAGTTCTAGTTATGGTCATGGCAAAATAAAGACTTCTTGTATGTGCTGACATGGTTTTCCCATTCTATCAGGGGACCAAAATCCAGCCATTAACATAGTGGCTGTGTGTGTTGGGTTGGGGTATTTCCCACTACTGAGAAAGATTGCCAAAAGTACAGATAATCAGAAGTTGTTTTTGTAAGCACCATGTTCATACTCGTGCTTTCTCCAGCATGTTTTCTACTCTGTTTTGTGGGAAAATGAAATCAGTGTTCTAATGGGCTGTTAGATGTTTTTAATAGTGTTTTTCCCCTGATGTTCAGCTCATACTTTTCTTTAATGATTTCCATCACATTACTCTTGTTTTTAGCCATTTGTATCAGCTTAATTCACTTTCTTTCTTATGTCAGTGTTTGTGTCTTTATAGATGACTACATCTCTCTTCTGTCACTGATCCAGCCTGCACATAGTTATTTGCTAGAGTGCTTTCAGTCTTTTCCATAAGCGATTCTTCCTACCACTTGTGCAAAATACAGAATATTTTCTGATAAGTGACTTGTATTTTTGCATTTGTTAATGGGTAAAACAATTGCAACGTGCCTGTCTCTTCATGTTTAGAGCCTTCTGATGACTTGGTAGGGGATGTTGCATCATTCCACATCCAGATTCATAATTTTTTGTTTAGTTGCTTTTTATAAGAACAATAAATCCCATGACTATTTTAGATTACATATGGCATACTGTGCATATCCATAGCCTCTTTCCATCAGTTCAGTCTCATAAGCAACTGCTTAAGTAGCAAGTGAGTAGTAAGAATTCACTTTCCCAACCCTCCCCATACCTGACTGGGGCTTATTGAAAGAAAAGGCTTCTAAATTAAGTCTAGACTTCTGCATTCTGTTTAAAGATACAAGCAATAAGAAAGAAGGACAGTCTTTTTGAAATTGACACATCAGTTCCTATTAGGCAAAAATGGATTTGTCCTGATGGATTTGACAACAGAATAGCAGTCACATCTTTCAGCACATTGTGGGAGCTCCACAAGTAATCACAGGAGGGTGGGAAACAGTATATGTGAAGATATTTTGCCAGATGGCTCACAGAGCTGAACACAGTCATTTATTAAAACTTTGCTTTGGTTCCTCACAGAGTACATATCTCCTAGGGCTAGTTTGGTCATGATTCTCTTGCTAAATTCAAGTTGTTACCAGACATAATTATTTATGCCTCTCTCTAAAATATGAGGGTGCAGTTTTGGAGATGAAGCCTAAACTATATGAGGATTTTAAAGTATTGTAGTCATAGACCAGCATATAGCAGGACCAAATACTTATGGTCTAACATGCAGCAAACAAACAAAAAAAAACCACTTTGGAAAGCAAGCAGGCATGGACCTATTAGGGCTGTCTCAGTTGGACTAGATTATGTCCAGAGTTCACTTCCAATTCCAGCCACTCTGTGATGAACATGAACATTTGTATCGATTTCTTCCATTGCTAGGGGTCTATAAATATTATCCTCAAACAAGTGCTGCTTGCTCCCTAGAAGCATGGTACTGGAAGAAGCCTCCTGGGTGATTCAGGGCCCGCACTGTTGCATTCCCTGCATGATACTGCCCTTTCCGTGAGCTGAGAAAGCTCCGTCCTAGAATCAGTTGATTCGTTTGCCCCACCGTTCTACCTGGAAATCTGTCTCAAATGTTCACTTCACAGAAACTTTCTTTCAGTCTCCAACCTAAATTTAATTCAGAACTCTTTATTCTTGTGCCAAGGTTGTCCTTTACCTAAGAAACCCTTCTCCTCTCCTGGTGTTCCGTGTGGGTCTGCAGAGGAAACAGTTGGAACTTCTCTCAGTCTTGGTTTCATTTAGTTTGATACAAAAACAGTCCAATCCTTCTGTTTGTTTTTGTTGTTCTTGACCATGGATGATCAGATTTGAACATAGCATTCTTTGAGAAATCCCATTTCTTCTGCAGAACGGACTCACGTGGTGTATCTGAGCCTTACCTCCTCTCACCACCTTTCCCTTTCTTAAAGATGCCAGTTGTTCATTGTGAATCATCTTGCAATCTATATGCACAGATATTTTCAGCTCAGGAACACTTACTGCCTAATAAGACATAGTGTTTTGTTATACCATGTTTTGTTTTAGTATACTTAAAAGGCATTTCTCTTTACTGGAAATGACTTTTAACTCCTGATGTTAAGGAAAACTTGGTATATAGAGGGTTATTGAATGTGTTTAGAAATACTTTATCTTCCTGTCATTGAAGATGTGCTCATGCCTATGTCTGTAGCTGTCTTCTATTAGTGGAGTAATTTAACATATCTATCATCCAAACTGCTTTGTATGCTGTTGATTTTAATTACTTTACTACAATTACATACTCCAGTGAAATTATAGTTGCACTATATTATAGGGAAGCCTCTAACAAGATATGTGCATCTCATACTTGAAGTGCAAGTGCATAAAAAGATAATAGGATTTAACAGGTATCTTCTTCCAAGTGCCTCAGTCATTCTGGCAATGTTTTCTGTCTAACAGAACAACATTGTGCCTGGTTGCTTGGTTATTAATAAAGGAAGGATGGTGACTGCTGAGATATGACTGGCTTGTCTGCTTTAACTCCCTTTGGAGCCCTATCTTGCAAGGCCCGTGAGTTCAGTAAATAACAAGTGTCTGCTAACCCTAAAGTAACCAAGTTATCATGGTAATTTTGTCTTTCTAATCAAATTTAATGACAAACCAAGGGATAGATTGTTCCTTAGAACAATAGTCAGATTAGCTGCTCCTCACTTCTACAGTGGACTTACTTCAGTGCCTTGTGTTTGCTGTGCTGTATTTGCTGTTTGCTGTAGGAAGTTATCAGTGTGTGCAGAAGGGTTTGCAGAATCCAGCCTTTAGTGGGTTTGGTTTGTTGTGGTTAGGGTTTTTTTTGTGTAGCCATAATATTCAAATTTTTAATGCTGGCATATTTCGGTCACAAAACGTGACTGCTGGGTACAGATTGCAGAGTCACAGAATAAGCCAAGTTGGAAGGGACCCACAGGGATCATTGAGTCCTTCTCTTAGCCCTCTGCACAGGTCATCTCCAACGTTCACACCATGAGATTAAAAATGTGGAAGCCAGTTCTCTGTAACAGTGAGATCAAATACATCATTCAAGTCTGTTAAGCAGCATTTCTCTCTACCTTTTGAATGCATTGTGTCAATTTGCTGGTAGAAAACATGTATGAATTAAGGTAACTAATGGGTTAAGTCAGGTTTATGGTTCCTGTGTGTCTCTAGAACAGGGTAAAATGGCCAGAGAGTGTGTGGTGAATGTGTGTTTTGGTCCAATATTTTCTTAAGAGGCAAAACACCTTATTTTACTGTTGATCTTTAACTTCACTCAATCTACTGGTTGGTTGCTTGCAAGTCAAATCCATTATTACTTGAATAGTTGTCTTAACTTGTATAGCTGCCACATATTCATATTAGACAACTACTTCTCAGTGAAAACATTAAGAGTGAGTAAGATAGCCCTCAGCTATTACTTAGCTATTTTGTGAACTATGTTCAAATTCAGGTATGCCAAGTTATCTATACATTTATGTATGGAGTAATAAATTCTTTTATTATGTCTCTATCCTGTCACTCTTTAAATTAGTTCTCTAATGAACCCAGTTACTGTTTAAATAGCAGTTCCAGAGGTCATTAACACACATTTTAAAGCCTGTATATCAGGTGAAAATTTAAGAATCCATGTGATGTGGCAGCCTAAGTCCTGAGAAGATAAAGTATTCTGAGTTTGCATACTAATTTTGTGTATGTCGTGCTTAGTCTTAAACATCAATCAAACACTTTTCTTTCTGCATACTTCTAAGTTTTCAAATGTTTAATTTTTTCCTTTTTTTTCAACAGATATAAGTTTACCAAAATCAGCAACAATATGTTACACAGCTGCATTGCTCAAAGCCAGAGCTGTCTCTGACAAGTAAGTGCTTAAGAACCACTGTCCAGCAAAATTCCTGATTTAACATAAGATTTTTCTTAGCTGAGCCCACACCCTAACAATCTTCTGGTTTAGCAGGAAAATTAAGACCTGTGGTAAATTGATAAAATTACTTTATAAATAAAAAATTGTTAGTGATCAAACGTTGCACTTCAGATACTAAGGAAGAAGAAAAGAAGAGAAATAGTGTAAATTCAGTTCTTGTTTCTGTTTTATATATACTGTCTGGGTGAGCTTTGGCTTCCTAGATAGTATAGTGAAGATGCAACTAAAAAGGGTTGTGTGGCTGAACCTCTTCAACTTTGTGTAATCCTGACCACAAAAAGGTAATAACTAAATGTGGATGCTCTGGTAAACAATGTCATTTTACAAGTGCTGTCAGAAGACTGTTCATGTAATTAAATAGCAGCAGGTGGATTTAGCATTATTATGTCAGGGATTCTGAGAGGTAGATGACGTTCATATTTTTAGAGACACAAATATCTGTTCATTCCTTTTATGTTTTTCTCTTGGGTCTGAACCTTCCAAGGTACTGAGCACATCTATTTGATGCCTGTGGACTTGAGAGCACTGGCCCATTCTGGAAGGGTGCTCAGCTCCTTGTGAGATGGAGCTCAAAAATCCCCATTCTGCTCTCAGATACCTTCACAAAAATCCCAAGCAGAGTTGTGTCTGTGCACCTGAGGGTTGAATGCCCCCTAAAGTTGAAAAGCAAATGGAGTGGAAAGCCATTTTCTTGACTGACATCCTGACAGTTTTTGCTTTTAAAGTGTATGTACACATCAAGATCTAAGTAATTTTCTTTCATTCTTTTTATCCTGTAGATCGCCAGTACCTACTGCAACATCTTTCCTCCCTACACAGCGACTCCAGCTTGGGAGGGCAGGGCTAAGGTTGTCACAGCTTTCCCTGTGGTGTCTGCCTGCCAAGTACAGCTCTGGAGTTAGCCGTGGGGTGTGAGGTGAGAAAGAGATTGCATGGTCTGGTTTTTTATTCACTGAGGCAGATTATTTGCCCACAGTTTGGGCATGCTACCCTCAATGGTGCTGCAGCCAGTAGACCACCTGCTACTGCTGCTGCATCGTGCTTCCATCCCAACCTGACCCAGGGGCATTGGGTTGGGAACCTTCCTAAAACTTCCCCAAACCTGTTTTTAATAGAAACTCTCAAACAATAATTTGGCATTGGTTTTTGGGGATTTTTTTGGTCGTGGTTTTTTTTCTTTTATTTTCTTTTTTTTCTGCGACTTCAGCCTTGAATATGCCCCTAGCAAGGTATCTAGAGCAAATTTAGATTAGTGACAGAGAAAGGACTGTTTGAACTGACTTTCTGCCATGATTAGATACAAACATGCTTTCCGCTTCTGCTGGGATTTTCATTGGCCTTGATGTAATAGATCACTCAGAGTTTCCACTTGCTACAGAAGTTTGGAGAGCATAGGAAAATTACTCAGTTTGGTTACACGGGCCCATGTTCTAGATTCCTTTTCTGACTTTTTTTTTACTAGCATTTCTGACTTAATGTGTTTGTTTCTTTGCTTTTGCAGATTTTCTCCAGAGGCTGCCTCAAGGCGAGGGCTGAGTACTGCAGAGATGAATGCAGTAGAAGCTATTCACAGAGCAGTAGAATTTAATCCACATGTGCCAAAAGTGAGTATTGAGAAAACACTGTTGTATCTCTAATATTGTTGAGGATATAACTCCTGATTTTTGTGTTAGAATAATGAGTGATATCGTGGAAAAGAGAGCAAACAATGAAAAGGGAAAGAAGCTGATGGTATGCAAAGATTCTTTGTTTGCGATATTTTTGTTTCGCATTCAGGACTCTGCAACTTGAGATTTTAGCTGAAGTGGATTGCACCAAATGCTGTGCTGCAGGCAGACCATGCATAAAGATAGATTATTATTTGCAAAATAGTCATTAAGGATCTTCTAGTTCCAAGTAGCATATTTTATTTGTTTTGATGATTATATGTAAGAATATGCTTTTAGCATGCTGTACAAAAGAAGCTATATTTGGAGTTCATTTGGCATGCTTCATATAAGTTGCATTAGTAATTCCTTATGCAATAACCTGCCATTGAGTTCTGAGAATGCAAAGCTCAGAGATGAAAAATTGCTGAGAATTACAGAGTAAAAGAAAGGGATTTATGTTCTAATTCCCATACCTGCTCTCTGCGGTTTGTATCTCAGCATAAAAATGTTGCCAAGAGGCTGCTAAAGGCTAACTGCAGATGCTTTTTGGCCATTGGACCTTTTTAGCCTCTGAGCTGCACCCCACAAACCTTTGGGCTAGTATTGCCCTTTGAAAGTAAGCAGCAGAAAACTGGGATGTGTTAGGAACCTGTTCATTAGGTACAGTTGAACACCAAGTCTGGCCAAGATAAACCCAAACCTTCTTCCATATGTACACATGGGTTGCAGAAAGGTAATTCTCATGCATTACAGGAATTAAATGTTTTCTCTGTGAGCTTTGTCTGTTATGCCAGCCACTAAATAGCATGGTGTAGCTGTCTGAAAATTAGGCTGCTTGCTAAATAAAATCATGTAGATTTTCTCTGCAGGCAGTGGAAAGAATGAACTGTCTTAGACATCTTTAGACATCTTTCCCTCCTCAATGTTCCTACATTTACTATGAAAGGAGCAACTCTTTTCCAGTAAAAACCTGATTTTTAGACAAACTTTAGGTGAGATGAGTCCTTTTGTGCTATTAGCTGAGCTTCTATTTTTGTGCCATACTATAAAACGAAAATGTTAGATAAAGCTTGATCCCAGGCCTTCTCTGTTTACTTTCTCCATCCCAATGGTTCTTGCAAGAACACAACCATTGGTATTTCTCTTCTGCCCAGTTGCCAGTTTGACTCTCTAGCCCAGTCCTGTTCAGGGTGAACCTTTATAAATGTTTTACTGAAGCCCAGGAAAATGCCAAGGAAAAATACCAGTTTAGCCTGTCATGACCTATCCTTGGGAGCCTGTTCCATTTTCCTCACTTATCTACATTCTTTTGATAATTGTTTCCATCAAAATCTCTTCTAACAGTTTGCATACTAACATTCCCATATTAACGCACACAGTTTCCATCCTCTCTAAATGAATGTGTTTGCATTTATGTCTCTCATCAGTTACTCTGAGTGGGGATCTTTTTGCTTTAGGTCAGTTTTGCTAGTCTGGCTGTTTCTGGCACTGTTCAGGGACAGAGGTGGTTGGTGCACTGGCCTCCACTTGTGCATGCTCCTAATGTCCATTCTGCTATTGTCTCCAGGCTCTGCACTGCCATGAAACTGGGGCCAGGTCTTCATTTACTATCTTTTTGCTTTTTCTATTTCTGTTTATACTTAAGACCTTGATGTTCTTTGGTTTGACCTCCTTCTCAAAATCCATGTTACTGTAAGTTGTGGCATTTGCTCCGTAACCTCTGCCCTTCCAGACCTCTAAGATCCTGCTTTTCTTGCAGATCAGTACTTTCATTCATCCTTTATGACCTCCTTCCTAGTAGCCAGCTTCTTGTCAGGCGGCTGTTCAATAAAAGCTGAATTTCCTCTCTGACAACTATGCCCATGTGTGAAACACAGATTCTGTATCAGTTTCTCTACTTCTGATTTAAAGAAATTGCAGTCCTCTTCCTCCTTAAGTTCATGTTGTTAATTGATTCCCTCTGTTTCTCAAAGTCTGACACTCTGAAATGGAAAACCTTTGTGGAACATAAATTATCAGGATAACAAGAAAGCAATAGGAGCAGACTCCAGAGGTTCTTTTAGTTCATATTTTAACATTAAAACAGAATAGCCTAATACAGATTAATATACAGCAGTGCTGATTTCACACTCATTCCTTCTGCTATTAGCTAAGGTGTGAAAGTACGTTTTTGGTTATAATTTTACACACTGTAATATCCACACTGCATGGATATTACACCAAAATATCCACTCAGTTGTAATTGAAGTTGTATCCCATTTGTTTTTAATGAAGTGGGGATAAGTTTTAGCAAGCAGCATCATAAGAAATCTAACAGGGCCACAAAACTAATGTGTTTTCAGAGCTTGTCTAGGATCTAAACTTTAGTGAGTCTTTTGTTCAGAGTGAGGAAGAAATAAACTACAAACGTGACAAATTATTTAACGTACTACACAAAAATTTAGGAGTTGAACAGAGAGGTTTGTATTGCCACTGAAGCTGTAATTCCAGAGGGATTTGTATGTACATACTATATCATGAAGAGTACACCATTTGTGGAGTGATTAGGAAAAAAGGTATATGTATACACAGACATACGACTTCATCAATTTTATTGATATGTGTTTGGGGCTTTCCTACTTGTATGTAACAGGACTATAAAAAGCTAATGCTGATAAGCTACCACAGCTGTCTCTGGGACATTTCTCAGTTGTGGAACACCCTTCCTGAACTGATTTGCAGAGCTCTTTCCCTTCTTTCAAATTCCTCCTGAAAAGCATCCCCCTCCTTTCTGTGATGTATGAGACCAGAGGTATTCATTAAAGAGAAAACAGATGATGGTTTGTATATCTGATTGCTAAAAGTGAGTCAAAAGTATGTCCTACACACAGTTGTATGGGTTTGGTATGTAAGCCAGGAGCTGAGTTGATTTGAAGAGAGTCTCTGCTGAAATATGCTGCATTTCAATCAGACAACTTAAATATTGATATTATTTTAAGAAATGACACTTTTGTCTATAAACAGTCTTTTATAAGGATGTAACAAACCATTGACTTAAACACTTTCAAAGATTCATCTGTTCTCTGTTGCATCCCTTCTCATTTTTTTCTTATTTATTTTGATTTTCTTTAGTAAGAACTGTGTCTGCCCGTATGCTTGGGTGGTTTCTAGTAAGTTGTAGTTGCTAATAGAAACAAATAATGCAAACAAATTCATAGACCAGATGGGAAATTAATCTGTTCCACACACCCCATGATATTACAGAGAAACTATTTGAGATATGTTTCTGAGAGTTTTTAACTCTTCTGTGAGACAGTGATTTGTTGTTGTCCAGGAAAAAGGCCAAACTTCTTAATTACCATCGATTCAATGAGAATTTGAAAGGTGACCTAAAAGTGGCTTCACTGGGCACGTAGAAACCAGTATTTTGGAACTTTCTTAAGCTTTATGCTGTTCATCCCACTGGGAGGAGGAGAGTTCCTGGTCAAACAATGTTAAATTCTCATATTCTGGCCTGGAGGGATGCTGTCACAGGTGCAGGAGTGACTGTTTCCTATTTGCAACCTGAGCTGTAATTTCAGAGTCACATTGCACAGTTGAGGAAAAGAAGGAAACCTGCCTGAGTTAGGTTGATTTATTTTATAAAAGGTCACTGAAGTAATGTGGAATGCTAAAAGCACTCACAGCAGAAGAGAATTAGGAGCCAGAGAGCTGTCAATATTGTGAAATAAATAATGTATACTCAATCAATGTAAGCAAGAGAAGTATCAATTCCACCCTGTTGCACTTCAGGTATACAAGGTCCATTGTCATTCTCCAAAAGCTCATTAAAAGACATTCCTGTATGTGTACAAAATGGCTGTAGCTGAGCTGTACCTATCACAATGTCATGTAACTGGCCCAGAAGCCCTCTATAGAAGCACTTGAAAACTACTGTTACACTTGTTATAACTCCTAAATACTGGTCTTTGACAAAAAAAGTTTAGGTTAGAGGGAGAGAAGAGAGATATCAGAAAAAGGAAAAAAAGACAACCCCCAAAAAATTCCAAACCAGAACAATGCAGTGGCAAAGGGCTAATTGAGCTATCTCATGATGGCAGAAATCATTGTGCAACTCCAGTATTTGTTTCTAACTTCACTGAGGCTGGGTCATAGAATCATCAAATCAGAGAATATGCCAGGGTTGGAAGGGACCCACAAGGATCATGAAGTCCAGCTCCCAGCCCTCTGCACAGCACCATCCCCAAGAGTCACACCATGTTCCCAAGAGCCTTGTCCCAGAGCTTATTCTGTCAGGCTTGGTGCTGTGACCACTTCATGGGAGAGCCTGTTCCAGTGCTCAACACAAATCCTGTCACTGGCCGCAAGAGTTGAAGAGATCATTCTGGCTGAAATTTTCTTGGCTGTTTATTTCTGAGCTGGTTCATTTTTTAAAGGAGTGTGATAAGCCCAGATGGTGACAGCATTCTATTTCTTGTTCTAGTTAAAATCTTCATTTGTTCCTGAAAAGCAAAAGCAGTTGGAGATGTGTTGGTCTTACCATCTAGATTTCCTCCATGAATGTCTAGCTCTTAGCTAATGTTTCTTATTTAGCCTGTTGTTGATTCTCACTCTGAAGTGGAACCATGCTTGGGTTCGGAGCTCTGTCAGGATGATAGAAGGCTCCCCTCTTCCCTTTGTGTTCAAAGAATTGATAAGGTATTGAAGTTGTTTTATTTAAGTTGTGAAGGTTGTAGTTCCATCTGAGTGGACGCCAGTGTATCAGGAGTTAAGAGTTAATAGGGAGTCTGTCAAGAGATGTAGGTTACTAGTAGGAATTTTAGTGGTATGGGTGGATTTTGTGTCCCTATTAGTCCTGTAAAAATAAGGGCTGCGTTCTGGAATAAGGCCTTTGGAAATTTTGAGATATGAGTGGTCAGGTTCCCACCCTGAAGTATTTGGTGGCTGAAGAGAAGACTGCACCTATCTAATATAGTACCTTTGATGAAGCATAACAGCAGCCTCTTGGAAACTACAGTCAGGTGTCTTTAGCTAATTTTTTTTCCAAGAGCTCAAGATGTTTGTTGCATGCAGTAGTCCATCAGGACTGTAGTTCACACATTATATGGGCAGCATGAGGACTGCAGCTCATTGGATGGTTTTTAAAGAAAGATTTAAATTTTTTTTTATTGTTTAGTTCCTTTGACGGGAATTTGTCTGCTTGTCCAATATGGGGACTGTGTTGGTTTCACAGACAACCTGCTAGAAACCCAGCAGATTGCTGGGACTCAGTCCTGCCTCTGAAAGGTCTGGGAGCAGTACCTGCAGTTACCATGAAATGGTGCTGCCCTTGGCTATGCTATCTCCAGGTTGACCCTTAGGCCTGCTGGCAAAACCTCCAGGAACTCGAATGCTCTCTGGGCTCTTGAACTCTCCTTGAAAATACAGCAGTGCACCAATGGATATGATATTCTAGGACACCAAAACCATCCTAATTTTCATGGACAGTCATATCTCTCCTTCCATAATAATCAAACTCTACTAACAGCTAGGTAGCTTTTTGGTACCCTTTACTAATGTTCAGAGAAGTTAAGCAGATGGAGGCCTTCAAGTGCTGTCTCACAAGGCCATGTCTTTGTGTGCTTGAGAAATTTGATCTTTTTTATTTTGGAAAGTGCCTGTGGGAACTGTACAAAGTGTTCCAGACAGAATCTCTCTGGGGTTGTATACAGTCGGTGTTCCTGCTGGAAATGCCTCCAGAATAAATTAATTGATAGTTTGTATGCCCAAAAGGTGTGGCTGACATTTGTGCATAAATTAAAAACAATTATGAGTCACAAATACTCTTGAGCCACCTATCAACTCTGCATGTGGGTCTTCTTGAATATTGCCAATCCAGGTTATAGATTTTTTGTTCAGGAAGGTAGCTGTGATAGAGTATTGAGGGAGGAGTGTTTCACATTTTTGATCTGAGGAACTTTTCAAAATAGTTTCTTTCTGAAACTGAGAAAAAACGCAGACTGAAAAGTTAACATAGTGAGGCCTAAGCTTGATTTGCAAGTGTCGAGATACATCCTTCCATCTGGTATATCCACTTGATTTCTTTTTAATTGCTGATAACAAGCAATAAATAAGAATCAAAATAACAGGTTTTCTTCCTAACACTTCTGGAAAGATGACAGTTCTTCCTGTTTTTACTTCCCCTACAAATAGTGACATGTCATTGGGCTTGTTTATGTTTTTTTCCTTTGGTATATTGAGTATATATTTTGGTATATATTTTTTCCTTGAATACTGAGAATTTACTTTCTCACTTAATTTTGCAGAAAATATGGAAATAAGAGTTATGTTCTAAATTAATAAAGCAGTAAGAAACCTGTAGCTCTTGCAGCTGTATTCCATTCTGCTCAACAGGTATAATATGTGTTTTTAAAAGGATGAGGTGCTCATTAGGGCAGTGAATGTTTGCTGTATCCATGTAAGCCTGGCAGCTTCCTCCATTAATCCACCTGCTCTGCAGCTCTCTCAGATTTTTCTGAAAGGCTTTAGGGAAAATCCAGGTATCACACTCATCTGCTCCCACTGCTAATTCAGTTTCTTCTCCTTTAACACTGTTAGCCACATCAGAAACATGTGATTTCTCTCTCCTCTTTGAAGTATTTATCTATTTCCCAGGGTTGACAGTTCTCTTGATCATGAGCTCTCCAAATCTTTTACCTGCTTGACAGCTCCTTCATACAAAGGGATGACAAACTCTAGGACATCCTCCATGACATCATGCTATTGGTGCTCATTTCCCTCTTCTCTTTTCCTTTCCACAAGGCTGACCTTCAATCCTCATTTCTTTATTTTGCCTTCTTTTTTGCAGCAGCACATCCCGTTCACAAAAGTCAACATTTATCAGGAATTGTGTGGGGTTGACACCACCCATGCCTCCCTTTCGCCTCTGGTGCCAGGTTGCCTCCTCAGGGGTGCCTGCACTAGGAAGTTGTCAGTCCCTAGGTCCTGCAGTCCTCCTCCTTCCAGACCAGGCTGTAGCACTGGGTGAGATGGAGGGGCTGCGCTTTCCCTCCTTCTTTGCCAGTGATTAGCCATAACTTTCCTTTCCCAACCTTGTGCTAGGGCCTGACTCACCTCCTGCCTTTTGTGCTAACTTGAACAGTCTGTTAGAGGGAACATTTGATCTTGGGCATCCTGGAAGAGAGCGGCAGTTTCCCTGTGCTGTGGAAGAGCAGTCAGCACACAGCTGGGAAATGTTACGCTCTTCAGGAGAACTGAAACAGGAGCTGATTCAGCAGCCTGTTTTCTGTCTGTTACTCCTTTTCCTGTAAAGGATGCCAACAAGGGGCATATAACAACGAGTATGTCTTTCCCTTCTGCTGTTTCTTTCCCCTCCACTAACACCAGTAACAAGGTGTCTGCTGAATTGGTGAGAGCTGTCTGTCCAGTTAACTTAGTTTAGTTCATGGATTGAGGAGGGAGGAAAAACCACCTACTTGAGTAATGTCTGAGACCTCTATCTTTTCCTGTGACATGAACCCTCAGTGTTTCATCTGCTTTTGCTGGGGGGCGGGGGGAAGCCAGTTATGGGGAGATTCTCTGTGAAAATTGCTTGTGGGTTTAGTCAGTGGTACGTTTCATTTCACATTTCACAACTATTTCAAGTAGCAACTTTAAAGTTTCTATACTTTTACCCCCAGCCCACCCCGGGAAATCAAGCATTTCTAACATTTTGTAACATATTTACTTTGTAACTTGTTATTGGCTACTTAGCTGGCTGCCAATCTTGCATATTCACAGACGTAGCAACCAGCTAATGGCAATGCAGTAAATGCAGCAACCTGTGTGCAAACCACGAGTGCTGTGTGTTTCCTTATAGAAAGGCTTTGTGCACCAAAATGCTTAAAGTCTTCTTCATTTTATTATAAACACTTTTAATTAAAAAGCTCTTGTAATTAAATTCCATTTTCTGCTTTGAGCCCTTTTTTTCATCTCCTTCAGTAAGAGAGATGTTTCATTTTAAATTACTCTGTAGTCCCTGTACTACTGCTGAAGAGCAGAACCATTTGACAGCATATCTTAGTCTTTGGGAATAATTCAATAGTTGTCTTCAAGTGCAATTGGTGATGTTACACATTTGATGAAACACTTATGAAAGAAAGTACTTTAGGGAAATAGACCTTTCAGACATCATAGACCTGCCATCAGCTTTGTGTATTTTATATTACCTCTCCAATGATTGTGCTCTGCTTTTTTATTCCAGTATCTACTAGAAATGAAAAGCCTAATATTGCCCCCTGAACATATTTTGAAGAGAGGGGACAGTGAAGCAATAGCATATGCTTTCTTTCATCTTCAACACTGGAAAAGAGTAGAGGGGGCATTGAACCTCTTACACTGTACATGGGAAGGCAGTAAGTAATCCTCTTTCTTACAAAGGAGCTAATCAAATATTTTTATTGAATGTCATGAAAAAAATAATAGTTTTTTGTGAAGTATAGTGTGCGAGAATTATGGACACTGATTACATCCTCACCAGCACTGAAATATTTGAAATTTGAACTGAAAATACAAACTTCATTTAAAGAGAAAAAGGGGTTTGAAGTCTTGTGTGGTATTTGCTGTGTAAAACTGAACAAAATTTCCCAACTTCTTTGAGACACATTTTCTTGCTCATGGATAAGGGGATAATAATTTATCTTTTTTCATTCCAGGGTGGTAGAGATTTGTTTGTCAGTGTTTGAATGAATAGTTTCAAACTGAGAGTATAATAAGATTGGACATGAGCAAAAAATACTTTGCAATAAGTGTGGTGAGGCACTGGAATGGGTTGCCCAGAGAAGTTGTGGATGTGCCATCCCTCCAAGTGTTGAAGACCAGATTGGATGGAGCTTCAAGCAACCTGGTCTAGTGAAAGGTGTCTCTGTTCATGGCAGTGGAGTTGGAACCACACGACTTTTAAAGGTCTCTTCCAACCCACACCATTTTGTGATTCTGGGAATGCTCCGCTATTTGGAAATGATGAGTGTGCCTGATAGACAGATATATATTAACGTGTAATATAAAGAAATACTGTACTTTATGACTTTTTTTAAACTGACAAACTGGAGTGAGTTCAGTGAAGGATTACTGGGATGCATAGGGGACTGGAATATGTGATGTAGGACAAAATGCTGAGGAAGCTGGTTTTGTTCAGCTTGGAGAAGACTTATGGTGGGTGAAGAGATGATCCAGTTGCTGTCTTCTGACACCCAACAGAGAGATGATATAGAAGAGAGAGTCATAGTCTTCACAGAATGGCCCAGCATAAAGAGAGGAAGCAATACAGACAAGTTCAGACAAGAGAAATTTAATCCAGACATGAGACATATTTTCACAGTGAGTGGTGGCATTGGAATAGGTTGCTGATAGGCTGTGGGACCTCCAGCCCCAGAGACACTCCGGGCTCAGCTTGACATAGTTCTGAGCAATCCGACCTAACTTAGAAATGACCCTGCTTTGAGTGGGAGGTTGGAGTATATGACCTCCAAAGGTCATAAACTAACCTTCTGTTATATCTTATCCTGTCTTTGGGATGTGTTTTTTACCAGGTTTCAGAGAATTTAAAAGTACAATTTATAATCAGTCTTTGGGGACTTTTTTTTGGATTCAGGTTTTTCCTTTAGGTAATCTAGTTCCCCTTTTCTGCTCTACTTTATTCTCTTCTTTTTCATCCTCTCCATATGTTACTACGCATGTGTTACTACCAACATTTTAGTGTGTTTTACCATTTTTTGTCCTCATTTAGCTTTGATAGAAAAGATACTTTGTTACCATGATAATTCCTATAGAAATGCACTTAATACCTCCAGTGTAAAAGTGACTTACTATCTCAGTTACTGTATGAAATGACCTAAACTTGCCTAATTTGCAATGTTGGCTCCCTGGTTTTATTTCTAGGTGTATAGAACACCTTGCTAAGTAATCCATACCAGTGCTGCCTGGGGTTTGCCCTGCTGCATTGTTCTCTGTCACATCTGCTGGTTCTTCTCCCAGTCTGTTATTTTCTCTGTCATAGGTTCATTCCCAATGGCTTCTTTTCAGTGGCTTGCTTTTACGTGGTGTTCCTTCTCTTCTGGATTATTGTAGAAGTCCTTTAGCCCAGGGTTCATTATTTCATCAGTACAAAGAAGTATTTTGCAGGGAATCCTGAACAGATCTTCTTCTGCTTTGTCAGGCTGGGGAGCCCCTAAAGAGCTTTGTACCAGGACCAGCTTTGGGCACAGGAGTCTGGCTGCGCTTGCAGTCTTCCTGCCACTTAGGAAATCAAGTCATCTGTGCCTGAAGGCAACTTAGGGAATTCTCATCTAACTACATTCCCCTTCTTATTATCTCCACATTCAGCAATCCGAACACGTACTTCATTAGCTAGTAGCTGTATAATAGCCTGTAAAGATGTAAATTAGTATCACTGCATAACTTCTGCAGAAAAATCCATAATTCATTTTGTACAGTGGTTTCAGAAAAATATGAACAGTGCATGAGTCCTAAAAACTTTTGTTCAAATTTTGCTCACACATGAAGACAATCAAGGGTTTTAATGTTTTTACAGTGTCTAGTCCAATAGTCATAACATTTGGTCCATATCTTGGCATCTCTGCTTAACTGTAAGTGAAAACCAGTGAAGACATGACAGAGAAATTAAATGTAATTAAATACTAGTTTTAGCCAACAGTCTACATGTAGGACATGGCCAGTTGCCCTTGCTTTTCTTCTAGGTTTTTGTAGGTATTTTATTCATAGTACAACTATAAAAGCCCAAGTGCCCCCACTGTGTTTGGGCCAGGCTCTCTGTACAGAAGGTCTGTAGTTTCAAGTGTTGAAACCAAGTTTCAAAAGTGTCCAAGGTGATGGTTTTTAACTGCTGGTTTCTAAACTCATGTCAAAATTCATACTGTTTGCATGAAGAAGAGAAACCTAGGGGTTCCCAAACACTCCAGTTGCTCTTGCATCAAGTACATGGGTGAGTGGCAAACTGCCTCTGTGCTACCTGAGTCAATTAATGTAAGATAGGATCAGATAATAACGTAGGAGTAAGGCAAAGAAGTACCTACATAAACTGATCCAGATGAACCAGAGCACTTCCTGTTTTGCTGTAAATATTTCATAGTTGCTATCATGTCACAGATGACTGCTGAAATTCATGAAAATCTATCCAGACATTTTTCACTTGTTTTGTAAAAGCAGCATCTTTACATCTCATTTTATTTTCATTAAAATCTTAATATTACTGTGGCTTAGGGTAAGGCAGAAGATGCTTGATTGTCTGTTTCAATATTAAGCCAAATTGGAAGGAAAAACTTGGGTTAGGGATTTTGAAGAAATGAGCATTGAACATCATTCCACTTATGTTTTTGTACACTCAAGTTTGTTGTATGTTAAGATTATACACAGTTTAGATTACTGTATTTGTACTTGGCTTTTTGGGTTGCTATGGAGAGGGGTGGTTAATACTGGAAGACCATTACAGCCCAGGTTGGTTTACAATCTCAGGATCTCTGCCTTCTTTACTATTGCTTTAAATGCAGCAATCAAGAAAAAATACAATAATAAAATTTCACAAAAAAATACAACATAATTTCAAATGCAGAGTGCACAGCTGAAAGTATTGGGGGATTGTGTATTTATACCAGTTCTTAAATCGTCTTGTAAGCAAGAGATAATGGAGTGTTATTTTGTGGCAGTGGGCTGTACCTAACAACTAAAGTGTACAGTGCTTCTAGGACATCTGTTGGGGAAAATATTGCTTCAGTGACTGATGTTTATAGGAGTAGTGAGAATAACATGTTGATGACATTTTAACAGTGAAAATAATATATAGGATAATGGAAAAGGATGCCTTGATTGCAAAGCTGTATTTCAGTCAAGTATTCTGATGTTTCCATAAACCACACTCAGATGGCCTATGACATCAACACATCAAGATTTAGTAACCCATTTCCCTCCCTATCTGTTACTATTTTCAATTTTAAAAATTCATAAGATTAAGTATTATTTAATCCATGACCTGAAGATTTATATTGGAAACCTGACTTGATCCACTGCATTGAGAAAGAATGCATGAGGAAACCTGGGTTTAATAATTTAGTATTAATCTTTGATTGCCAAATAGAAAACAAAAACATGACTGTGTTGGAAAACTGGTCCTCAGAGCTCATGTCATCAGTGTTACCTGGCTTGCTGGAGTATGATGGAAAAAGAGTAGTGTATTTATTCCATTAAAAACTTCTTTATGCTTGATGCACAGAGACTGTGAGTATTGGTCTGAATTTACAGGCTTGGCTGGTCATTTTTGTAGGCTATTACCTGTTGTGTCAGATACACTTCTTTCCCCTGAAATTCAAAAATTCTACAGCCTAAAAGCCTAAGACAAAATGTGTAAATTTGGCTATGAAATTGGAAGTATAATGGGCTTTGATTATGCAAATGTTTTTGTATGTCCTTGTAAAGTGGTCTCACCTGACATTCATGTACATTGTCTCAAGAATAAAAATAAACATAGGAGTTTTTGTGATTAAAAGTTCAATATATATTTATATTTTGGCGTTACATTAAGCAATTTATATGCTGTTTGCAACCAAATATAAATGTTTTGCCTATGTTTGTTTTTCAGAATTGCAAGTATACTTAAGTATGACTGCCACACTCACAGTAACTTATGCACCGTGTTTTCTTTTCAGCTTTCAGAATGATCCCCTATCCACTGGAAAAAGGACATCTTTTCTACCCTTACCCTATTTGTACAGAAACTGCAGATAGAGAACTACTACCATGTATGTTCAACATTTTTCTTCTTACCATTGACAATGGAGAATCATTTGCCCGAGTCTTGCTGCAATCTCCTTTGATGCCTTTTAAATTAAGTACACAGGATTAGAATAACGATGTTGGCAGTGAGTCCCTGGAGCTCTGATGGTTCAAGAGGCAGCTCCTCAGCATAGTACATAATAGTTAGCCATATTTATTATTTTTGAAAGTTTACAGACAGGGAGAGAGATTCCCAATGAGATACAAATCAGTTAGATCTTGCTATTCTCTCTTGGCAAGACACTGATCTTTCATTTAGGTTAACATCCCATCAAACCAACAGCACAGTGTCACAGCCTTGTTAATCTTTGGTAGACACACTAGCAACTTAAATTCCAAGGCAAGATTCAACTTTGTTGAGTACAGCTGGATCATTATCCCAGCTAGTACTCGTGACAGGTTGTGCTTTCGTTTTCCAAAAAGCAGTCTTAAATAGCAAGAAAGGGTTTTCTTCATGTTATGGTGTGTGTACTATTATGAAGAGATTGATGTGAAATCATCTCAGTCAATTTTATGTGGGTTTATGGGGTGTATTAGGAAAGTGCCAGCAGTGTTCCCAGATATGGATATAAAGAGAGATCCAGCCCTCACAAAGTGTTACAGTCCAAGCTAATGAGACTCGTTGCAGTGCATGCAGTGAAGCACAAGAATGCAGAGGAAGAGCCAAAGCAGCCAATCTTGCAGTTACACTTCAGTCCCACATGCATTCTCTCAGTGGAACTCCATGTGAGCACAAGTGGAACACACACAAGTTTGCAGAGTCAGGGCAGAGGAGGCAAATAAAAGTTGATCCAAGGAAGAAGATTCTTCTCTCACATACTCTCTCCCTAAGAAGGAATAAAGAGAAATTTGTTCTGGAACAAGTAAAATGAAGCCTGCTTCTGCTGGGAAGGCTGGTTTTGAGGGCATTTGCACCCTTTGTGGTCTTTCATTCAGAACCTCTCTGGCCTGGGCTGAAAAATGTGTTGCCTCTTTTTATAAGCCTACATGAGTGAACATTAGGTGAGAATAATACAGCGAAAATCCACTCGTTGCAAGTCTCTCCTTCACAGCACATTCTTGCTGATATTACGCAGAAATCCTTGGCAACTGATAATATCTCCCCACCCCATTATAATCATCCTAATTATAACAACACCTCTCAGCGTGCTCTGCTTGCTTTACTCAGAGGGATGCTGAGCTGGGAAGGGTGGAGTGTCAGGAGATTTAGGAATGACAAAGTCATGCAGAATAGCTCAGCGTTCTCTTTTTAGATGCAAAACTAATCGTTCTTGTCAAATGTTAGAAGCGAGGGACTCTTTAACAGCGTATGCAGACAGTGTGTTCTGCTCTGGCAGTTACAGGAAATGCCTTTCACTGCAAAATCTCCTGGGTTAGAGGAGGGAAGGGTTTAGCATACCCTAACAGACACAGGTGGGTTACAGGGGTTTTGCATACCTGTCCACACCCTTCAGTTGTGTGTATTTTATGGGAGAGTCAGCTGGAATTGTATCAGAACACAACAATCTGATAGGCTCTCCAAATTAAAAATATTAACTACAAAACTTTTTCCCTGACTGGATAACAGACTGGAACAGCAGGGTTGAGCCTGTGTGAAAAAGCCGTGCTAGAAAAGCATAGATATCCTAGACTTTAAAAGTCCATGATCTGGTATTTCTAATCTCTGTGTTTATTTTAAATCAAAGAGAAGTTGTGATCTAGTTTTGTTTTTTTAACTGATCAAAAAAGCAGACTCAAGAGTCATACGTATTTTTAGTTTTTAATATTCTAATTTAAACTCTAACAAATTCCTGCTTTCGGTTTTGAGAACCAGTCCACTCTGGATGAATGCAGTCACAAATATTATCCTGCCATGTTGCTGGATTACCCTGTGCTTATTTTGTCGGCAAGTACAATGGGATGAGAGCTGGTCACTGAAGCAGAGAAAGTAGGCAAAATGGAAGAATAATGTTTCATATATATGAATAGCCATAGGATTTGAGTATATGGGAAGCCTTGAGGTTGGTCCTATATGGGAAAAAAAGGTTTCAAAGTTTGCATTTATCTTGACTGTAGCTCAAAACTATAGACCAGAGCGAAACACAGAGGTAAGAGTCCACCCAACCTTTTGTCAACCCAGACAAATTTTCACCTTGAATCTGAGCTGCCATAAAGGTTTAAGGAATATATCCTTCTTGTAAAATATTCATTATCCTCTTCTAACCCTTTTAGTCATCTCAGTGCTGCTTTTTCCAAAGTCCAGTGAAGAATTTTTTATACCGGAGTCAAGGAAATTTCTTTTTTCCTCTCTGTGTATATTAACAAACATCTTAAAATGTCACTGATCGTTTAATTTCCAGGTTTTAAAATACCTGTTTTTATGTCCGACTTTTAGGATCATTTTTCTTGGCTCTGCAGATTAAACACCCCGAATTTACAGTTACAAAGGCTGTAGCTGTACAGCCTGCTTTAACTGGTCTGCAGCGGTGCTTCTGTATGGTTGTGTGCTCTGCTGCTCCCAGGCACATGTTTCTGCTCTCTCTGTGTATCAGCATTAGCAAACATGCAGCCATGGGGTTAGTTAATGATTTGCATTTTAAAAATTTATGTTTATTTCTAAGTCTGGTTTCTGGGATTAGCACAGCTGCACTATAGTTAGTGCTGCCACAAGGAAGGCAAAAATAACGTGTACATAGCACCAGAGTAAATCAGAAATCTGATCTTTAGAGAGAATTACGTGACAGAAATGACTGACACAACAATAATGTCCTTAGATGTTTCAGGCCTTCTGTGTTGTTCTTCCTTCAAAAGCACCTCTGTGTGTCTCTGGTTGTTTTAACGATGTAAGAACAGTGGTTTGGAGTTCACCCTGAAACCTGAGAATGTGAGTGCTGGCTTTGGGGTTCTGTGAGTTATTTTGCATTCAGAAATGCAACATCCTGTTGGAAGGATGAATGGTTCATTTATCCAAGAAGGGTGGCTTTTTGTGCAGGCTATTCTGGGCATCTAATNNNNCTGCTGGACTCTGTTCTTTCACAGCCATGCTGGCCCTCCTGACACATCAGTTCCCAGAGCTTATGGGGGTCTTCGCAAAAGCTGTGAGTATTCTCTGCTGCTGCTCTCTTCTGGTAAATAAAGACAGCAGTGAAGACAAAGCTGAGCTAAATACTGCCAGGCATTAAATATCTGCATATTCAGAAGCATCAGTCCATATCTGAGCAGGGGAACATATGCACAACTGTCAAGGTTGCTAATCAGTAAAAGCCACTGCTGTTTGTCTTCTCTGGTTTATATGGCTCTCTTGTTAGGTTAGATGCCTTGTGATGTTGCCAAAA
>VZTN01007697.1:33920-69695 GCA_013400515.1 Erpornis zantholeuca
AAGTAAGTTTGACTCTTCCATAATGAAATTGAAATAATCCAGTTCTTCCTTGATATTTTGTCAGACTGAGTATAAATAACTTTAAAATGTAGATGTTGGGATTTTCTCTTGGCTAGGAAGAAGCATTTTAATAGCTTGTGCTTTTAATTTTTGCTAGCCTTTCTAACAAAAGGTTTATGGAAGTCAATTAAGAAATAAATACAGGCAGAACAAATGTCTGATTGCATGGCTTGGATAAAATTGCCAGGACACTGTTGCTAGTATCGAATTTCTTTCTTTGACATACAGAAGTTTAACAATATCTGGGAAATCATTAAAAATATAGAAGGGTGGGGTCTTTCATAACATGATAACAATAACAGTGTATCTTAAATAAATTTGAGAGTTGTATTAACACAGAGATCACTATATAATTCCAGTCAACAGACCTATCTAAAAGTGTACTGCCTAGTTAAATTTTTTAGATTAGTCAAACTTCAGAGAGGGTAATTTTTCTGATTTCATTCCTTTGTTTGCCTGAGATCACTCACATGATCTGTCTTAATAGTTCCTGTGTGGTGGATGAGACCTGAATTCAGCAGGTGGGTTTGCCCTGGGAGGTATTTCATCTGCTTGCACCTCTACAGATGCTAATGCAGGGAACACATGGATCCAGTCACAAGGACTGAGCACTGAATAGGCACTTTCTCCATGTAAACACCAACCACACTGTGAAAAGCTTGAAAAGAGACTTTTACATGTATATTTTAATCAAATGGTGCTATTCAGAAGGTGCTACCAGAAAGCTGCTTTCTGACAGCTTTGAAATAGCCAGGTTGATGGTTTTCTTTTCAAGCATAAAATAGTAATAGAAAACAGGTTTCCTATCACCCCTTCTGCCACCCTGAATTCTTACTCTATTGCTGGTGCTGGTTTTTTCGATCTCTGTAAAAGAGGACAGTCAGTGTCAAAAGGAAATGCCAAACAATTTTAAAAACCCCAAAACCAAACCCTAAGAAAATCTTTAACATGTATCATGCTGACTAAGCTCTCTTGGGTGCTGGCAACAAGCTGGATAGGCATCTGCTACTGAGGAAAAGAGCATCAGGAGCATTCCAAGGGCCAGACAGCCCCAGCAAAGCTATAGTTTACATCACCTTGCCCAAGAGATTAGGTGGTATCCTCAACTTCTTGTTGTCAGCAAAGGTTTTGCTTGGACTTGATAGAAGTCAGGTTTTGGTATCCATGAGTTCAAATGTATTTTGTAGACCCACTGATTTTCCAGCTGGAGAAAAACTTGGCTTGCTTTAAGCTGCAGATAATTTGCTGAGTTTGTTAGAGAATACAATCAACTACTTGAGCATCAAAATTCCTATAAATTGCAGTAAAAGTCACTGTCAGGCAAATTATTCTTGTTTCATTGATTTAACAAGTATGTAATTTGCACTAGTTACAAAGCTGAGTTTCATTTGAGTAGATGTGATGGTACAAGCTTACCACATAAATCAAGTGCTGCTCAAATAGCAGAAGATATCCTCTGAAGAGCTTTTTGCATTTTCCAGAATTAAAGGAACATTTTTATTTAAGCACTTCAGAGCTTAACCAGAGGGAATGCTTCTCCTTGGGCTAGCCACTTGAAACAGAAAGAGCAGTCTCTAAGATTAGGTAAGTCAGCGTTTCATTGGTTAACCTGTGGCTTATGTTATATAGCTTGACCTTTAGCACCAGAACCGAAATACTCAGTTCTGCTTCCATTAGTTTTTCCTTCGACCTGTGCTTATGACAGAATTACATTACCAGTGGTGGTGGTGTTTCCTGGTTTTCCCATGACGCACAGGTTGTCCATGATGTAGTGTCTGCATTGTATGCAAACACATCCAAGAGGAAAAAAAGGATTCAAGTGCTTACTATTGCCTTTAAAATGCATAAGCATCATAAATGCTGTACTCTCTCATACACATGTAGGGCTCCAGCATAGGTGTGTGTAATGTGTAGAGCTGAATTGCAGGCAATGTAAAGCACAGTTAACATGTATTTTTCAAAGTTTCAGGAGTGCTTTGAGTACCTGAGTTCTGCGATGTGTAGCTGCCAGTGCTTTTTTCCTGTGATAAAATATTCACTTGATTTTTTCACATTTGCTTGTCTGAACACTGATATATTGAAGTCTCTTTGAATGTTGCATTCTGTAATAAAGAGAGGATGCTAATATAAACTTTAGTCAATGATGCAGAGTGTGTTGAGATAAATGACAGTTAGTGATGCCTCAGTGTATATAGCAGATCTATAGATAACCCTGAACCACTTTAAACCTGCATCTCAAGGCACACTTTTTGTCTGTGAGGTGGTCTGGCAGACTTTCTGTTACGAAAAAGCCTCTTTCTCTTCAGTAGCTTTTGGGTTGAGCCTTTAGTAGCTTCAGTATGAGCTTCAGTCTAGGATGTGAGATGTGTGAAAACTTCTGTAGTTCATCACTTTGATCTTTGTAAAAATGGGGCTCTTGCTTTCTTTACTGCAAAATACAGAAATCTCTTCGTATGCAAAGTTCAAGAATTTGAAAGTCTTTATATGTAAATTATATAATTTTCATCATGCTGGAGGATTTTACAGGGGAATAGCAAGAATATCTTATCTTATTGGACAGCTTTATCTTGAGATGTATTGTCTCCTGGATTTTGATCTGAATGTGTATCTGCTTTATTTACAGTTTCTCAGCACCCTCTTTGCCCCTTTAAATTTTGTGATGGAAAAGGTAGAAAGTATCCTGCCCTCCAGCCTGTGGCACCAGCTGACGAGGATCTGAGGGAGCATGCCTGCTGACTGACTGCCATGACATCTTCTGTGCCAACTTTTTGTTGACGACAAGAAAGCATGATAAAAAAGGGAAGCAGTTATAAGACTTAAAAACTCTTCATGGATTGTCTGTTCTCATATAAAAACTGTTTTGTTGTACAAAATACATTGATGTTAGGTTCTATTATATTTTGCCTTCAGAAAATAAAGAAATAAACTTTTGTGTATTGTAGTATTGCTGTCTTTTGACTTTTTCAGAACACAGATTCTACGTTTTGTTTTTAAACGTGTGGTATCTGTTTCACACATAGCTAGGGCATAGCTACACATTCAGCTAATGAAAAGACACTACTGATAGTACAATTTTGTCACTGCCTTTTCTTAGGGAGTTCAATTAGGGTGAAGCCCTCACCTGTAGGTCTAGATGAGGCTTCTAGACAGTCAAAGCTCTTGCTTAAAGCAGCTTTAGGCTCTCCAGGCAGTTTGGATGGCACATGGGGCTTCTGATTCCCTTCTCTGCACAGAAGTCAGCTGATCCTCATTTGAATTTTCAAGAAGCCCACATAATTGACAGATTTTCTTCACACCCCTGCTGTTTCAGGTACCTTCTGAAGGCTCATTAGCAAAATTGGTGTTAGTTCATGCGCAATTAATAGAGAGGTTGGTGTTTCAGTATACTGATCATCTCAGGTAATGTTATCCTTGTGCTGTGGCTGTTTAGACTGAGCCATTCTAGATGGAAACTTCTGAGGCCAGCTCTAAGATGAGGATTCTGATGTGGAAGTTGAAGCAAACAGTCCTCTCTGTCAAGAAATGAAAGCGCATCCTTAGAGGTGTCTCAAGGACATTTTTTTCCAACTCACCTTCTAGATAAGGAAGCATAACCCTGATGCAGTGGATCAAAAATGACACTTTACCATTTCAACTTTGCTGTTGCTCTTGAAATGCTGAGTGGTTTAAGGGACTGGGATCAACAACAGTTAAGTTTGTTTATCAATGAGGAAATGAGTGAGCAGACACAAAACTCCCAGTACTAGAACTGGTATAAAAGAAAGTGTTTCTTAACAATAGGAGATGCATGACTTTTTTTTTTTCCACTTGATCACAGATGCAGTAGTAGAAGACAGATGTTTGTCCAGGTGAGCAAAAGTACCATTTTAGCACTCCTGGGCTATGAGATTAAAAAAAGGCAGCTCTGTGCCAGGAGAAATCAGCTGTAAGAGTAAGACCTGGGGGAGGATACAGGAGATCAGAGAGCCCCATGGAGAAATGTTAGAGCTGGTGGGGCTGTAAGGTAAGGGGTTTCCATACAGGTTTTTTCATCTCTGGCTATTACTCCTGTAAAACAATTCACTGGAATGTTGAAATTAGTCTGGCTTGGAGTTAATGTAGGATGTGGCATAAGATGAGAGGTAATGGATTGCTAGTGGATAAGCATGTGGAATTATGAAATGGACCAATATTTATGTTCTCCTATTTTCATCTGAATTGTTAGAACAGCCACAGAAAACACCCTCACAGCAGGTGCTGCTATGTATCTCCAGCTGAAAAACTAGGGATAACCATATTGATTTGTTTGCCTCACAACAGCATTGTCAGAATTATTTAAAGCTGTGAAAATCAGAAGGATCAGGCATAGTCAACTCTTGTCCTGTGCTGCTTTGTATGACTTATTCCCAGCCACCTGTACCCTACATTGCAAAAGAACAATTTTTTTGTGATTCACAGTCCTAAATATAAATGCATTTGCATTTGCACCTCAGTGTATATGTAACTATATACAAATCTCCATGTTTGTCAGCAGCTACAACAGTTTGGCCTTCTCTTCAAAGATATGATGATCTGTGTGGGAATTACTATTTTTAATACTCTGATAAAAAGGATTGCTTAACTCCTGGAAGAATCACATCCTTTCCTTGAACTATGGGGAACATTTAGGAACTCAAAAATACCTTTATGCAATTTTATTTCTACTACTTCTAGTATCTGTCTCCCTAATAAGCAATAATGGGCCATGGATTTTATCTAGAAAATCTCTCTTTAATTATAATTCTAGGCTTCTGGAAGACTAGGCAAATCAGACAAAACTATTTTTTTTTCATTGGGCAGAGTTTATTGCCTTTGGCTTTGCTGCCTCTGACATGTTTCCTGTGAAGTTCAGTATAGCTTAGATCAAAAAGCAAGCACAGCCCGTGATTATAATGATGGAAAGCCTCTGGCTTAGTGCAGAGATGAGCCTTGTGGAAATCTGGTTCAGATAATAACTCATCTTCAGATTTAGGGGTGGAGGAAGCTTTTTAACTCCAAATGTTAGCAGTTCCTGGTTTTTCTCTTTAAAGACAACTTAGTAGGATTGTGTGCACGTTATCTCTTCACACTATAAACTGCATAGAACAATAAAGGAGAGGACCCCCCCCGGGAGTGTCAAGTCAAGCTGGCCACCTTCTGTCTCTCCCTCCCACTGGACAGATTTTACAGCTGCTCCCTGGCAGGAGCTGCACTCGGAGAGGTGAGCGCTGCACCAAGGGAAGGGCTGCTGCTTTCTCTCTTTCATCATTTGGTGTGTATGCTGAACATATAGACTGTTTTTTTCAGAGCCTACAAGTCCTTACCCCGGTAGAAAGGAGGAAAACTATCAGGAGTTTTGCCATGTTGAAGAAATCTGCAGAAGCTAAACATCCAAAGGAAGCTGCACCTCTTGCACACACCACACACACCCCTTCACAACCAGTGTGGCTGTCACCTTGTGGTGGCCCTGAAAACTTCAGTGGCTCTAGTTAGAGCAGATTGTACAAGGTAGCCCCTAGCTCCATCTGCCTCCCACCACAGAGGGAGCTGTCAATGTATTGATTCATATGCATTTGCTTCTTTCACACAAGAGAGCTTACTTTATGAAGTTACATGCATTTCACCAGGCAAATGAGCTGTTACACAAAAGAAACAACCTAGAATCATGGTTGCGGTTACAGCCCATGAGCTGCTGCTCTCTTTCTGATAATAATTTAAGTTTGTTTGTACCGTTTGAAGTGGCAGGTAAAACCTGCAGGCTGTAACATGTGACCACAAAACCACTTCTGCCCTTGGGGGCAGCCATCACCTGCATGAAGCCCTTCCAAAGAGCGCGGGGCAAACACTGTGGAGAAGATCGAGCCTTGGTACACTTTGTGCTGCCACACTGGAGTAAGAGCAGGTTTTTCTTAGCAAAAGCACCCTCCCCAGATCCAGATCTTCACTAATCCTCAAACACTCCTTTCCCCCTTGCCACCATACACTGAGCTCCACAAGAAGTTGGACATGAAGCCTGCAGGCAGTGACCAACAGCTGTGGTTTGGGCATGCATGCTGGCTGCCCTTCAGCAGCTGTGCAGCACAGTATGAGAAATGCAGCATTTTATTTCTAATTCACATCTGCAAAGAAATTAACACAAGGATGGGAGGCCAGGATGAGTTGCACAAATTTGTTTTAGATATTTTTCCAGGAAAAGGAAAAGCAGCCATCTCTCAAGCTTCAACGCCCACATGCCCTAATATACACCACCATTCCTAAGTCATTCCCCATTCTCCATGTGGTAAAAGAAAATTAAACTTTTTTTATGAGATTTCACCTATAACAACACAACACACTTTTTAGGGTAAAGTTTGTTGAAAATGGTGGGGAGGGAGCAATCCCAAAAAGCTTGGCAGGCTAACAGCATTTAAGGGCGCTGCTAGATCCTGAGTTCATGCAGCAAATTAAAGGGAACTCCCTCAAGTAAATTGGACTGCATATTTAAAAAAAATAATCCTACAACCTTTAGCCTCAGCTAACATTATTCTGACACTAAAATGTCTACCTAGAGACAGCTATTTCCTCTTCACGACTAAATACATGAGTAAATTTATTCCATAGAACAAAATACAACATTATTTCAGTTGCTATGCCTGATTTCTGTTTCTTCTTTTTTTCTCCTCTTTTTTTTTTCCCCTCTTACAGTCTTTGTTGGATTTGCTGAAGATCATGGAGGGACCTTTTGTAGCAATATTTACACCTCTGAGTGTCTTTTGCCACTAAGAAATAGCAAAAGTTTCTGAGAGTGCATTTCTTTGTTGGAGAGGCAGCAGAAATGCCTACAGCTGTAAGAAGCCTACCTTGAGCTGTTAAAAAACCAAAAAAACTCATACATGCAGAAAAAAACTGTTGTCAAGTAAGTGGTCAGGTCAGTGCTTACCCATTTTTTACCCAATGTGTAATATTCTGGGTCTCCTCTAGTGAAGTGGTTTTGATGCAGGCATTGCATCACAGCTTATTGATATGGCACGTGCCTGAAATGGGAACATCAGCTTGCTGTGCACACCTGGGTGGGCTCACTTCTGGACAGGGTAACAAAGGACACTGAAAAGGCCAGGGAACTCAATGTTTCCATCTTCCTGGTCTTACTGGTAAGACCAGCCTTCAGGAGCCACAGGCCTCTGACCCAGGGGAAGGTTTGGAGCAAGAAGATGTTTCTTAGCAGAGGAGAACCAGGTTGGGGAATAAAAGTTAATACACCTTTGGTACAGTGACTCAAAATCACTTTATCTGGAACTGCAGAATTCAGGTGAGTTGATTTTCTGGAATATTAAACAAATATCAGATTTAAGAAGAGATCTGGTTTCATTACCCTTCATTCAACTACATAGAACAAGTTCTCATAAGAATGAGCCTTTTTTCTTTTTTCCAGAACACTGAAATATTTCCAGCTTTATTACATAGATAATCTTTTAGACTACTCCCTGAATCTTTAAAAAAATGGCTCTAAAAACTTAAAAATCATTATACTGCTTTTAAATTCTTTAAGGCTTAAAGTATGATATTGCTGAGGCTACGAAGTACATGTGGATTTAATTTCACAGTGAAATCCCAATAAAAATTCTCCTTGGAGCTCACCTTTAAACACAATTAGGTATGAAATTTTCCTTATCCAGCCCAGAGCCAGGATTGGCAGTAATGAAGAGGCCAGCAGTTTAACCCCTGAGCTGCACGTGGGTACCTATGCCCAAGTTATACATGCACAGCATGTGCACAAACACGTGGGCAGGGCTGTTCCCACCAGCAGTTGGTTTACAGACAGAAGTGTGATTATTGTTACCACTAGCCATGATCATTTCCATATACAGTAACTGAAACATTATCTTATTGTCCAAATAAAGAACTTTCTGGAGCCCCCTAATCTTTTAATACCAGCTGTGGCTCCTGGAGATGAATTACCCATTTTAATGATGCAAACGGTTCCCAAAGCCTTGCAGATGTAAATGACTGCTCCCTCAACACCACTTAATGCCAAACCCCCTTCTTTTAAATAGTCTTTTCAAAAAGTTCCAAAAACAAAGCATACCCAGAATACTCACTTTATTTCCTTGGTTATCTACTTGGATATTACTTTTTCCTGCACTGTTTGTAGCTGCTGGGGTTCTTCCAGTCTATTTCATTTTCATATGAAAATTTTACTTTCATCTTATAATACGTCTTAATACTCATTCAACCTCCTTTACCCATGTTATTTTTTCATTACTTTGCCTTTCTATGCTCTTCATGGGTGCTTTTTCAGAGCCTTATTATAATTATTGGCACAGAACCCATTTTCCTCTTGGTTTTTGTGGCTGATCTCTGCCCTGAGGAGAGGCAGCTGGTCTCTCTCTAACCCAGTTCCTCTGCACCAAGGTTGCAAGTTCTAGGCCTCATAAGCAACTTCTTGTTGTGTGCTGATACCAGCCTGGCACACAGGCCTGGCACAGCCTATAACTGCCTCCATTACAGGCCGATACACTCCACACAATACACATCACAGGCATGGGTTTTTGCAGAAAGTATGCAGAAAAAATCTAATTTGGAAGTCCCCATCTGAGTGTAAATTATAATTTTGAGCACATTTAATAGATTTTATTAACTTTAAAAGAACATAGAAGCTGGTAACTTCTTTAGAATCCAAGTCATTACTGAGGCAAGGCATTTCCTTCTCCACCACTGTTCATGAATATTTTTTCCACTATTTTGTATGTGAAAAAGAAGAGACCTTATCTTTAGGTAGTTGAGTGTCCTGTACCCAGCTTTCAATAGGCTGAAAAAACATTCTCTTCAATCCTTCAGGTCAGAAAAAAAACCCTTCAGCAGTTAATATTAATTACTTTCTAAAAATTTTAAGGCAAGTTTTCACAAACATATAACTAAGACATTTTCTTTGACTCTTTAATAGTTCATTGAAGTGTTGTGGCTGAGTACATCTCCTGCAATTTCCTTTGCTTCGGCCATGGACCAATTCGTGCCCCACAGGAAGCCACAGTGTGCTAATGGTGGCCAGCGTGGCCTCAGGTGGCCACCTTCCTGGAAATTCTAGTCCAGCAGGGATGAGCAAACACCCTTCCATTATAGCTTTTCACCAATCTGGCCCCAAATTTTCTTTCAGGGGGAAATCACCAACCAGTGCTCAAACTCCCAAGGCATTCAGTATCCAGGGCTCAACTGTGACCTGCCCAAGATCCTTCAGAAAATGCTTGAGCAAGCCCAGCCCATGCAGCTGGTGGTGGTGATCTTGTAAAAGTGCCACATTTTGTATCTTCTTGTGTTCCTGACGGCAGGAATGAATTGCCACAAGGATTCTGGAGGAGAGTTACATGGTGGTTGGAAGACTCTTGGCATAAGTATATCCTTCCAGAGCTGCATCAGTTTGTGCACAGAGAGCTCTGCAGCAACACTGCCATGCAGAAATGCAAAGTAAATGCTGAAGGGTTTGTTTCAATTATTCAGCAGCTTCTGTGCAATGAAAAAGGGCAAAACAGGTACAAAAGTCAAAAAGACCTCTGATGCATTCCCTGCATGGAAGGACAAAGGCTGTGGTCCTCAGTGCCAGTAGCCTGTGCATCATGTCCGGGAAATCCAGCCAGCGCTCTTTGGTGCTTTGCAGGTGTGAATGTCCACCACTTCCAGGCAGTCCTGGCAGCGCACAGCACAACACCAGTGGAATTTGCACTCACATTTTGTCATCCTGCTGACACGGGAGGTGTCGTAGCCTCTCCCACAGCACATCACTTCACAGCTGTCCATGCCACGGGAGGTTTGGTTACACACCCGGCCAGCTGTCCCAAGGGACCCTGCAAAGGGAAAGCAGCAAAGGTCAGGAGGCGGATTAGGAGACTTAATTTGCAGTGTGTGTGATCCTTCAACATCACATCACCCAAGATTCGATATCAAGCCAGAGAAATGCCTATAACAAGGTAAAATTGCTCTCATATTTCCCCTAGAAATCAGGTTTGGAGATGAGAAGGAGTAAAATGGATGAAATACTTCAATGCTCTGCCTGATTCTGTTAATATCATCATGCTTTACTTCATCCTTTTTTAGCTTTCCTCCATAGAGCAGACACCCTTCCTGAGGCAGCCACACAGCCCCTTCCTGCTCCCTGCATCCAGTCCTCCAAGACTGTCTGAAATGGGATGCCCAAGTGGAGCATCTTCATGGTGCTTGGGATCTCATGGGCTTTGCTGGGGAGTTCTGGGTGGGCAGGAGAGGGCTAGGAAAGAGGACACCATGAAATTTGGTGGCTGCAAGGGACACAGTGGGTAAAGTAACTGTGCTGCCAGTGATTAAAGCCTTGCAGAAGTGAGTGCAGAAGCACCCCAGGCGCCTGGCATGGCTGCTGTGTCCCCCCATGGGCCCCATTCCACCAGTTCAGGTGGCAGCTGAAGAATTGCTGCTCAGTGTGCCTCTCATCTCTGTGGGGTAACACCAAGGGTTCTTCTCTCCTTTCATTATGAGATTAGAAGAAACTAAGTTATAGCCCGCTGTGGACAGGAAGGGGGAGAGGAACCATAGCACACCTTGTCATGTTCTTGAAACACTCGGGAGGAGTGGCTGAAATGCCTATGCCTATATCCATGTGGCATGAAATGGCTCTGTAAGGCATGTCAGCCTGAATAGTAGCCTGAATAGTACCACATAGGAGCCACTGTTCATCTAACACAAATTGGTTTTAGGGTACATTTTAGGATCAAGACTACAGCTGCTGACAGCTTATTACCACCAATCTGAAAACTTCTTAAAAATTAATTGCCTCACCTAATTTCCTTTGTATTGCTCTTATGAATCAAATGCAGGTATGTCCACAAAATTAACATTCTTCTGATATTTTCCATAGACCTGATTACAACTCCATTCTTTTCTTGGACAAGGTGATATTCCCTAAGTAATGGCTGTGGTCAGGAAATTAACTGGAAATATTTCACAAAGTGTATTCGCAGGTGCACGCTGAACATGAACAATTTACCTTCTTAAGGAAAACAAATACATGCAAACATTAATTAAAATTTGCATGAGCTAGGATAGCAAACCAATCTTAGTTAATAAAAATGTAAACTGCAGTTAAATTGTAATTATTAATAATTTAAGATGAATAAATAAATTCCAATTTTCTTTTTTTCCCCCTGTGGTGTATTTATGGTTGTATGCATTGATGCTGCTGTCTCAAAGCAGTTTGTAATATACAAGTCTTCACTGTCCCTCCATCCCCTGCTGCTCCCCCAGCATCAGGGAGACTTCATGTTATATGGGGGCTGGTCCCAAGCCACTAATGCAGTGAGAGGTCTCAGGGACTGGGGCAAAGTTGCCTTCTCAAACTGTGTTTTTTCACGGGACCGACACATGATCCAGCCTCTCAGCCATGGGGGTGAAGGTGCTCCTCTTTGTGCATCAAATTTAGGACAGGCTTCAACTGCTGTCCTGGAGAAGTGCTTCAGCCCCTACAACACATCTCAGCTTCCCTCCCATGGCCTAGATTCCTGTACTTATTTAAATATTTAAATATTCATTGGGTAGAAGTATTCGCCTGGAAAGCTTCACTATCGAATGGCTGCCTCATGTCTGCTGCAGGCAGAGCAGGAGGGTGTTGGTGGCTGGATTCCCCTGCAGGAAGGCCCAGGGAGGAGAGGTGCCACCAGCAGTGACCCACATGGGCACACAAGACAACCAGCAAGCCCTCAGCCATGCAGCTCTCCCTGCAAAGCCAGCTGCACCAGGGCAACTGGCACAGCAGGCATAGCAGTGATGCCAAAAGGCCTTTCCCAGATCTTTTTTTCAGGAATCACTCCATGATGGGGAGACTTCCAGCAGCTCCCAGTGCTCCCAGTCTAGGCAAGGCTGAGAAGTCAGGAGAATGCAGAGCTGCGTGATGCACCTGTGGTCCCAAAGGAAGCCTATGGTAGAAAACAAGCTAGATCCTGCTTCCCAGGCATCACACTCTCCATCCATGACACTGAGCAAACAGCTGGGACACCTGAATGAAAGTTCTGCTGTTTGTCTCTGCCCACAGCAATATGGATCACATCCCAGGCTGTGAAAAAAAACAATCAAATTCACAGAAATGGTTTTTTGACTTTGGAATGGATTTCCCAGGGATGGAGTGGAGTCTGGCCCTGAAATGTTTAAGGAAAGACTTGGTGTGGCACTTAGTGCATTATCTAGTTGACATGGTGGTGTTTGCTCAAAGGTTGGATCTGATGATCTCAGTGGTCTTTTCCAACCTAATTGATTCTGTGAATAACTTTTAAAGGCACTTGTCCTGCTCTCCCTGTTCAGGCCAAAAGAGCAGTACAAAGATGAAGCTTTGTACCCCATGCAATTCCATGTGATTAACATTCTGTATCAGGAATTCACACCAGTGGAGGAAAAGCAAAGCCACACTTCAGCTCAGCACAACTCCCAGCCAGGAGCAGAGTGGGGCTGTGTCATTTGGCTACTGGGGGTGAAGACCCCACATTCCCCCACATCCATCAGGAGCTGCCCAGAAAGGTTTGACATTCCTCAGCTGAGGCACAAGTTAGTTTCCAAGTCCAATGTTCTTATTTCCAGATGTAAGAGGAAGTCACACAGAGTTAAAGGACAACCTAAGCAGGATGCACCCACTGCTTTCAATGAGAGTTTTGCCACCAACTTCAAAATTATTTCAGCCACTGACATAGTCAGAAACTGGTATCATCTGATGCTGACCATCAACATTTACTACCCCACTAGGACAGGGGACTAAATTATCCACAGATTGTGACAAAAGTGAAAACAAGCTCATATAAAGGCTTAGTTTTTGAGCAAGATCAACTTTTTTTAAAGTTCAAGCAGCATCATCAGAATATCTGCAGCTTCTCTAGTGAGGGAGAAAACTAGCAATAACTGTCAGTGAGGAGCCAGACAAGTTACTGTGCTCCTTGGCAGGCCCCTGAGTGATGAAGGCAACAGAAGACACTGCACAAAATAAGGCAGTTTTCTGCTTGCTACCTGCAATACACCTCCTCAGCACTTACAAGGCAGGAGTATGTTCTAACTTGTAAAAAGTTTTTCTAAAACCTCTTTGTTTTCATTTCAAATGTTGGAATTGCCATCCCTACACACATTTTACCTGCCAAAACATCCACAGCTTTTCATAATGCCAACTTCACATCCTGTACATCAGGCCCTTTCTTCTCAGTTTTCGCAGTTATTTTTGGAAGTCAACATGTGTTATGTTGAAAACTATTTTTTTCCATTCTTAAAGCCCTAAAATGTATTTATTAGTTTATGATGAGAGCTTTTTCTTTCTAATTATATTGATTAAAATCTGGTGTCAAGCAATAACATCCATTATTAGACTTCTCCACACACACACATACACGAAAGCAAAAAAACCAGTGCAAAACCAGTGAAATCCCCAATGATAAAAAATAATTAAAGGAAATATTCACAGAAAAGTAGCCCTGAAGCTACTGGACTCTACGTACAACAGCCAGTACAGAAAGGCTGGAGAGAACAGGCAGTACACATTGGAGGCAGATTTGTCTGGAGGGGCTGGGATTTCCCAGGCCAGCACTGAAGAGATGGCAATGTGTTGATAAGAACATCCTATCCAGATCCATTTTCAAGTAAACGTGTCTTGTTCTAATTCCTGTAGCCACTGAGAGCGTTCCTAAGCCTGCAGCTCCCAGAGGCTCTTGGGGTGACAGCACTGCTCCCTTGCCAGGCGGTGCTGGGAGGAGAGCTGCCCTGGTGGGAAGCCACTGCAAGCACCCCCACTAGCCTGCCCAGGGCTGGCACTGCACCCAACGTGTTTGTGATGTGCAGCTTGGGAGATACAGGCCAAGAAGTCACACAGAGACTGCCTGTATGCGGCCACATCGGTGAGAAGTGTTTGACATAGACCACGACTGGTTTCCCTCCATGGGGGGTTGCATACCTCAAGCACTAACACATCTTGCATAACACCAGAACTCACAGATTACACTTTAAATTCCAGGCTACACTCAGGACTTGCCCTCATTCCTCTCAAAAACTCAGCAAATGGCCTATGTGGGGCAGCAAGGGGAAAAGAATTAACACAAAAACAAACCTGTGGAGTACCCAAAGCAGGCCACCCTGAGCAGGTGATTTGTCACACAGCTCCAGAGTGCTGCAGGTAGCACTGCCCATGCCTCTCCACAGTGCTTTGAGCAAGGAGACCAGCGGTGAGGGTCCTCAAACATGGCCACATCCTTACCTTCCCAATGGGGGCACGGGAGATGGGCACTGCAATCCAGGAATGTGACCCCACACACAGGCAGAGGTAGCAACACTGGGTCTGACAGTGCCCAGACTGGGACCAAGGGAGCGTCGTGAGAAACCTATGGATGACTTGAAGCATGTGGCACATGGAATTGCAGCAGGTTCCGAGGGACTGCTGCAGCAGCTTGAGGTCATCTGCATGTAGACATGCCCTGTTTCTCAGGTGCTGCCTAGAGGTTTTGGGTTGCTCTGTACCAATGAATTTTAGAAAACCTGTTACTAAACATTTTCTTTTTCAGGGAGATGTTACACTGCTTTAACGGTGTCAATGAACAGCAGGCTCTAACAAAGGCTCAGCCAGCAGGCTGCTGGTGTGCTTAACCCTAAAGCAGTCTCTGTGTGTCCACTGGTATATCCCAAACATGATAAACTGACAACAGCTTTCAACCAACCTAGCCTACATGGATGGAAAAATAGCAACTTTTTAAAACTTAAAATGCTTAAAATAGAACCTTAAAAGCAGACAAGCAAGAAGTGTTTTTAGAATGTTTTGGAGGTGAAGTAGCACATTCAAGGTAAGGTAGCACGTGCGACAGTGGGACTGCCACTTGCACAGCTGTCACTTTAGTCCCTGTCACAGCTCTAACACTCCTGACAGGTCTCTCCCTGTGCAGTCCTGGATGTGCTTGTACTGGGTTTGGGAGCTGGAAATTTATGATACTATAAGGAAGACAATGCAAAGCATGGCAAAATATGTATCACAACAGGATTTTTAAAAGCTCTCTGGGATGTTCTATCTCTGTTTCTATCAAATTTTGAGTATAAAATTGTGAGCAAAAACTATTTCAGCAGAGTTATGTGTGCAGGGTTAAAGGAATTCTGAACACTTCTGAAAATCTTCCTTTGGTCCTTCATGAAATCTTAAGGCAAGGAAAATGGTGAACAGGTTATCACATTCTCTTGCTATTGAGCTACTATTAGTAGTAATATTCCCATATTATACCTCTCCTGAAATCAATTTCTCCTCTTTTCCTTCTAGAGAAAAAAAGAACCCAAACAAACCACATTTTAAGGTGCTCCTTGTATGTATGTCCAGTTGCCCCCTCAGACAGACTGCCAGACCCAGGGTGGAAGCTCCAGTGCGGGAAGATAAGGTATCTGCTTTTTTTGGGATGATGGCAAAACTCTTGAGCACCTTTAACTCACTGGTTCCTATATGTTAGCACAATCAAGCCACAGAGGACAGTGGCTTGGACATTTTACAGTTTGTGAAGTCATCTCTTGGTCAAGTCATGGTGCTGCTTAAGGTTTGCTCTGTGAATCCTTCATTCAGCCCCTACACTAACCAACCTCCAGATAACTTTTTTTTCCTGAAGCACTGAATTGCTTGAATTCCCTGGAGAATGAAAGGCAGAACTGTATTCAAGGACATACTAAAACACTGTGGTATTAAATTCAGCTGACAGTGAGATGCTCTCCACCTATTCCCAAACTCAGACTTCCACAATCTCATTTCATTTGCATGCCATTTAATGGGGCTGGCACTCCGCAATGCTCAACACGGCAGACCAAAAAAAGGAAAAAAATGTTGTTCAGCTGCCAAAATCATCTCCCTCAAAGCCAGACCAGGTGGTTTTGGGGTTTTTTTTGGTGGTTCTTTCTTTGCCCCATGCAAGCAGCTGGGCATTCCACATCCCATCAAAGGTTTACTGCAGTTTGCTAAAAATATGCTCTTCCAAACAGCCACATTCTTTGAATTCTGGGCAGCAAAGAAACACCACCTCAGCTTCAGCCTTTTCTTGAGCTGAGCCAAAGCACACGTCAGACTTTGCCATCTCTGGGCAGGCTTGTCTGTGTCTGGCAAATGCACATAATACACTGTGGTGAAAAATGCCCACTTTCCTCTACAAAAACAAGACTGACAGATTAGTCTTAGTACAAAGAGATTATTAAATGGCTTTTTGACATAGAATTGTGTTCTCCTTCCAGACAAAAAGAAATAATGGATTTGACAATGAATGAGGCAACCTCAAGAGATAAATATTTTTAAAAAATCCTAGTCTGCAAAATAAATCTCTGCACAATGCCACAACATGCCCATTTACTCACTTGGATTAAAGAATTAGACTTTACAGTACCAGCCACTATTCAAGGAACAGTATGTGTTTGTGCAGGTAATAAACACCACCTGCCAAAATAATAAGTAATGTTTAAAACTATGTTGACAACTAAACTAACCAGAAACTCTGTACAATGTAATTGTACTGGATGAAATTCTGGGTTCACTGAAGTCAATAGTACATGACCAGGAATTCACATATTGTTCTTGTTTAAGTACAGCTGTTTTGCAATGTTTATTCCATGCAAATTTGGATTGTAAATATGCAGCAGTGCCAAAAAGAGTTGAGCTGTGTTGCTATCCAGATACTTATGAATTTGTCATATGGGGTGCAATCTGGTCTGTTATACAACCTATTAATTAATTCCACAACTTCTCTCATACATTACTCAGTCTGACTCTCTTTTCCAAATTTCTGGTTTTCTAGTTGCTAGTTTTTAATTGCCACACCAGGAAATACTAGAGCATCCATTAGCAGGATTCCTGGTGCTTGGCAATGCCTTGAATTCTGTAATACTGTTAAGTGTGTCTCTATTGAATCTCAGAAGCAGGAAAATGCAACGTGAATAGCAGCACCAATACTTTATCTCTTCCCACAGGGGCTGGCACAACTTTTCAGCAAATGTGATAGTTGTGGTGGACAGAACCAGCACTGCCTTGTAAAGAGGAATAAACAGCTGTGTCACTCAGCCCGGTGTGCTCTGTCCCACCGACCTCCACTCCTTCATCCACCTGCACGTCCTCCATCTGCCTCACCCCATGTCACCCAGAGCTGCCTTGGCTGGTGCAAGTAGGGTTGTAGTGTCACAAGCTGTACCTCCCACATTAGATGGGGACAGGTGTGCCTACAACCAGGCTCCACAGTCACAGTGAGCTGTGGGAACGTGCAGATAAAGGAGGGCACCGCGGCGGTAGCATAACAACAGGGCAGGGAAGCAGTGTAACAGGAGGTGGCATCACAGGGACATCATGGGACTTGGGGCAGCTCTGGAGTGAGCTGTGTGACACAAGAGCGAGTGTGGCTGTGCCCAGTATGGACCTGCCTCCAGAGCGCAACTCAAACTTGTACTGAAAGCAGCAAACTTGTACAGAAAGATTAGCTTTGCCTTACAGCATCTCCAGGGCTCCATAGCATCTGGCAGAAACTCCTGAATTATATCAGAACAACTGGCTGTTGTACACCCAGAGACATTGAGGAACTATTGTCCTTGTACTGAGTCCTTCCAAAACATCTTCTTTCCTGTTTCCTGCTGGTTACATGCATGGATTTATATTTTTATATCTATCCATCTATCTATCTACACACACACACTCAACAAAATTATAAGTTTTGACCTTTGAATTTCTGTCTTAAACAAAACCATTCACGTGTAATGATAGAGGCTTACCTACATCCCTGTCCCGGACACAGTAGTCTGGAGAGCTTTCAAAGTATACCAGGTCGTTCTTAGTTGGCTTCTTAAATTTCTTATTAGCCACAGTGAAACCCGTGCCATCTTGATTCATGACCACCTGAATCGCTCCATTGTATTTCTTCCACAGATAATCTCCTGTTTTCCTAAAGTCTGCCATGGCCAGCCAGCAGGTCCTTAGGGTGCACGATCCACTCACACCGTGACACTTGCACTCCTGTTTCAAAAACCGCTTCACAGCCTGTTTAGGAATGCAGTAAAACATACACAGGTAAAACAAACTGTAATTAATTGCTTCTCAGCCCTTTTCCATCCCTCCTGTAGTGCCAGGCCTGCGATGGGCCTCCAAATTACGGTCTGTAGTGACACCCACTGGTAGCATCAAGTCATCCCCATGTGGTTGGTCTGCTCTGGTTCGACTCACGGAACACACAATCCTCCGGCTGCTGGGCTTACCTCCCTGCTCCTGCCAGTCATCCCAAGGATCGATGTGGCCTATAGTGCTAGGACACAGACTGGACAGAAGGAAATGATCAGCAATGGCCCAGAATCGTTCAGCCCCTTTGGAGGCAAAGGCGCTCCCTTTCCCCATTGCTCCAGCTGCAGGATCGCCATGCTGACCCTCTGACCCTCTCTACCTCATCTTCATGGTTGCCCTTTGCCCTGAACAGTGTTTCAAATATTGCCCAGAAATTCACAGGCATTTCATATTTAAATGGTTTTCAAAAGACTGTATAAAGCATTGTATCTGTGCTAGGCATCAGATCAATGCAGAATTTTAAAATACAGTATACTTAAAATGCTTATACACCTTTTAACAAACATTCTAGAATTAGACCTTCATTAGTTTGCACTGGAGAGATCACCCTTATCATTAATTTAACATCTGGATAGCATTAAAGCCATTTCAGCTTCATCTCAGCCATTTAAGCTATCTGTATGATGTTGGAGAACAACAGATGGGTTCATAGACAATAAATAATTCATTCCTAATTATGTAGATATGGGTATTTGATCTATAAATATTATGCCTTAAGGGTTCGTGAAATATGAACTTTTTAGAGTTTGTACACGAGGAATGTCCTCATGGGAGGAAAGTAAGAGAGAGGAAAGCTCCATGATTAGATGTAAGATTGATGCACAGCGGGGCAGCATTTTTCAGTCAAGCATTTAGTAATAAAGTGAGAATGTATTATAAAACCAAAGGACTTTTAATTTTCTTTCCAACTTGAAAATGATATGACTTCTTCAAAGAAGTCACTGGCATTCCCACAGCCCCACTTCATTGCCATATCACAAATCTGGGACTTAAGCAGATGCTTGGTTTTAATTACCTGAGCAGAACTCAATTTAACTACTTGTATGTTTAAAACAACTGGCTGGAATAGGGGAAGAAGCACTCCGGAATGCAGATCCTTACCCAGGTGAAAATACCAGGCTTTTTGGCAGCTGAGGTGGTGAGATCCCTGCAAAGCTAAACCTACACTACTGCACTGGGTACACAAAACAGCATTCCTGTGCATAAAGCAGGTCCTAGAGAATGAGAATGTATTCATTATTTTTACTTGAATATATTTATTAAAATCTCTTGATCTTTGTCTAAAAAAATCTACCTGCTTACCAATACTGCCTTAGTATTTGGCAGAGGTATTTTTTAAAACTTAATAATAATAAGATAATAAAACTTAATAATAACAATAAGATGCTCAAATATTACAGGAAGTACTTCCCATCATGAAACTTATTTGCCCCTCAAAAAATCTTTGTTTGTGTTGCAGACTTCAGTCTCTTTTGGACAGTAACAGAAACATGACCACGGTACTGCATGTGCCTATCACTGAATAGCCTCATCTGCCTACATTACATATTAATTACACCTGCTGGCAAAAAACAGGTGGAGGAAAGATGCTGAAGAACAAAAATCTATCAGGCAAATCATCTACTTGCAGTACACAAAAAGATCAGAATACAAACAATTTACTTCCTACTAAATATACATTAAGGAAAACCAAAGAAGAAACAAAAAGTCTCTATGAGTAATTCCAGAAGTACTTGGCCTAGCACAATAAAATTTTTTTTCTGTATTATTTCAGAGCAGCAAATTTTTAAAATTTTAAATAATGAAACAGCATATTCCAGTTTCATGCACTACTCTTACTTTTTATAGCTACCATCACAAAATGTTAGTGTACATATTCCTCAGTCCTTGCACCAGAGGTGGGCAATACATCTGGCAACTACTTCTTCTACTCACCTACAAGGTGAATGTAAAGACTCTTTTAGTTGAAATTCAGGAATGGTATTTTCGTACAATGTTTACAAAAGGGGTTTGTTTAGAGCTCCAAGGACATTGCCTTTTGGAGGGACATGTATTTTGAATTTGTTTTCTCAAAAACTAAAGTAATTACCTTTTATCTCTGCTCACTTTGTGATTAAGTTTACCATATACACACAGAAATGGACAGAATGGGGTTTTTTTCTCAAGTGTTATTTTGAATTTGCTCTTTGTCAAGCCTGTTCTTCAGTGTGATCTTCAGCCTCTCTTAGGAACTTGTATTCTGTATTAAACAAAAATAAAACTCCTGCTTATATATAAGAATTAGGCTTAAAACAAAACTTCCATCCAAACTGATCCTGCAGCTTAGACTCCTGCTTAACTTCCCACACAAGGAGTGATGGAACTGACTCCAACAGGAATACTGTTGGGCAGTTGAATTCAGTCTCTTTGGAGATCTCTGTCACACTGAACGTCCAAGGGAGATAGAAACAGCAGCTCAGGCTCCTGCTCTTCCCATATTTCCTCCTAACTTCTGAGACCAGACAGCAAGGGCCAACCATTAACTGCCCCAGACACAAGAGAGTTGTCCAAGAACATAGCCAGGTATCTATTGGATGGACACCCACCTTCCTTCCAGCTCTGTTGTTGTGAAGGTTCATCAGCGCCCTGGCATCTTTTCCTTTCCATTCTTTGGCATCCACAAAGGCTCTGGCAAATTTAATGCCATAGTCAATGTTATCGCTGCAGCCACCCCAGTCAAAATGGCCCTTGCTGTCCTTGGCAGAGCCTTTCTTCTCGGGATCACAGGAGCAGGATTTCAGCTCCCCTTGGCTACATGCCCTGGTGATGGCAAAAACAACTCCAGCAGAGGAGATGGCATGTACAAAAGCAGATTCTCGACTACCTGAAAAAAAAAAGACACTTTAAATATCACTGGGGTAGCTAGTTTGAGTTGCTGTCCTATATCCAGACAGTTAGCCTGGACTTTTTTGCAGAGCAAAAGATAAACTAGGCTGAAATCACGCAAATGCATATTCCCTGGAGTCAGAATTAGTCATGGCTTAAACTTGGACCCCTCCCTGGTAAAAGCTCATCAATATAGTGTTAGAGTTGGAAAATATTAAACATTTGTTTCTGATATTGATTAATATACTTTCATGGATCAGTTGTTCTGTACAGATATGTGACTAGGATAGCTGGTATTCCTATCATGTTTCATGAATTTAAAAGAATATATGAAGTGCTATTTGAGAGATAAGTTTAAGAAATTATTAAATAGGGACACTAAAACAACATGTATATTGCAAAATACTGCAAGTAACTCTTGAAACTAGATTTTCCTCTCCTGAAGCTCTTGGAACAGACTTTCTTGCTTAAAATGTGCTAGGGGGAAAACGTGTGTGTTATTTTCTGAAAAATAAGTTAATATTAGGTCTTCTGCCTAGAATCAAACCCCTAAGTGTAATTCACACAAATAAGTTCCATTAAATCAATGGCACCACTTGTGTCATGCTTGAGGCAGGATTTGGTCTGGCAGCTGTGACTTCTTCATGCCAGCTGCTCTGGCAGCTTTCCCATCTCCTAATCAAGATACTTTATTATACCAGAGATAATCTGAATTTCTAGACTATGCCTACTCATATGCTACTAGGTGCATTTTTCAATGTGATAATTGCTTTTATTTTAAAATGTAGTATTTCACAATACAGAGCTACATTACAGTGCCACAAATCTATTTATAGTAATGGAATATTTTCCTACTTTTACAGGTTTTAGCATAGGAAGAGTGACAAGTAGATTCTGGTGCAGTATATAAGATATCACTATTGCAGTGAGAGAGACTTCTTTGCAGGACTCGTAAGCCTTAAGTAATGTTAACAGAGTAAAACAGGACCCCAAAGAAAAATGTTAACTCCAATTTTTTTTTTTTGTAGAGGCAGAATTACACATATAACTCTTTCAGAGTTACACATATAACTCTTTCAATTCCAGTAGCACCAATATGCTTCACTTACGAATGGGCCCTGAACTTCCAGGTGCTGTGGAAGCCTTTTGCAAATGGCAGCTAAAAGCTTACAAAAGGACTGGGCAAAACATGCCTACCCTACACTGCCATCAAAATCAGGCAAAAGTTACCATAGTTTGTTACAAATCAAGCTCTTTTGAAGACTTATTTCTGAGAAGACCTATTTGGAAATATCAAAAGTTGGTAAAGTGTTAATTAAAAAGACACTCTTGATATCGGTGGAAGAGAAATGTTTTATTTCAGTTTATTGAACTAATTAATTTTATTAGAGCACTATCAAGCTACATTTCTATGGCAATCACAGCCTGATCAGGCTCAGTGTAGAATTCAGAAGCCTGATGCTGTCATTCTCTCACATGAGCCAAGAGTGAAAACTTCACTTTTGGAAAAACTCTATTTTTACTTTTTTACATTAAATAGCCTCATCGTAATTAGGCTATGTTCTGCCAGACATGTTTTCCTGAATATCAGACAAACCTCATTGAAAACTTCAGCCTATGGGTGATGTTACTGGTTACTCACAAATAATTGCTAAGGGAACATGAAGCTGGTTGCAGGAACCAACCCCTGACCAGCAGCAAAACCTAGCACGGAATGAAAATCCCCCTGCTTGAGTCAGCGTGCCCAGTGTCTGCCATCCTCCTCTCCATCCCCACCGGTGGGGCAATGGCCCCAGGGTACTTTACTGCTCCCCTCCTTGCAGGTGCCACCTGCTCACAGCTTAGCATGGTGCTGAGGACATTCCAGGGACACAAGTGCCAGGGCAGGGTCAGCCCCACTGGGTGTGCACCAAGGCCGTGAGCGCAGGGTGTGGCACTTGGTGGAAAGAGCTGCAGTTACCAAGGATCTCAGCACGTTTATTACTCGGATAAGGTCATTCTGACGCAGTAACAGATCCCAGCCATTTCTTTGAATCAAAAGGGCCAGATTTGAGATTTGAAGACACACTGGATGCCTTAGTCTGCCCTTTATGTGACAACACCATCCCGCTTAACCATCTTCCCTCAGGGTGGGAAGCACAATGTAGTCCTCAGCTGCTTGGGGTCTGCACAAGCCTGGCTCACCTCTATCAGATGTGTGTGCCCAGCCTCTCTGTCCCCCAGAGCCTGACCTGAAATGTCGCAGTGCCTGGAGGGCAGTGCTACCCTGGTGTGGGTGCAGACCCCACACCCCGCAGACAGCACAGCCCTGCTGAGACTGCACCCTGATGCTGTGCTTTCCCAGCAAAATGCTCCAGCAGCAATTGGCCTGCAGGAAGGATTGCTGTCTGCCATCCCAATGCCTCTGTTTGCATGTGAGCTGCCCCTTTCAGCAGGCTCCATCTGGAGTACTGGTATCCTAAGGCTGGGTTGTGATGGAAAGTCTTCTGTCCCGCTGGCCACATTCTGATTCCTCAATTTTCCTGTAGGCCTTAATTTCTGGGTTTGATATCCATTATGCACCAAAAAAAGAGAAAAGTTGGAAACTGCAGAGCCAGCCCCTAATATGACAAAACCCCACAAGGTCTCCCTGATTTGATACAGGTTTTTAAGCAATATAGCCTTTTACGTTATCATATATTCTGTTCTGCTGTCCTTGAGACCCTAAAATAACTTTGTTTGCTCTTCCCTTCCTCCTGAAATGTAAAACCAAGCTTCACCCTTGCTAAGACCAAGGATACAGGAGGATGGCCACAGCTTCTCATCATTCCCGCACATTGCCCGGGGGTGCCAGCCCCAAAATAGCCCCTGTTACCCTTGTGAGGAACACTCGTACCCTCACGCCGACTCTCTAAACCCCCTTTTATGCTCGGCCCGCAGGCGCGGAGGCTGCGAGCCCCACCCAAGCCCACGGGCAGCCCGTCCCGCCCCCGGCGCGGCCCGCGGGACTCACTGCGCANCACGTTGTCGCACATCACCCGCGACGAGCCCACGGCGCCCATGTACCTGCGGGAGGGAAGGGGCAGGGCAGCACCGGGGGCCCGCGCCGACCCCCGGGCACCGGCTCCGTGGGAAGGAGGGTCCTCAGCGCCTCGGAGCCTTCCTCTGGAGGGTCCAGAGCTGCAGATACCTCTGCCTTTTTGGTGGAAATCCTTTACAATTAGTCATCGACCCTGTGTTCTTTTAATAACGTGAAGCATTCGGGAGAACCCCAAGCCCCGCTATTGCAGCTCCGTGCAGTACTTTAAAAAAAAAACCTTGACAAAAATTAAATTACATCATCTGTATCCAGATGGTCTCTATTAGTCCTGAAACGTTTCGAAAGGTACCTTTCATAAAACCCAAATTTCTATAGGTGTCTTTTGAAGGGATCAAAAAGAAGAAAATATCCTTTTCTTGTATTTTCATTATTTTATACGATCATAAAATCGTTAAAGCCCTGACTTTCAAAAATTATATAGTTAAGTGGCATTCAGGAGACATCATGACAAAAAGCCATCGCAATAAATAACATTTATACGGCTAAGGACACAGATAGCCATTTTATTGAAACATGCTCGGTCTGATAAATCAGGCTTTGATCTCGCGCGTCAGCCCGTGTCGAGGTTAAATGTGTTCCCCAGGATTACAAGAAGGGGTTTAACCCCTCTCCTACACCAAGACTTTCCAGCCTGGACTTGTTTGGGGTCCCCAGTTTGAGGGGCAGGTTTATGTTTCCATTCTAGCCCGCTTTTCAGCCAGCTGCCTGAGAAGCCCCACGCGGACATCAACTATCACTAGCAGCCGGACCCTGCGCTGCCCTCAGGGCTCTCAGCCTCTGCCCTAGCAGTTTGCAGTTCAGCGAGGAGAAACTGTGAAGGAGGGAGGGGCTGGGGAGGGCGAGGAAGNGCTGCCAAAAGACCCGGGTAGCCCCCGCAGTTGCGCCCTGCTTATGCGGAGGAGGAGATCGGGGACCGGGGACGGGGTGTGGGAAGGAGGTGCCGGGACCGTCTAAATGCGCTAGCTTTAAGGCCGGGCTTTCTGGACCGGAGCAGCTGGCAGCAGCGAGCTCCTCTTCTGCGAGGCTGAGAGGGAGAGGCTTCCCCCACCTCCCCTAATTCACAATTAATCCGACCCCACCTTCCCCAAGAGCAAATAAAAATTTCTGGAATTGCACAGCTTACCACCATGAGGAGGTGACTGGTGGGGTCGCCCAGACCAAGACCAGCGAAAGAGACCACCAGATCCCAGGGAGAAAGTTCATATTAGAAACGCTTCGGTCCACATCAGGTCAGTTGTGGGGGACAGAAGAAATCCCATGGAGCAACAATGACGAGCAGGGACAAACGCACCTTGAGGGCTACTTCTTTCCCGTGGCTGAAGCGCTTTCGCATCCCCACGCGCGATCGCGGGGTTTACTGATCCCTTCCTGGGATACGGGGGATGCCGGTCTGTGCATCGCTCTGGTTTCCTCTCGGTTCGCCCCACACCAAATCCGTCAGGACATGGAGTTCAGCCCCATTCCCATCCTTCATCTTTGCCCCGATCCAGCTCTTCCCTGCAGTCACGGCAAAACTGAGGGGCCGGTGTGGGCTGCTCTCAGACTGGGTGGGTTCTGCTTTGGTTGGTGTTTTTTTTCCTCTGAAACTCTGATGGATGAAATGATGTCAAGAGACACTGGGGGAAGAGGAGGAGGTAACACCTCTGATTAGGCAAGGAATCCCGAGGAGCCAGTTGCTTTCCAGTAACCCTACAAGCAGTGAGTTCAAACCCGCCAGCAGATGCTACACGACCTGCTGCGGAGCCGGCGGCGGCCCCGGCGGGCTGTTTCAGACACTTGGTACCTCTCGGTGTTTGGCACGACGGCACTTCATGGCTCGGTGCGCGCATCCGCCAACACCGAGCACGGAACGGAACTGCGATGCGGTGAGAGAGAAGCAGAGAACTAGGGCAGTCCCGGTACGGGGTGGACACCGCCCGGCCGCCTCCCTCGCCCCGGGCCGGCTTCTCCGCGGGCACCGGCGCGCCTCCGCCCCGGTCCGTGCGCAGCCCCGTACCGCGGGGACCCCTGGCCCATGGGCTCCGACAGGGGGAAGGGCTAGGCACCCCATCGCGCTTGAATCCCTGGATGGGGGTATCCGCTGTGGCCGCACCGCTCCCCGGCCCGAGAGGCGACTGGCGGCCCCCGCCCGAGACAGCGGCGATGTGTGACCGGGGCTGGAAGCAAACTCAGTAAGGGATTTGGCAGCTTTTTCACTTCGTGTCATCTCTGCAAAGCAAATACGGGGTAACACATATTCCAAACAACGAACCGTCAGTATCAAGCTGGAGATGCCCCACTTCCGAGACAGCACTCGTTGGCTGAAAAAAAGACAAACGCCCAAGGTTGCTAAGTGAGTTAGGGACTACACAGCTCTTGTTACTAAAAGAAACCTGCAGTTGTCAACTCCAGGTGAAAAACCTGGAAGAGCAAGATAGGAAGCACCCTTTAAGAGCTGTTCTTCAGGCAGCGTACACAGACATTCTCCTGTTTCTTGGACAACTTCTCAAGATCACAGACATAAAACTAGATGTAAGCACACACCGTTTCAGAAGGCAAATGCAAAAGGTAGAATTATGTGAAATTTTGAGGTGGTAACATTCAGCCAATTACCAATTTAACCTGAAAGAAATACCCCCAAAATAACACCCAGAATCAACACCCAACACCCACCCACACTGCAATGTCAAAACCTTTTGACTGCAAAGACTACCGAGTAAGAATAATTGAAGCTTGGGACACATGAATGCTTCTCCAACAGTACTGCTTGCCCAGAGGCAACTACAGCTCCTCTTACTAACTCCAGCAGGTCTTAAAAGCAACAGATGAGCATTCAGCATCTATTTGATAAAATGTAATCAGTATGCAAAACCACGCCAATTTTTAACTCCTGGCCAACTTATTTCTTATATTTACAATACACTTTGGATCAATTAGCAGGCAGATCAACACCAGTGAGAGGACAGCACTGTACAAATGGAGGCTACAATCTTCCCCACTACCAGCTTTCTCAGGCTTGCAGTAAAAAGCTGACTTAATTTCTTATACCCTTCTATATCACCAGTTCCTTTACCTGTGGCTATTGCATGAGTGGCTTATCCATGATGTTCTTTTCTTCTCCGTAAGTTATTTACCACATCCACATTCCAGCTTTATAGCTATTCAGATTCTTTCTCCAAGCCCTCCACTTTGTGCTGGCCATACAGAAGTTCACCTTGGATCTATTATTTCCACTAAAAACCATGTTCTCGTTATAGAGAATGACAAACCAGGCAAGTTTGGAAAGAAACCTGGGGGACCACACTGGGTTTTCATGGCCAGGTTTAGGTAGCAGGGGGGCTGCAGGGGTGCTTCCTGCGAGGTGTCAGAAACTTTCCACATGTCTGACAGAGCCAATGTCAGCCAGCTCCAAGATGAACCTGCCACTGGCCAAGGTCAAGCCTATCAGTGATGGTAGTTGCACCTATGGGACCACTATTTGATAATGTGAAAAAAACCCTCAAAGAGAGAGTCAGACAATGTGAGAGGAACAGCCACGGAGACACCCAGGCCAGTGAAGAACAAGGAAACAGTGCTCCAGCTGCCAGGGCAGAGATTCCCAAGCAGACCATGGTGAGTCCCCCTGCAGCCCATGGAGGTCCATGGTGCAGAGATCCACCTGCAGCCTGTGGAGATCCCCATGCTGGGGTTGAAGGAGGCTGTGATCCTGTGGGAAGCCCATGCTAGAGGAGGCTCCTAGAAGGACTTGTACCCTACAGGGTATCCACAATGGAGGAGTCTGTTCCTGAAGGACATTGGAGCAGTTTGTGAAGAACTGCAGCCTGTGGAAGGGCCTCACACTGAAGTTCATGGAGGACTGTCTCTTGTGAGAGGGCGTGCTGGTTCCTGATGCAGACCTGGAGAGGCTGCTGGCCTCCCTTGCTGCAAGAACAGACTCAATCTAGAAATCTGTAGGTGTCTTCAACAAATATTATGTGCACAGTTTCTCATACAGTTAAGAAATCATGCCATGTGCAATACAGATGACAGTGGAGTAGCCAGAGCACTGAATGCCTCATTTTCTGCATACCTTCTGAAATCGAGCTGAGGTTTTTCAATACAATAATGAAAATAATGTAGTTAAACCTGTATTTCTACATTCAAATAAAGACTGTTTTCAGGAAAGCTGAAGGTATGGAAAGCTCATTTGATTTTTTTTTTAAGAAAAACCCCACCAAACTCAAGTAGAACACATCTTCCCGTATATATTACAGCCAGTAGCACATGTAAAAAAAAAAGAAAATCCTTTCCCAGAGGTATCTCTGTAAGTCACACTTCCAGGGACTATGGCTCTATATTATAAGAAACTACACCATTTGGATCAGGATAAAAACTAGAATTTATCAGCTATTAAAACTGTTGAGAATACCCATCACATAATTAATCTCATCTCAGTAATACTCCCATGTCACACTCTCACTACTTTCTCAATACAGCCCCAGTACCTGAAAATTCCTATTTCTGGAATAGGGAAATGTAAATTTTCAAAGATACATTTCCCCTCTGCCTCCAGAACAAAGAAATGACAGTACACGTCTTTAAAAGCAGAAATCTGCAGTCCTGATTTCTGACACCTGTTAGACCTTTAAGGCTTTGTAGCCTTGCTACCTACTAACAGGTATCAGAACTGTAGTCTCTGTACATAAAGATCCAACATTTGTAGTACTTCACTAGTAACACAGGAGTTTTATTTGGGAAAGACGACCCGTAGCTTTTGCAGGATTGGTGAAACAGAGAAGGCAGATGCAAGCAAACACCTACTCACACTTATGAGGAAGTGATAGCTTTGGGGAACACCTGAAAGGGTTCAAAGACAACAAAAGAAGAAGAAATTGCATTTACATTTAAATCTTGTCCTCAACAAGGCACTTGGACGAAATAAAAGATAAACCAAACACATACTAACATAAGTGGAGAATATAATAAAAAAAAAAGCTCACTCTTTCTCAGTTTAAGAATACACATACTTCAAACTACTCTTAATTACTTGTAATTGGCTAACAAGAATAATTAAGGATAATACCTTATGACAGACCAGGTACTGTCATATTTAAAGAACAGGGCAAATCCCAAGGCACAGAAGAGAGACACAGGACACACAAGCCACAATGTATCTTAGACACAAAAATTAAAAAAAGAAACTCAAAACTTGCAGTTCTTTCAGATCTCCACAGGATCACCCAAGGCCCTAATTTTACCAAAGAGCCTAAAGATTCAGAAAAGGCCATTGTATGAATAGTCATCCCTGTGAAGACAACTTAGGTATCCAATAACATTGCAAGTAGGAACCTCACTGCATCTTTAAGCAGCTAGGTATCCCGCAGGATTTGGCCCGAGGTCCAATTCACTCAATCCTCAGCATCTCAATTTGCACTACTGTAGGAGGAGAACAACAGCAGCAGGGCTGCGCAGCTTACCTGCTTAATAGATGCAAAGCTCTTTAGCATTCTCCCCCAATCCCCTCATAGATGTGCAAATCATTGTATTCTTACTGTTCTGGGATAATGACTGCAATTTGATGACTTGCAGAAGGAGGCCTCACAGCAGGGACATTTTCATATGAAGGCTCCCTTAGGAGGTGCTGGTGGGGGTAAGAATTCTGACAGTGTAGCTCACCGGCCAGAGGTTGAAGGAAGCTTTTTCTTTGCTTCCTGCCCTATCACTACCATATTGTGACACCTTGTCAGAGAATTTGAAAGAGGCACCGCAACAACATCAAAGTGAATAAAGGATCTTGAAATGCATTGTTTAAGCCTGAGTTTGGAATCCGAGAAGGTAAATGCATTTTTTTATTAATTATATGGTATGTTAAAATATTCTTTGTTCATTTGGGTCTTGTCCTGCTCATGCAGCACCGTTTCTGATCAAAAAATTAATGAAAACAGCCCAAAGTGGTTACTCCAAGACCCTTGCTTTTTCTGAGTGGTTTACAGAATTTTGAACACTATACTTGAACAGAGCAGGATGCCAAGGATGCTGCTGGCACAAAGCTTATGTTCAACCCAAATAACGTTCACATGTGTGTTTGCAATTGTAACTATAAGCATCAGAAACAGGTGATCCATCTGACCAGACCTTTTCTTCAAATTGATGGAAGAAAGTTTAAACTTTTATTGTCTCAAATGTCAAGATCCACTAGTGGCAGAAAACGCATCTCTTGAAGTGGAAGCTACATTCAGTGTCCTTTGAAGTGACTTTGTTAATGCAAATTCTCCACTTAAGTGGAGAAGTAAGGGCTAAGAAGCAGAATCTGTTGAAGGGCAGAAACCTTCCTAGTGGTTGAAATAATTTCACTTAACTCATGCAAAAGTATATGTAGGAAAAAGTCTGAACAACATGCCTGGCCACTCCCCCTCCACTACCAACCCCCAAAACCCCTTTACCCAACAGAAACTCCCAAAAGATGTTAGGTGTCAAAGTTCTAGTACACTACCTGTGAGCCATCCCATCACTGAGCAACTGCAACTGAACCATATTTTGAGCTGATTAGAGGAGGAGTGGTGTATATATATAAAAGGTTATTCCTTTCACAATATGCACCCTGTTAGTTTAGGATTAATTCTAAGGTAGTATGAAGAAACAGAGAACTATTTTTGAAATATTTTATTTTCTGTACTTTGTTCATGCTGATATAATGTTCACTTCCACTTCTGGTAGATGGTGGTGGTGAATACAGGTTATCCCCTCTGACACCAGTTTGGGAGTAGAAAAACAGAAAAAAGCCCCAAACTTATGCTGGTTTTTCCTCTGGCCTCATCACTCTGTAGCATGTTCCTGGCATTGAAGAACGAAAGGAGGCACAACAATTGCAGTAACAAGGAAACACACTGACACCCAATGCAATTCTCTAGAACAAAAAAGCAGAAAACAGCAGTAACAGTGACTAGAATAGCACAAGTTTTTATCTTCTCTATACTAGTCTTTAGAGGGATTATCAAAGGTTAAGACTCTACACAACATTTCTGAAAACTCAGAGACCAAAAATTTCATACAACCACTCAGGTTTACATTTTTTGAGACTCCTTTTGTTTCACTTTGAAAGAAAAATGTCCCTTACAAAATATTCAGCATTTTTACAGACGTTTACTGAAACCTGAAAAACCTAACTAGTTTGAATTAACGTAAGCCAAGTCCCTTTTTTCCCAACATAGCTAGTTTGGTAAGCAGATCAAAACCAGCTATAAATGTTTCACTGTGGCATTACAAACACCTCTTTAAGTGGAGAAAATATTAAGAAAAAATTTGTAATGAAAGACTGGACCAAGAAAATGCAAGCTGCTATGCCTTCTAAGTTGTCTGCATTCTTATAGCAAAGGACTACTATAATGCTTTTAATAGATGAGATGAAACTCTTAACAGAGGTGGGTATTGCTAAGGAGGCAGATTTCACGCATAATTTAAGTATCATAGTTCAGTGGGAAATGACTTTTTAGGCAATATGTAACAAGATCTCCACAGTTCTCTTGATTGTGAAAAGAAAAAAACCCATGCATGTATCTCTGCAAGAGAAAAGATCTTTATCAAGTTAAAATTGAATGCGATACTTAAAATATTTTAAACCATCCCAACCCCCAAAACATATCTGTATTATAATTTTAAATACAAACATGTGATACATACTCAAAATTTGCTTATGTTCACCTCTGAACAGGTAAAGGTAAAAAAACTGAAACTAGCAATTAGTAAGCAATAATCACAGCTTTATGCCAAAAAAGAAAAGCAGCTTTGACAAAATTTTAGACCTACATTCTATACCAACAATGAATTTCAAAATAAAATCCTAAGATACTCTTAAGTAACAGTTTTAATTTTTAATAACTTTATTTTTAAATCTAAGTACATACTAGATGCAAATACTACAAATGATGAGAAACATCACTGAACTTAAATTTGGGTTCTCTTTGCTACTAATTTAATTGTAAATAAGAAAAAACCAAATCCAAGCAATGTTACTACTCCCATTTTTACTAATCTTTTTTCCAAGGTGGCTGCTTTTTCTGGAAGTTTCACTCGGTTAGGTTCATTCTTCTCTTCATACTGAGGCAGATGTTAAATCCATGTAAAAAGTGCAAAAGAAAAAAGTTAATGTGAAACCTTCTTCAGTAGTATCAAGTCCTAAGAATCTGCACGCATCTAGGATTGATATTACTTCTTTCTGTCTCTGTCCTACTTAATTTGAAATAAATGTGAGTAAACCTTCATCTTATCTGATGTTCAATCATTCTGTAACATGTATTAGAAAAACATGATGTTCATTTACAAACTTAATTACTTAGGAGTGAAACACTGCTATTATTAGATGCTACAACTGTCAAATGTTTTAACTAGAAATTCTGACATTTAATTATTAAAACAACTGTTTATTTAAAAATCAAGTTAAATATATAACAGATTAGACTTTCCTGAAATTAAAGGGAGAGTGGAAAGTACCTTACAAGTGGCCTGCTCAAATACATGTTGAACCTGAGTGGAGCCTTGTCATAAAGGACAGCAGCATTAGGTTCTTATTTCCTACCTTAGATCAAAATGCTTAGAAGGCCATCTCATTTACTGCACTTTCAAAAATTGTATGCTACAGACATGTACTGCTGGCAAAGTCTTGTAATGACTAAGTTTAGCAAACAGTACTGAAGACTTAAGGGGAATTGATACAAACATTTAACATAAGAGGTTTAACTATTTCACTTAGATTCACATGTTCATAATAAACACTTGGTGCTCTGCATTCAAAGTCCTCCATCATAAATTAAGTAGCACAATACTTTAATACAAAGTATTCATAAGTGAAATTCATAAAACATAACAGGATTTTAAAAAGGAATTGCATTTTTGAAGTAATTAGAAGGCTGTTTCACACAGGATACAAAGACACCATGCTTCATCCTGACAGCTATTAAACCTTACGTACAGATAAGGTCAAGTGGCACTAAACTTGGAACCCTCTCAGCCATTTTAACTGGCCTGCATATACAGGAGGCAAATATATACACAACTGATGATTGCATATGCAAAAAAAGGAATAAATAGCTAATAAGTTCTTTGCCACAGTCTCTACCTCTTAATGTATTTGGTATTAAGTGATTTATTGGGAGAAGGCTGTTATACTACATTAAATTTACTTAAACTACAGGAAATCGAATTAGTAGCATTATACTCAAGGTCTGAGTTCCACATGGCTTCATTCAGCAACAGATTCCTTTCTGACACTGATGTTCCATTTACCCTACCCCAGCGGCCGTTCATTTTACCAGCCTATTACTTAAAATGACTCCATCTGACAAGAGAGTGTCACTGTGTTGGTTTGAGAATGACTGATGTGGTGCTAACATCTAGCCTTGACCTCTCCCACCCTCTTCTTTTGTCACTCTGCAGAGTTATCTGGGATGCCTCCCATTCAATCCATAAAACCGTAGAATCTTCCTTGTGAGTCAATAATTCCAAACAAAAGATTCCTAAATTAAAAAGTAAGAGTGTAAGTATTCAGCATGGCATCTATGCCACAGTGGTTGCCCAAGAGCACAGGGATACAGTCCAATTAATTATTTCATGCAGTAGAAAGAAAAAGGCAGATTTTGCTTTCTTTTGGAGATTCTCCACATTGCTGTGGAATATTAGAGATTATTTCTCATTCTGTCCATGAAAAGGTGGAGGGAGCAGAGATTGATGCAATGCCCAAGATAAAGCTAAACAGCCTTTGGCAGACCAAGGTATGAAACATTTCCCTCATGGATGCCACATCTGAGGTTGCATCAGAAACTTGTACACAGTTACTCACTCACACACACCCACCTCCACCACGAGGTCCTTCAGTTTGCCAACTTCTTCTCCCAACTTGTTAACATTACAAATCAATTCTTTGCAGACATCAATATAACATTCAGTCGGTGCCCACTGCAGTACCATCTGTTAATAATTACAGTTATTTGCCATAATTACATAATTTTAGATTATTATTTAATATTTTACAGTTAATGTATCACAAAAGGCAGTGACAGAACAGGTTTGTAACTGCATTTATGCTGGATTTCAATTGTATGATTTATGCACAACAAGCTACTACTCCATAGCACCCTTTGTTGGAAACTTTCATCACCTTAACTCTTCTATCAGTAGAAACATGAAGAAACAAATCTATCTCTTTTAGTTCTTTGAAAGAAGAACTCAAGAAGGCTCAATTCTTTAAAATAAATTATTTTTAAGAAGTGTCCTTTAGAGAAAGAGCATTGGACAGCTTTACATAACTATATAATAACCAAGATGGCTGATGAATATTCATAGTTTTCATTTTACAAGGTGGAATAATACACTCTAAATCAATCTTCTGTTTGGTTGAATACCTTGTGAGAATTTTTGAGGAAATGGTTATTCATGGTCTGCACAGGAATGATCAGCTTACTGCATTCTTTATTCAACCTCTGAAGAAACTTGAGGAATTCATCTTCACTAGAAAAATAAAATGGCATTTTGTTATTTGTCAAATGCTGTAACTCTTTGCAGGCCAAATATTACCTATGGATTTCCAACACTGGCTGGTGAGTTAGACATGCAATTTCATAACATACAAAAACCTAGTATCATTTTAACAGAGAGTAGTTAAAGACATTTAACATCTTAGCAAGTTTTTTTTTCCCCTTGCTGGTCCCATCCCAACCCCTCCCTCCACAGCCTTATTTTGGAAGGACAATATTTCTGACCGGCAGCTTACATTTTTGAGGTCGATGTGAGGGAGAAAGTCTGGTTTGTACTTTGGAGCTAGGACTGAAATGACTAGGTTTAGGGTCATTTAGTCTCCAGCAGAGTGGAAGGAAATAAAAATTCAGTAACAGTGGCTTGGCCCTTGGATAGGGAAACATATACCTCAGAGCCTAGAATATCTGATGTTATCTTTTTGAGGAAAATTTTTACTTGGTGCTCAAATACAAGCAGGACGACAACTCTCAAAATTAGTTTGACTCGTGTCTCCAAAAAGTGGAGAGAAGGATAGAAAAATTAAACAGGTTATTTTCAACTTTAAGTTTCTGGTGCTTCCCCATGACACTGACTCAACTTTATTGGAAGTGTCAGAGAATTGTAGCCGTAAGTCATGGTGCTGGCCAGAAATTTGTTGCCAGTCACCAGGAAGAGGGAAAGAGGGTAAGGAAGAAGATCATCCAATTGTTTTTACTGAGTGAGCTCTCAAACCCTGAAGCTCTCAAATCCTGAAGCTCTCAAACCCTGAAGCTCCTGAGAAGTGTCTGTATTTCCAGTAGGAAAGTTTCCTTTAACTCTAAGCCCTTTAGCTGATTAATGGGCAGGGCCAAAACAAGAGACAACTACAAGTTCCTACTGCAGATCCATAGGATCTGAATAATTCAGACTCCAGCATTCCTCCATTCCCTAGGCAACCTGCTATTAAGCCTAAAAGAAACATACTCACACACTTTGCTTCTGAGGGCAAAAAGGTATNTTTGTACTTTGGAGCTAGGACTGAAATGACTAGGTTTAGGGTCATTTAGTCTCCAGCAGAGTGGAAGGAAATAAAAATTCAGTAACAGTGGCTTGGCCCTTGGATAGGGAAACATATACCTCAGAGCCTAGAATANGGAATTTAGGCCATACAGAGTCATAGAGAGCTTTCCTTCAACTCTGGGCACAAGACCAATAATGAGTAAAATTTCTGCCACTGCTCAGGACATCTGTG
>VZTN01007698.1:0-17148 GCA_013400515.1 Erpornis zantholeuca
TTTTCTGCACTTTGCTAGATATATTTGCATGAAATGAAATAATAAAATAAGCCTTCTGAATTTCAAATCTATGAACATGGAGTCTTTTTGTGGAAGGCCCTAGCATTAGGGCTTTGTCATTTCCCACACCATACCCACATATTTTTTGAACACTTACAGGGATGGTGACTCCATCACTTGCCTGGGCAGCCCGTTCCAATGTTTTACAACCATTTCTCTGAAAAAATGTTTCCTAATATCCAATCTAAACCTCCCCTAGCACAACTTGAGTCTGTTTCCTCTCATCCTGTCACTTGTTATCTGGGAGGAGAGACTGACCCCCACCTGGCTACAACCTTTTTTCAGGTAGTCATAGAAAGCAATAAGGTCCCCCCCTTCAGTCTCCTTTTTTTCTAGGCTGAGCCCCCCAAGCTCCCTCAGCTTCTCCTCATCAGACTTGTGCTCCAGACCCTTCCCCATCTCCAGTGAAACAACTGAACCACTAGTTCCTAAAGTGGAAGAGGTTCCAGAATTAAAAATGAGAAGCATAATTAGGACCAAAGTGTCCAAAGGACCTCAAGGAAGTCAGGAGGAACATGGTCAGAACTACTCCCTGGGACCCCCTGCAATTGTCAAATCGACAGGAAAAATATGGACAAAAAAACAGGGCTGTCACAAACTAAGTATTTGTGGAAAGTGAGCCACTAGGGGGAGACAGAATATTGCTGGATAGAAATGAAGCTGACAGATACTGGGGGGCCAAGAGTCTTGTTAAATGTAGGGCCTGAGACTACCAATCAGCCACATTCCATAACCAGCAGGGTTGCATCTTGGGCAGGAGGGATAGATGTTATGGAAAGAGGAGAACCAGCTTCCATACCCATATGGTCAGATAATTAAAATACCACCACTGGTACAAAAGCAGCTTTGCCTCCAGGAAGTGTATAGATGTGCAAGTGGATACACACCAATCTCTGCAGAGATGTATCCTCATGTAATGTATGATATTGGTAATTCATGCTTATATGTATAAATATAAAATGGAATAAGCTAAATTGTACAAAGTAAAATTACAAACCCTAAAACCAGACTAAAGAAAGGAGAATTTCGCAAGTATGGGCGGCAGCAGAGGAAAACTAATCAGCATACGAAAGCGTGGTTCCAGGTGGAGATAGACCTTATCNTTTGTTTATATCACTAATATATTAAGACCTCTATTGAGAGGAGACTCAACATTGTTAAAAACTTATTTAGTGGGGCAACGAGCTGAAATTAGAAGAGATGTAATGTATAATGAAGCGTTACAAGATCCCCAAGCCCTGAGATGACCTATCCCTATGTGGGCAGGACTCTTGCATGATATAAACCACACAAAGAAAATGGGCTGGGAAACTCATCATGGAGAACAAACTCAGGCTATTGAGAGGAGCCCAACAACTGAAATGTGAACATACCCCACCCAAGATAATAGAAAGATCAAAAACCCCTGTTCATTTCCAGGAAGAGTGAAATGAGCTGTGGAGGATGGCAGTGACTTTAGGTATTTCCCATGAAGCTCTGAGAGGACAACCCACTGCAGTAATAGCAGACTTAGACAAAGTAGTACAACAAGGGGGAGACACAAATAATGAAAACCATCTACAGGAAAACCACCCCTCACCCCCGCCCCCCCAACCCTTTTGAGATAACAGAAATACAAAAAGGAAAAAACCCTTGGTCCTCATCAGTGGCCCATTATGACCTATCAATGGTCTGATAAGGATGAACCCCATATCTACTTACCAGTAGGACCTAGAAAACACACTTCGAATTTTCTAACTGATATAGGAGCCCAAATATGTCTAATCACCTCCACAGATGGTGAAAAACTAAAGTTTTAAAAGAAAAAGGGTCCATCTAACAGTATTTAGTGGACAAGGTATTATATGTTATACTGCTAAAGTATGTTTATGGTTACCTGGGGAAAACTAATGACCTCACACACATCCGCAATTGCAGACCATGAAGAAAATATTTTTGCATACAATATTCTTAAAGGAAAAGTTTGGCAATTGCCCAATGTGAGTGTTTGGTTATTCGGGCCTGCAAAAACTGCAAATAGTAAATTTTCTGGAGAAAGTAGGAAAATTATTCTATTAAAAATGTCTCCAGTGTTACCTGTTTCTACTGCAACCAATATCAAACAGTACCCTGTTTCTCCTGCAGCCAGAGAAGGGATAAATGAAGTAATTAGGGATATGGAATAGAGGGGTATTTTATTTAGGACACACTCCCCATACAATTCTTCTGTTAGGCCAGTAAGGAAATGGGAGCTGGTGCTTAACTATTGATTATTGGCAGCTGAATGCCAACACGGGACCACTCCCTGTGGCCATCCCAAACATTGCTAGTCTCACTGGCACCCTGCAAGCAGCTGCGCATAAATGGATGGCAGTTTTAGATGTAAAAGACATGTTCTTCATGGTTCTACTTCAGGAAGAAGAAAAGCCCAAATTTGCATTTACCTGGGAGGGGACATAATATACCTTTAATTGCCTACCCCAAGGGTATAAGCATTCACCCACAATAGCACACAATGCTTTAGCCGAAGTCCTTCAACAAATAGAAATCCTGGGAGGGGTACAAATTTATCAATACATTGATGATGTGTTGATAGGGATTGAAAGAAAAGGGAGGTAAGAACAGCACAGAGTATATGGAATAAATTAAATGATGAGGGGATAGAAGTGTTCTCTGCTAAATGCCAAGGCCCCTCTAAGGAGGCGAAATTCCTGGGAGCCTTGTGGATTTCTGGACAGGCTGTAATCCCAGAGAAAGCCATTACAAAATTGCATGCTAAACCCACCCCGACTACTAAAAAGGAACTTCGAAAGATCATGGGTACTTTAGGATATTGGAGAAATCATGTTCCTGGATTTTCTATAATAATGAGGCCATTGTATTCAGTAATGAGGAAAAACCAGATCACGGGAGCCGCTTGGTAGTCACAAACAGGCTTTGCAAACACTAATAAAAGAGTTAAAAACATATCAATCACTTGGACCAGTTCATCCCAGTGATCCTATAATAGGTGAATGAGGTTTTGCTGAACATAGGACTTAATGTAATATGTTCCAGAAAGGCCCTCATGGACCCGAATAACTAAAAAGGTTCAGTTCCTCAACATTAAAAGATACTGAAAAGAGATACACTGACTAGGAAAAGGGATTATTGTCTCTGACCTGAGCCCTCAAACAGGTAGAGAAAATTCAACAGCATTTACCTGTGCAAATCCAAGGACCTTTTAACATGTTAGCCAGTATTGATAAGGGCAGTGCTCTGCCTAATGGGATTACACAAAAAACAATGGTACACAAATGGTATGCGTATTTCCCAGGACTCACAGATCAGATGGATATAACTAAAGGACCAACAAAACCTACAGAATTGAAGAAACCTGCAACCCCAGATATGCTGGCTTTGCAAAAGCCATATAAGCCTAGTCCTATACACGATGCTTCCACATTTACTTCAGACTCTGAAGTTAGATACCTGGTTCACTGATTCCTCAGCCAAATGCATTGATGGCAAATGGAAGTACAGAGCAGTTGATCTTAACATTCATACAGGAATGGAAGTAGAAGAAGGAATGGGAAATGCACAGGTGGGAAAATTGCTTGCAGTAAAAGAGGAAGAAAGGACAATGTATGTTTGGGCTAATTCCACACAGTACTGGTGTCAATGGGAAGCATTAGGTTGGCAGGTAAATGGAAAGGAGGTTTGGCATAAGGAAGATTGGATATTCTTTTTGTTACAGGTTCAATCCCAACCAATCCACAAAGGATAGTTCAAAGCTCATGCCAGTAATCGAGCCTTATAGACCAATTGAAACACCAAGGTGGATCATCTGGCAAAAATTAGAAAGGTAAAAAATGATCACTTGGAAGATCCACAACATTGGTATTGATTGGGTGAGTGGTTACACTATAAACTGGGGCATACCGGACAGGAGGTTTTATTTTTTGCATAACAAAGTAGAGGTTGGCCACTGACCAGGAAGATGTGTAAAGGCATTCTCACACTGTAGGAAATTGAAAAGTAGAAACTTCCACAGAATCTAGTGGGTTTAACCTGAGGCCCTGGGCACAGCTTAGATTGATGAAATAAGAAGTATATACAGACAATAAGTAAAGGGTTATAGACTTGTAGTTTTGTAAGATAAAGATAAAAGGTGTTTTAAGTAGGTAAGAAATCATATTATTAATCAATATTATCATATTGAGTAAGACAGTAAAGAGTTTAAAAAATAGAAATAGAAGTGTGATTTTGTAGAAGTTAAGGGTTAATAAGAAATATGTGAAAACGTGCAAGCTAACACATTGGTTAAGAATTACTGCACTGCAGTAGAATAAGGTTAAGGTGATAGGTCAGTAAGTAAAAACAGTATATGTGTCAGTTTCCTATTAGTCCAGAAAGTTATATCCGTTATGGTAGAGAGAGATCTGGTGATTTTCTGTAATGGACGCTTTGTTGTTCACTGAGACTGATGCTTATCTGAATAATAAATCAGACTTAAACAGCAGATCCCATCCCTCAAAGTTAATGGATTTGCACCCCCGAGACCCTGGTATCGCACAGTGCCCCCAGTGCCAATTAAGACTTGTACAAAATCACCCAGACCAGGCACTGCCTTTACATATCAAAAATAACAAGGCACTGTGGTCCATTTGGCAAATAGATTATACTGGACCTCTGAAGACATCTAACGGCTAGAAGTACATCCTAACAGGTATGGAAGTGGTATCTGGACTGTTAGTTGCTGCTAAGCTGATGCCAAAGCTACTCTTTAAGAACTCTGGAATTGGTTTTCCAGTCTTCCTATTCCAGATTCTATATAAAATAACAATCACACTTCACCAGTGTGATGGTGCAAGACAGGGACAGAAAGAAAAGTATCAAATGGGTTTTTCGTGCACCTTATTATCCCCAAGCCAATGGGATGGAGCATACAAATGGTTTACTGAAACACTACCTTAGACGACACGAATCTGGGTGAGATAAAAGGTTACCCTCTGTATTATATGAGATAAATAACTGATATGGACCAATGAGTAGTCCTGTTTCAAGAGCTTTCTTGAGTCCAGTGTCCCTTGAATCACCTCCAAATGATAAAATTGAAGCCTTTCAGGAGAATTTAAAATTGGGCCAACAAGTCATGGTCAAATTACCCCAAATTGGAATTGTACCTATGACTCAATTGGTTTGGCATGGCCTGGTTTTAGGTAGCAGGGCTGCCACAAAGATGGCTCCTGTGAGGAAGCTGCTGGAAGTTTCCCACCATGCCCAGCAGAGCCAATCTCTGATGGCTCTGAAGATGGACATGCTGCTGGCCAAAACTGGGACAATGAGAGACACTGGTAATGCCTCTGTGATGACATATTTAAGAAGAAAATCAAAACAAAGTCACAGGGTTTTGGGATTCTAGTCAGAGAAGAGGATGAGGTGAGAACATGTGAGGGAAAACAACATGGCAACACCAAGGTCAGTGGAGAAGGAGGGGGAGGATGTGCTCCAGGAGCCGAAGCCAAGATGCCTCTGCAGGCCATGGTGAAGACTATGGTGAAACAGGTTGTACCCCTGCAGCCCATGGGTCCACGTGGGATGCAAAGATCCACCTGCAGCCCGTGGAGGAGGTGCCCATTCTGGAACGGGTGGATGCCTGGAGGAGGCCGTGATCCTGTGGGAAACCTGGTGGAGAGAGAGGGCCCTTGCTTCCAGGGTGGAGCAGCCTGTCCTTGGAGGACTGCACCCTGTGGAGAGACCCACGGCGCAGCAATTTTGGGAGAACTGTTTGCCCGTGGGAGGGGCTCACGCTGCAGCAGGTGTGGTATGGCTGCTGCTCGTGAGAGTGGATCCACACCGGGGAATTTCACAGAGAACTGTCTCCTGTGGGAGGGACCCCACGGCCTCACAGGGGAAGACTCCTCTCCCAGAGCAGCGAAAGGAAATCTTAATGATGAACTGACCAAACCCCCATGCCCTGTCTTCCCTGCGCTGTCAGGGGGAAGAAGGGAGGGGTTGGGGGGGTGGAAGGTGTTCTAAGGGCTAACTTTACTTCTCATTACCCTCCTCTGATTCTGTTAGTAATAAATTCACTTCGCAACTCAAGCTGAGCCTGTTTCACCCTTGAAGTGTTTCTCCCAGTCCTTATCTCAATCATGAAGTGTTCATTAATATTTTTTTTTCCTTTCTGTCCTCTGTCCATCTGTGGCAGGCGAGGGTGAGCGAACGGATCTCATAGGTGCCTGGCGCTGGGCCAGTGACAAACCATGACAGCCTCTAAGGGACACTTAGGCACCACTAGCCTGGGTGGCTACTGACTAATGGTCACCAACACAGAATCAGTTCCAGATGGGTATTTACCACATTTTCAACTAAGGAAACTAACCCATCCCATCTGGTGCATCTGCTGAAATATACATTATTTTATTTTACGGGTCAATGGCTGCTATTGGTCATCATCCTGCTGGTAACACCAGGAACACTACAGTGGATAACAATATCCTCCAACACACTTGGAAGCCTGACTAAGCATGGACTTGCAAACAAGAGAGATTCCATGGGCCAGTATGTATCCATCTACAAGCATCCATCTACAAGCATCCCCCTACAACTGGTAGATGGTGGTGTCGGTGTCATGCGTTAGTAGAAATCCTTTGAAGGTCTACTAAAGACAGTCAAAATAGAAACACAAAACATGGAACATCACCAGTTTGTTTCACCCCGAACCTGAAGGACTGTAAAGTGAAACAGAAAAACACGCTTTTAATTCATTATGACATAGAAGCTAAGTATATCCTGGAGTGTATAAGGGTGCCTAGCATTCCTCCCATGAGTGCCACCAAAATTATCAAAAAGCCTGTAAAACTGACCCCAACATCTCACTGGTCAGGCCCTATGTAGTTAAATTGGTAGGATGACAAATATTGTCTAATCCCTCTTGATCTTGTCCTGGGTAACCAAAAATTATTGTATTCCATATCTATCTGTGCTGAAAATTGTTAGTGTTTATTTAAGACCCAGCAACATGGCCGGAAACGGAACCCTGGGGCTGGGGGAGTACCGATCTTATTAAGTTCAGGGTACTCACACAGGAGCTCTCTTGCCTCTTGGCTCTGGCTCTTTTCCTTTTGTTCTTGCAGGGAGAGAACTGAGGCAGCACAGGCAAAGGCCCCCCTTTGGTTTTCCTGTTTCTCTCTGGCCTCCGGAGGGGGTTGGTTTGGGCTGGTCTCTAGACTGGCAAATGTAGCAACCTGAGAAGCTGTATTTAGCAATTAAAACTGTTTCAGAGTGAACTTCGCAACATCTGTCAGCAGCACGGAGCCAAAGCCAGTCGGGCCTGGGGGGTGCTGTTTCCAGTGCTTGCAGAGACCATTTCTTCCCCCCCCCTGCAAAACACCAACAGCTTGGAAACAGCAGCACTGACACTGGCTGAGTCCACTGGGTGGCAGGAGGCAGCGAGTGGCAGCACTGATGTCACATACATGCACCACCGCAGCTGCCGAAAGGAAGCAGAGGAGGCTGACACTGCAGAGCCAGAGCTTCCCAGACAATGCTAGCAATTCCCATCTGCCACCTGAACTGCTTTGTAAGCTCCTATGTCCCAGTTTTTTGTTCCGGGTGTTATAAGTATGTATTGTATTATTGGCTTTTCGCAAATATTAAAAATTAAATGTCATATATATAATGTTAGAAAATGTAGTCATATGGATATAACTTTTTAGTAGTGTTCTATCATGGTATGCAGAATGCTTTCTCTCATGTAACTAACAAAGGAGCAAGGAGGTCTGAAGACATTCCTGAGGTATCTGGCTAGATAACCCCACATACCTAAGATTTCTGGAAGAAAGAAGATATTCATCAGAATGTGAAAAACAGGACAACCGAAAACATCAGCCAGCAGAACTGTATTATCAACTTTTAAACAGATCTGCGAAAAAAAGCAGAGACTGAAATTGGGGGGCACTTGAAACTCAAGGGATACCAAAAAAGGAATAGTTGCATGATGCATAGAAATCTATGAATATGTATGAGACTCGGGCATTTAACAGAAGAGGTTTGGTAGCTAGGGTTTGCCTCTGGCATCATGCCAAGCACCTGGCCGTATTAACTCTTTGCTTTATTTCTGTCTCCTATTGTCCTTTTTATTAAACCCCTTAATAAACCTTTTAAAATTTTACCAGGAGTGAACGTAGTTTATCACACAGGGTAAAGTTGAGGCGAGCAAAATTTGTCTGTAATTTTCCTTTTGTCTCTGCACACATGGTCGACTGAGGGTGCCATCTTGGGAGGAAGGGTTTGTCTGCCGTTTTCCCTTTGTCTTTCAAGCCACGGGGTCATCAGTGGAAGGTACCGTTTTGGGGGAGGGGTTTCTCCACCATTTTGTTTCTCTTTGACCCTGGGGAGTCTGTGAGATTTAGCAATTTTGTATCTAGTGATTATTTACTGTTATGTTTTGCCTGTTGCTGTTTCATGTTTTACTAAACTGTTATTTTTTCATTTATATCTACTTGTATTCATTTCTCCTTATTGGTGAAAAGGGATTGGTTAAAAATAAATGGGAGGTAACTAATTTTGGAGTGTTTGTCCCCTTAAATTGTCTTAAACCAAGACAGGTCTTTAAAAAAAGTAGAAATGTCCATGCAAACTGATGTTACAGTTAGCAGACCAAAGTGTTTGCGTTTTATACATACCTCTTCTCTTGGATGGTATGCCAGGCTGAACAAGAGGACGTTAACTTGTTTTAGGATGGATGTAACTGGTATATTTTGAACTGGGATGGGGGTATTAAACACCATTGATCTTGAAACCCTGGCTAATAAATTAGGTACAACCATTAGTGATTTGAGTACTACAGAGCAATCTTTAGAGTCCTCCTTATCTGCTTTAGGAAACACTCAATGGTTTGCTTCAATTCTCTTTTCTGAGACAGAAAAGTATCAAAATGCTAATCATGAATTACTGGCTGATGCTTCAGCAATTACTCAATGTAATGTATCTCTGGCACTAAGCTGTATCCAAGCTCAGTTATGGCTACAAACTACCAGTGCTGCGATAATTAGAGAATGAGGAAATGGATTTTTACTTATTGAAATTTGAAAGGTAATTTGGGACAATGTAACTAAATTTCAGAGGGAATTTTAATCCTGGTGGTCTTCAGTCAAATGTTCCTATGACCCAGTCACTAATAAGGCCACAGCTTTTTTATGGACAACAAGCAATGCTTCAGTGTATACCTAGCCTAGTTCCAGCCAGGACAGGGTTATTTTTTTGCAGTAGCATGGAGGGGGCATGGCTAGTACTCAGAGGTTATTCTATACCACCTCTGGTCATTGCTAGGGGAGGGGAGAAAAAGACTTGCTTCAGAGGGATCAAGAAAATGTAGTGGGCGGAGCGGTTGAGTATTGTTTATTGTCGGGAGCTTTCATGTAAATCGTTACTGTTGGTTTTCTTATCTCATTGCTGTTTCAAGTAAATTGTTATCTCAGCCCATGATCTTTGCCTTATGTGCCTCAAATGGGGGGGGGAAGTGGCACGTGGTTTTGGTGGGAGTATTAAATTTGAAAATAGCATTCCTAATCCACAACAATACCATATACCAAGTCATTATATTGGGACTGAATCACAACAAAACCATACTCTATCCGTTGCAACACTGTACATAGGCTGTCAAAAACAATCACACACACGGCAAACAATAGAGGTAGATGCTTGTATGGTGAGAGTATGACAGGGACTGTTACATTAAAGTAACACTTAGAAAGCCCAAGATATCTGTTTAGAAGCAGAACAAAGCATTTGTCACTTTGAGATGTACTTCGACGATGATCCTGAATCTGTCCAGGTATACACAGAACAAGGATGTGCGTTTTTAAGAACCCCTTGTGTTAACAGTAAATAGCACAAAGATCCAGCTTTCTAACCACTCCAATCTACGTATTTGTAACTTTATTAACATAGCAGGATGTGATTTCAACTATTCCCTACAAAAAACTGTGTTCCAGAACATATACGGCAACTTTGTGTTATATGACACTTTGTCTCCAACACCTAATGGAATGGACATTACCCTGGTCAAAAAGCTGTTGGAAAATCCTGATCTACACAAACTGGTAAAACAACTGAAAAGGGAAGTTGGAAAACACTAATTGCTGTCCCTCATGATGTGGAAAAAATACATCGTGTCCTAGTGCAAATGAAAAGGGATGGAGAACATAACTAATGGGAAAACTTGTTTGGATGCTGTTGGGAGAAAACGGTTAAAAGCAGAAGAATGATGAGAAGCATGGTAGATTCACTCAAGGAACCTTGCAGCTGGGAATGCCAAGGCCTGGAGAATAAGAGTGTGGGAAACTCCATGTATTATGCTTACTGCTGTTTATCCTGTTTTGAGAAGTAGAATCTCTGTGTAGAGATAACGTAGGTGTTTGGAGAGACTTGGAGACCCCCGCACAGACATGCTTGAGCTCCCTTGTCTTGGGAGAGAGAAGATCAAAGCTCAGAGATCATAAAAAGCACAGAGATCATAGCATGGTGGTAAACTACACGTGTGCGGGCCCTTGATAAATGGGTGCAAACAGCAGCCCCGCCATCCACTAGGAAGAAGTGAGTCTGACGGTGCTGTCTTCCTGCTTGTGTGTTTCCACCCAGGTGTTGCTTTGGGATCCTCTACTTAGTGAGGTAATGAAATAAATTTATTCCTTGCATTTCAGCCATTGTTTTGTGCTTGTTCTGGCCACCTGCCTGTGTCAACTCACACAGATGGTCTCCAACCGCAATGGGCATTCTGGACTTAATGTTACATCCTGTTATTGTAATATTGTTATTAATTGGAATCTGGTTTTTATTAGTAAACATTGTATATATGTGTGGTACCTAATCCAACAAACAAGGATACTAACCCTTCCAGAAGTATAAAAATTGAAATAATAAGTGGGTTTTTTGCCAGAATAGATATCTAACTCTGTATTATGCTCTGTTTAATATTGCTGGCTAAATTCTAACTGATTTTGATAATAACTTTGTGTGTAAATATGAAATGTATAATTATAAAATAGCTAATACTATCAAACCATGAGTTAAGATGTCTTAGGGTGACTTTATGATGTGGATCCCATATCACCCAGATATGAATCCTGTGCCTTTCTGTGCCTTTAAACTTAGCCCGAGAGGGGACAAAGGAGAAAAAAAAAAAAGTCAAACTCTTTCAAAGCAGTTCTGTGCTCCAAGGTCACTCTGGCTACTTCTCTGCATGCTTCTATGGCAGCAAGAGCAGAGGAAAGCACCCTTCCTTTTTTTCCCTGAGTTTTTTGGCTTTTTCTCAGGAGAGAGAGAGAGTTAGGATTCTTTGCTGTTTGGCCGGCTCGCTAGCTGAGGCAAGAACTTTCCTTGGACTGTTTCTGCCCCAGTCCGGATCACCAGCAGCAGGAGGCAACGCCGCAGCCTGGAGGGGCCACACCCCAGCTCCAGAGGGAGAACAGCCACACCTACAGAAGGACTCTAAAATCTTCCAGGTTTCTGTCCACAGCGAGAGATTTTATTATTTAGCATTATTGTTCTTTTCCTGTGTGTTTGTTAAATAAATAGTTTTTATTCCTCTTTCCCTTTCCTCCGAGGAAATATTTCTTTCCCCAACCTGGTGGGAGATGGGTGGCTGTAACCTGCCTTCTTTTGAGGAGATGTTCCTTTCAGAGCACTTCCCTGAATTTGTCTCAAACCGAGACATAAGATAAAATAGTAAACCTTAGGAGATTGATGTACCTCAACATATTTAATGATAATGTATACATATGCAGTGGATGCTTTTATAGCATGAAGGCAAGAGTTACCTGCATTACCATTTAATGAGATAATGATTGACTGAAGTCATATGGTAGAGTGTAGCAGGATGCTCTGCCTGGAATGGGGAAAACAACTCGAACAATGTCCTATTTGCAAAGCTATCAGAGATAAATGAAGAAGGGGGAGTCCTGCTGCTCTTGTTGAACAATGCTGAAACCAGTGTGACTCATCAATCCCAAAGTTAAATACCCTGATAGTGAGATGAAGATGCTGTAGACCTGGTAAAATACCCGAATAAAGGAACAAATTATATTACTGATAATTTATCTAAAGATGCTGAGCTGACACAGATGGTCTGGAGACATATGACTGACAGTCAATCACTTTATACTATTAGAAGCCCAGTCCCAAATTTTAATGTCAGCATCTTTTAACATACCCCTTCTTGGAGTGTATCTGTGGACATTCCTCCCTTAAATGGCGACACCTCTCAAGGTTACTCCTTGAAGCCAAGCGAAAGACATTTGCCCACGATCATTGGTGTGGGTGAGTAACATCAATCTCTATTGTTTTTGCTAGCTTTAATATTGTTTCAAAATAGTGCACTATACTAGTAGTTATAGCTCCTATACTGTGCAATAAATAATTCTGATTAAAATATTTTTGTCTAATCATTATCATAATAAGTCATATATATTTATATAAATATTTCTGGTTTGTCATCCTTAATCCTGCAGGACAAAGTTGTATAAAGGTTCAGTTACACCTATAAAATCCTTTAGACGTAAACCGTTAACCAAGTCTGGGGCTAAAATTGGATTCAGATGCACCCAGGCTCATCTCTCTGAGGAGTTTAGAAAGCAAGGGGGTCCTTTCTGCACCTCATGACTCAACCAGAGGGTTTCTCTAATAAACTTTGTCTGAAGTTGTCCCACTTTGCCACAACACAGCCACTCTGCCCCAAGCCTGTAGCACTGCATGCAGTTGCAGGACCTGGCACTTGGAGTGAATGAACTCAACAGACTTATAGGGTCCAGAGTCCATAGACTAAGGGAGTATATCTGTGTGTATATCTATCAAAAGATGGGAAAGGTGATGGGGTATTGGGAACTGTGTGACTTGGCATGATGTAAATGGTATGGAATAAGGGGTGGAAAATGTGCTGGTTTCTGCTGGGAGAGTTCATTTTCTTCTCAGTAGCTGGTACAGTGCTGTGTTTTGGATTCAGTATGAGAATAATGCTGATAACACACTGATCTTTTGGTTGTTGCTGAGCAGTGCTTACCCTGAGTCAAGGGCTTTTCAGTGTCTCATGCTCTGCCGGTGAGGAGCTGCACAAGAAGCAAGGAGGAAGCACAGCTGGGACAGCTGACCCAAATTGGCCAGAGGGATATTCCACACCACAGAACATCATGTCCGGTATATAAACTGGGGGAGTTGGCTATGAGGGGTCAATTGCTGCTCAGGGATGTGCTGGGCATCACTCAGTGGGTGGTGAGCAACTGTAGTGCACATCACTTGTTTCTCTTGGCTTCTGTTACTCTATCTCCTTCTCATTACAATTATTAGTAATATTTGTATATTTTTATTATTAAAATTATTATTTTGTTTCAATTAATAAATTGTTCTTATCTCAACCTGATTCTCTTCCCCCCTGGGGGGACAGATGGGGGAGTGAGCAGGCATCTGTGTGGTACTTAGTTACTTAGGGCTGAAACCATGACATTATTTTATAACAGAAATCAGCTGATACAAGCTGAATGCCTTTGTGAACTTGCACCCAATCCCTGTTTTTTTTTTTCCACTGTACTTAAATATACATTTATTTTACTTTTTTCTAGTTTTTGAAGTGAACAAGGAAAATTGCAATTATAATAATTGGGGGGAATCATATTCTCAAAGAGCAGACAGAAAAGCAACATTACCTAGAAATAAGTAAAAATAACAAATATCCATGTTATGGAAGAGGTGTACTAAACCACAGTATTTAGGAAATAAAAAAAACATGCAACAAAAACACTTGTAGCTGATGTTCTGACCACCACACTTTACTGTTTTCTGACAGAAGCTATTTAAAAAACATAAACTCATTATGTTAATGTATGTAACATCTGGTGTAATGATTCCCTGAAGAGGAATGCCTGTGGGGGGGCAAAGAGGAAATCAGCTAACAGAAGTGTTTTACTGATGCAAGTGGAGTGCTGAAATAGTTCTGAAGTCAGAACCTTTACCTTACTCCTGGTTTTAGGTATAAAAATTGGCAGCAAGCTGAATTTTACTAGATTCAAGTAAACTTATGTTCAGTCACATTTCAAGAGATACAAGCTGAATTGCTAATTCAGTCTTAAGAAAATAGGAAGGAAAAATATATTCATATATTCACACTGAAGATTAATATCAGAATCAAATCATAGTGTAGTTGTGACAATTACCAGAAGCAAACAGTTTTAGGAGTTTAATAACTCCCACTAGCACAGGTCTCACTTATATCAGTAACATTTTCAGCATGCAAAATACAGTAATAAGAGTAAACTTACCTACAGTAGCTCTAATTAAGGGGGAGGAATCACCAATGTTGTTCAGACATTCACTTTTAATGAAGTCAGTGACCCCATTTGGAAAGTTGTGAAAATGTGCTTTTACATTATTCTTCAAGATAAGACCACTCAAGGAACGTGTTGGCTCATCTGCAACAGAAAATAATTGCATTTATAACTTCCATCAGTTCATAGGATAAAGTAAATTTGCAGAACAATGCAACAAGATCAAAGCTTACAGTAATAAATATTAATCTTTATTTCCTTATCCCTCCTTTCAAATACAATCATCAATTTACATAGCAAAGTTTTTTAGTTTCGGAGTTCACTTGTGAGCAGATTCATGTTTAGTTCTTCAACCAACGGCATGAGTAACTTGGTATTACTTCTGAAGCATGCTGGAAGTGAGATGTGGATGTTCTGCATAGAAAGGATTAGTTTATAGTATAAGAAAATTTAAATTTAAAGTTTACAGCAATTCTAATCAGCTGATAAAGCTAATTTTAATCAGCATTTTAGCCTTTGGTCAGTTGTGCACCCCCAGCCTACCCACTGGTGGGGCCGTGTGAGAAGCAGAAAAGGCCTTGGCTCTGTGTAAGCCCTGCTCAGCAGTAACAAAAACATCCCTATGTTATCATCATTGTTTCCAGCACAAATTCAAAACACAGTCCCATACCAGCCACTGTGAAGAAAATTAACTCTACATCAGCCCCAACCAGAACAGAAGCCCTGATTTTGGCAAGAAGTAAGGATGTTCAAAGTTCATTTGCACCAAGAGTTACAGTTTACACACAGATGTATTCTAGGCCTTCAAAACTATTAACATCCCCAAAGAAATATAAGAAAAATATGACATATAACTTTCACCTAATAGTGCATCATAACACAAGGACTCTTATCATACCCATGATGATTGACTGAGGGCCATTAAAAATACTTTCTAGTGCAATTAGTGCTAGTTGAACAAAAATAGCACTTAAAAAAGAGGGGCTACTGCTAAAATTAATTTTAATCAACTGATTATGAGTTCTAAAACCAGAATGCTGTATATGAGTATTAAAACAAGATTTAGAAGTATATTTCAGTGTTCCTAAAGAAGCACTAATTTTCATTCTCTGTAACTATAAATGTATTGATTTACAAACATCACTCTTACATAGAATTCAGTAACTTCATAAACCAGGAATCTAACCTATGCATATATATTTAAAATAATCCTATAACTTTGCCTATATTACAGGTTTTAACAGAATGTGGCTATGAGATGTAACAAGTATTATTTATTATTATTATTATTACTTGGCAAGTCAAATGAAGTAATTTTATCATTTTGCTTAAAATTTTGAAGATGTCAATAACAAAGGTCAGGTGGAGAACATCCTAAAGGAGGACATTCTTAACTGAACTCTTGATCAGTCTCAAGTTTACCTGAAATGCTCTCTGAATTCAAGGTAAAATTTCTCCATTAATTATTACACTAATTTAATGTCCAATTATTATTTCCTTGCATATATATAATCCACTGATAGGTATGCACATATACAAGAAATCCAGTCCTCCATAAGCAGCTATTAAGATATAATGTCATGTCTGGCCAAGAAAGAAGCCAAAGGAGTTTTCCTTTCATTTACACACTATTTACAGCCCTTGCAAGCCACAATGAAAGCATTATTTTTAGCAACCATAGTTAGACATAGAATAATTTAGAATGAAAAGGACCTTTAAAATCATCAAGTCTAAACATTAACCCAGTACTGCCAAGTCCACCACCAAACCATGTTTTCAAGTGCCACATCTACACAGCTTTCAAATTCCTCCCAAGTATGGTGACTCCAACACTGTCTTGGGAAGCCTATACCAGGGCTTGACAACCCTTTCATTGCAGAAATTTTCCCTAATACCCATCTAAACCTCCCCTGGTGCAACTTGAGACCATTTCCTCTCGTCCAGTCACTTGTTAACTGGGAGAAGAAGCCAACCCCCACCTGGCTACAACCTCCTTTCAGGTAGTTGTAGATAGTGATAAGGTCTCTCCTGACCCTCCTTTTGCCCACGCTGAGTCCCCTGAGCTCCCTGAGCTGCTCCTCATCAGACATGTGCTCCAGACCCTTCCCCATCTCCGTTGCCCTTCTCTGGACATGCTCCAGCATGTCAATGTCTTTCTTGTAGTGAGGCGCCCAAAACTGGACACAATACTTGAGGTGTAACCTCACCAGTGCCAAGTACAGGGGAGCAATCACTGCCCTGGTCCTGCTGGCCACACTATTCCTGATCCAGGCCAGGATTCCATTGGCCTTCTTGGCCACCTGGGCACACTACTGGCTCATGTTCAGCCACTGTCAACCAGCACCTCCAGGTCCTTTTCCACTGGGCCACTTTCCAGCCACTCTTCCCCAAGCCTGTAGCATTGCAGGGGGTTGTTGTGACCCAGTGGCAGGACCCGAAGTACAGCCAGGATGAAATATGGTTATGACTGAAGCCCACTCTCTTGCAACCCTATAAACAACAGTCCAAAGTAAGACCCTTTGAGCTCTCCTGGCCAACAGCAGCTGCAACCAGCAACCTCCCTGAGTGAGACCTCTGAGAGGCAGTGAACTCTTAAGTTTGCTATACTCAGAAGACCACCAAACAACAATGAATCCTGGCTGATACCCCCACTCCTCAAGGCTTGACCCTTCATCCATTGAGAAGATGCAAAGGCATCTGAAGTGAGTGTTTCACTACCTTTGAGAAAAATTTATCACAGGTACCTTGTACAGACTCTATATCTGTGTGCATGCAAGTGTGCTTATGCTATAGCAAATGTGGGAGA
>VZTN01007701.1:15641-71202 GCA_013400515.1 Erpornis zantholeuca
AATACTTCAGTCACTGGACTCAACTACAGGTCAGTCCGCTATGTGCACAAAGGATGCTTTGGAATAGACCTGAGGAAGAGTCAATCCTTCACTAAAGGGGAGAGAAGTGGCATGGTCCATCTGACATTATCCATCCACCTGGTCCAGCCATTCACCCATTTTTAACTGGACACCTCTGGACAATTGATTGCTCAAAAAGACAAACTTCCTTTGACTCTTACCATGCTAACAAGCCCCAAACCTCTGGTCAGCAAGAGCCTACATAATCACCACACACACAGAGCAGGTGCTTCGCTTGCTTCTGACCTTTTCCCTGAGTCAAGTGACTGTTTCTCAACTACTCCTTTCTCTGCCATTAGGCTCACACTGCCATTAAACTCCACCTCTTTCCTACCTTTCTCCTGACAATCCACAGTCAGAGGCACAAATACACCTGACAAAGTGATCAGTTGCCCATGTTTAGTTTGTTTTTTCGCTCTGCCAATAGAGTCTGAAGCGATGAAGCTGCTGCAATTGGCAGTCAAATGTAGATGCATCACAGAAGAACCTATGACATCCTTTAAATCACAACCATAAGCCAACTAAAATTAAAACTCTTCCCCGGTGAGGCAAGCACTTGCTTAGATTCAGCTTTGCCTTTTTGGACCCTTGTGCAGATACTCTTTCTAAGTAACTGCATCACAAAGCCTGCTTGCACTGTTGATTTTAATGATTCATAGAGGTGTGTAGGACATTCCTATGAAGAGGTAATTATCATTTCCATATGCCACAAAATAAGTGTATGAATACATGAGAGTAGGGATTGAATAATGATGGACACTCACACCTCATTTCCTTGTGGCAGAAGAGCCACTAAATTTTCTTAGTCTGCCATTTATGTTCCCACACCTAAAGCCCTTGGTGTACAGACACCCAGTGGGAAAAAAAAACAAACAAACCAGAAAACAGAAAAAAAAGAAACTCACTTCCTTATGAGATAAGAAGGAGTCTACAGATAGAAAATAAAGAACTACACAAAGGAGTATTTAACACTCTACATTTCCCATCAAATAATACGATATGTTTTTGTGTGTTTGTATTCCTGTACATACAAGCTATTTTTCATGTTATCTTTCTATTCCTATATGCAAAAAAAATTTCAGTATTATACAGAGAACTGAAGCATCACATAGTACCAGTGACTTCTCTGTTAAATGCTGTAATGAAATGACAACCATCTTAAAACATAATAAATACTCTTCAGAAATCACTTCTTTATTTAAAGAGAAATTATTTTTTCCTACACCAGACTGTGAATGGGGAAATCTGTTTGCAGAGTGGGCTTCACTTCCCACTGTGGCAGCAAAAGACTTGCAGAATTCTTCTTCTGAGTGGGAGTATTAGCTCTTTAAGACACAGGTCAGTGAGGAATTACTAACATCTGAAAACTGAAGCCAAGAAAACCAGAATCAGTTCCCCAGTCCAAGACCAAGGCAGAGTGCAGGATCACCACTACAAATACCTCAAGCACCTTTCTGTGAAAGGAAGATAACACCTCTTCACCCTACAGGAGTGTTACAAGGATTAGTGTTTGCAAAAGCCTCTGCACCTCAGAATTAATTAATATTCATGATGATCAGTCCCATCAAATTTGCACTCTGAAGATATCTAGTTAACATGCGAGTAGCATTTATATGATTGTGGTACTGATACATTAAAAAAAAATGACAGCTTCATAGCATTTGTTAATTTTTCCCCAATTAATTTCATTTACTCTAAGGACCTCTTTCTGTCTAAGAGGTGCGCAGTGCTTTATAAAATAGATTAAACCAAATATAATGCTGATTTAATTTATGGACAGATATTTCTGTGGGTTTTTTTCTTGTTATGATAAGGAATTACCATTTTTCTAACAAATTTGCATTCATCCTCACACATCACTAAGGATAATTATGGAAATGAAGAGTACTGGAATCAACCATTCTGTGCTTGTAGACAGAAAGAGAATAAAGATATTCAAAAGAGAAGACTGAAGCAAAAGGCTTAAAGAATTAATAACTTTAAAGCCTATATATATTATTCATTTAAAATGTTTATAAACATGGCAATAAACATCAAATACATAAACTTGCAACTGAAGGATCATTGCCAAGACCACAGCAAGGCATAAAGCAAAATAATGAAGATACAAGAAGCCACAAGTACTGTTCTGGCCATTTCTAATTCTGACAAATACCTCACTACCACAGCTAAAGGCTTTGCTGCTTAGAGCTGGGGTGACCAAATGACAGATTATGATCTGCTTGTGATCACAAGAGTGCCCTGAAATGTCTGAGATTTCCACAGTACAGGAAAATTGTTTCTTACCCAAATTTAATTCGGTATTGATACGACAACTCTCATTTACGTGGTCAGATTTGTTAAAGACACTCCTCGCAGTGCTGCTCAGTGAGCAGAGCTCACTGTGGACAAAGCAGCAAACCCAGAACTGCCTGCACAAAGATGCCAGCCTATTAGGCTAGTACTTGCAGGAACACTTCTATCCCAAGAGACTGAAATTTTGATCAAAGGAAACTGACCTAGAGGAATCCAAACAATCACTGCGAAATATTAAGAAATCAACTTTATAGACCAAGTTCCCCTCTCAAACAGTATCCCAACTTCATCCTACTTCACATCTGCAATACCAGAATGAAAACAATATTTAATATCTTTACACTTTTTCTTTCACAGTACTAAAAAAGTGATAATTTGTGTGTGTGAATCTCCTAAATTCTGTAACACTGGCATGCCAAACTAACTACTTAAACTTCACTGTCAACACTTTTCTTATTGTTTTTTTCTTGCTTTTCATTGCAGCTGTTTTTCTATGATACATAATTATACCCTGCAGATATCCAGTTAGTCTATGTTTCCTAAGCATTTTAAATTTGCTGCAGCATACCAGTCTGTGAAAGTGGTGAGGCTTTAGGTGTTCTAGTGAACAGTAAACAAAAAACTTCAGGAAACATCTTTGTTTCACGTTGTTTGTAAAAACTATTTCATCTTCATTCCTAAATTTTCCCTTGCTTCAGCTGCAGATAAACTTTTTTTTTTCCCTCCAAACTTTACCTCTTTTTACTGACTTACCGAAATAAACTGTCAATTTGTTAGAAAAAACAGAAATAAATGTTACTTTGTACAGTCATGTGGAGCATTATGTGCTTCTTCCTTTCACTTAAATATGAAACTGTGCAGAAAAACCCAAAACAAACAACAATCAGTCATGCTTGTTCATTGCTTTCTTGGTTACTGACAACATCCAGAAATGTAATGATTACAACAAATGGTAATCAGGTATGCACCTAAAGAAAACTTGTTTCCACTAGGCCCTCATTAATCTTAATTTAGTCTTTAAGAACTCTAATGATACAATTATCTCAAGGCTACCCATAACCTTGCACCACATAGCTGTAAAAGTTTAAATGCTTAGAAAATATTATCCAAATTAAAAATTTGCTATTCCCTCTCACCTATAGCATTCAGCCTTGCTTGAAAATACCAAATCTAAAAAAATCTGCTGAATATTTAGTTCATTATTCCCTAGGACAAAACCAAGTGATTAAGTCTGTTTATGGGGTTTCCCCCCTCCCATTATCAATTCCTTTAATCACAAAGGTTGTGCTCTTGTTCCTTTAGCCCACTTTTTTTTACCAGAAATTGTTAAGTGAATCATATCCTCATCCACTTATTAAGCAATGATTTAGAAATTTATATTGTCCAAAACTCACAAGTTTTTCTTAAATTCTCAAAGTTATCTGTAAGATACTCACAGTAGGAATGGCATTTTCTTATAGGTGTTCCCCATGACAACAAAGCAACAAACCCACAGCCTTGAGACCGGGTTTTCAACATTTTTAAAAGAATTAAAACTGACACTTTCCATTGTCTCCATCCCCAAAGCCCTTCAGGACTCTTAATAAAATCCCTGATAAATGAAGAACCCTCAATCAATAGATTTCTAATTCTACACACTCAAAGAGGCATATTTTTTCTGGACTACTATTAAGAGCTAGTTCATACAGTCACATTTAAGAACACTTCGATAAACAAAGATATCCTTTAACCTGTACTGTTGTTTTGGGGTTTTTTTATATGTGTCAAAAAGGTAAAAGAAACTTTATGGTTCTTAAAACAATGGTAAGGCACTAAAAGGTCACCTTAAACATACAAATATATATTTCACTATCAATAATCAAAGTACTGAACTATGGCAGGAGCAAGGAGAAGGACAGAGAGTAAATGGAATGCTCATGCTACGGCTTAAAATCAGAGCATATTACACCTTTCAGAAACAAGAAATTTACTCCAGTACTACCATCACCATGTTACATTCTTTAAATACAGGGGATTTTTTTTTCCCACACAGAATTAGCTTTAATTAGCAACAATGCAAAGGTTGGTAGAAACAGGAACATCACTTCAGAAGCCCCTACCTAACATTGTAAGTCACCATTGTATCATGCAAACAAAGTCTCCCAGACAAGCCACATTCCTCAGTAAAATTAAACAGCTTATTATCAACAAGTGGCTCACAAAGGAGTTTATAACTTCCCAGGAGATAGAGCATGACCAGGTGACAAACTCAAATGGAAATGAAACCAGAAAAACAACAAAAATCAAACTACAGCAGAACAACTTTCATCACCTCTCAATACTTAGCTCTGCTAGAAAGTTAGCTAGAGGAAAGGCAGGCAGGATATAGCTTTCACAAGTGATACAAGGTGGCTCTGTGTCAGCAATCAAATCTTGCCTTTAATTTCAGTTAATGGCTGCCTAAATTGCTCACAAAAATATCTGTCTCTTTAAACTCTCAGTGAACATTATCAAAATCAGTCAGTTATTTTTAGTGTCGTACTTCTGAGACATTCAACTCAGTAAGTATTTCAAAATGCCAACCCTCAATTTCCTACTGTAATGGATTATGTTTGAAAACATATGGCTGGGTCATTAACATTAGCAGTACTAGGAAAGTTGTTTCTACATATTGTAATAGAAGAGTCAAGAATCAGATGTTTTCCATTTAAAATCATTAATTTGACTAAGTCAAAACTTTTTGTCAAGAACATGTCATGTTTCCATGCATATGATTTTCAGAGGCTTTCTGGATGAAAAAAAACAGCAGTCCTTGGCTAGAAAGGGAGAGAAAGGACCTGCTACAGTGGGAATACACATCTGAGATAGAGAAACACATTTTCATGTCTCCAGTTTGTTTAATTTATCTTTGGAAGAAAACATTCATTGCTCTAACACATACTGGAAAGCAAATAATTATTATTAAATAAACTCCTGCACTGCAGACAGCTGTACATTTTCACTATATTGAACATAATTTATGAAAACATTTGAATTTTATCTCATTTACGACAACCATAGAAAGTATTCTTGGGTTGGAATGGTCAAAATGGTTTTACATTTTTACCTTTAAAATAATTGAAGGGGTTAAAAATTATCAATACAGATGAATATTTTCACTTCTTAAGTAATTGATGCCTCTGATATAATCTATGTCATCTATGACATGATGGCACATGCCACTATAGCCACAATTGGCATTGTCCCATTTAGACAAAATTTTACTCCAAACTCTTTATAATGATTCTGTTCACTAAACAAAAAAACCAAAAAACCAATATTTTACAAATGCCTGATAAGGAAACTTCCCTGTCCAATGACCCAGGAGTCCCTCTGGCAGCCACTCTGGCACCACCTAAACAGGGACATAGGACCTATTACAGCTACACCCTCCGTACTCACAGAGTCACACCAGGTTTCCCAGAGCAGTCTCAGACATCCAGATCCTTAATATCATTTAATCATGGTGCAATAACAAAATTATTCAGCACTCCATGGCCTCTTTTGCCTGGGGCTCAGGCTCCTGCCCCCAGAGCTGAACCTGCAGCTGCACCCCGAGCTACCTGCACTGAACGGATTCCTCAACACACCAAGGTATTCCCCCAGATTTACTGACGCCTGTCACTCCCCAGACAAGGGAAATTAGGAGGATTTACTGTCTGTATTGAGATGATTAGATTAGCACTTTAAGTGCTCTTCCTGGGTGTATCAGAACCCTCCCATGGAGTTTCAAGAAAATCTTTTTTCATAGTCCTAGTGATAAAATCTTGTTGGCAACCTGTAACGTTCCAGGTTTTATGGCTTTTAAATCTTGGATATAGAGTACTCAGCAGGAAAAGCTTACTTTGTAGGTATGCATCAGAATTCATTGTGTGAGTGTGTGTCTGCCTGAGGGAAGGAACCTGAATGAACCCAGTATTTACCCTTGCAGTACTGATTATATAAAATTTTAAGTTATGCTGGAAACCCTGAAAAAAAGTATGGAAAAAAAAGTAATTATGATCTTTCTGCACGCCTTTGTTAAGCATCACTTGTGTTTCTGATTGCTTTTGGAAATTTTAATAAGACATACATTAATCATTTTCTTCTATGTGGCTCACTGAGTAAATAACTGAATTTATAGCATTAAAAGCATCAATTTTGCCTAAGATAGGGATTGTAATTTTGAAATATTGAACTAACCTATGATGAAAGCCTCAATAAATTAAAGGAGAACACATTAAAAAAAAGGCATATTCATAAAATTTGGAGAGAAAGGAAACTATGATCAAGGCATAGAGGCAGAAAGAAATCAGACAATACATGTGTAGTTCCCAGTCTCATTCTTGATTCTTTTAGTCATTAGTAAATATTAGTAAATATTTTAGTATTTTGTAAATATATCAGTGACCTTGGGAAATTACAGATGGTGTACCTACACTCCCCACAATAAAATTTTATTTTTTATTTACTCATTAAACAGGTGATGTGGTTCTATTCAGACAGACTTGCTGGCAGAGCCCTTTTTCTTAGGAAAAGTGTGCACAGAGTTACTGAGGAAAAGGAAAAGACAGTGAATAAATGCACAGAAACTTTTTGTAACAGGGCCCTTAATACCTACTTCACACTCCTCCCATCAGAATAAATTCAGTGCTTTTCAAGATCTCATATCCTATGACAATAAAGACTGTGGAACAAATCCAATGTATGAATCTTTTTGAGAAATGACTAAATAGAAGGCTTGCACCAAAGGCAGAAAGCTGCTGTGATGACATGACTTTTACAAGCCTGTAGTACACCAGTAAGACATAAGGAGCCATGAAGAAGGGAAATACTGGTATGGGAAATAAAAATTAAGCATGGGAGGAATTGATTAAACCACTGAAGAATGGTGACAGAATGGTTTAAAATAGGATGGAGATTGAGGCAGCAGAGGAGTAAAGGTGGGGTTGTGTGATTCATACTTCTGCAACACTCTACTCCCTTTACTAGAAATACCAAAACCACCTCCAAAACAAACAAAAAACCAAACCCACAGAGGCTTCAGATGCTTCTCAGCGGAAGTAGAAATTCAACTGGAGCACAGAATGAGAGGGATGAGAGCTAATGAATCTTCCAAATAAAGAGGATCACTGAACCCTAACCTATACCTGCCCAGGGATCACAACACCTATGTGATTATTTCAGAGTCTGTTTTGAAAACAAAGCAATACATTAAAATCTTCTTATTCGAATGAGTGTAAAAAAATACTTAAAACATTGGAAATAGGGCACTTAAGGTAGAGAGGGTAAATAAGCTGGCTGTGCCAACTAACATAGGATGCTTTATGAAGTATAGGCCCAGCTTGTTGTCATCATTGCTGAGTAAGTGAGGAAAAGACCTTATTCTTCACCTAAAAATATAAAGTCACACTCTCAAAGATGAATTGCCAGCAATCATTATCGTGACTTTCATATCGATTATTCAAAATATCTGCAGTAAAATGAAAATGTGATTACACCCCAAATAGAAAATTTATCTCTTGCTAATTGAATGCACAAATGCCATGAGTTACCAGAGTCATGCCCATTAGTGACTGCAATGATTTGCTTCCCAGGATGAAAAAAGAAAGCTGCAGGATGAATGCAAAACTGTTAGCATAGATGTAATTTATAATAGATTACACTTTACTGGACCTACAGCAGTGGTAACTCTACTGAGGACTGTCAGCTTTTGCTACTTGACCTGGACTTCCATTTTCATACTCAAGGAATTTGTATCAAGGATATTAATTACAGAAGACAGAACACAGTAAGATAATAAATATTGAAGGAAATTTTCAGCTCTCTCAAAGGAGAAAGGAAATAATTTAAGAATTTTTTTTTCGTTTAATGCCAATTAGCAAAGCAGGGTTGAGATTAATCACAGAACTGAAACACAATTTAACATTGCTACAATAAATTACTATTATGGTTATTATTTACAACTTGGCTGTGGCTAATAACCAGTGAGACTGATGCTCATTACAACAGATAATGTATAATTAGCTAATATTAGATATTTGATGTAATAAATGGCTGCCATAGATCTCTTCTTAAAAGGCTGTCACTGTTATTTTAAAATAATTTAAAAATAACAAAATACTATTGTAATAGAATATAGCATAATGAGTAGGGGAAAAGAACAGGTTCTAAAAAATGGCTGACATTGGTTGGTGGGTTGACCTTTTAGAAATACCCACTTCTTCACTTATCTTCTAAATGAAAGGCAGGATTATTTTTAATTCCGGCTAATGAGAGAGGATATAAGTACTCATAATTAATAGTCACTCACATTTGAGCCAGCTACAGTTTTGCTGTTATAACATAGAATAACACTTGAGTTAAGGTTGCATGACAAATACCATTCTGCTCCATTATATTCCAAATTCTTAATTCTGAAATACTGCAATTGTGACACAACTTCTTCCCACAAGACAAAGACCTAATTCTTCAAGAAATATTATAAAGGGACAGAAGAATAAACTTCTGCTCAAAAGAAGATCCTACCTACATGAAAGTTTAAGTGTGAAACCACCAACAGAGACGCTGTTTTTTTCTGAGAGGAGAAAGAAACTTTTTCCACAATACAGGAGAAGATCTTCCTTTTCTAAACACTTTTAGCCATGGAAAAACAGCAGAGGATTGAAAGCCGGAATTCGACATAAAAATAACCCTCGCTAAAAAGCAATGCCTGTGATTGCTTTATCAAAAATGGTTTTAGAAAAGAGTTGCAGAAGTGTCTGCGTACTTGGCTGAATTGGATTTTTTTTTAAGATTTTGAAGAGCACAACTAAGGAAGACTGCTCTGAACATCTGTGTGCTGGTAACTCCACAGGGCGAAGGAACCCAACGCCACACAAAAGATTGGCTGTACTGGCTGCTGTGCAGAGTTGCTCTTTGCTCAAACAAAACCAAATCCACTATTTACAACACTTAGAGCAAAGACTGCTGAATGGCATTAAAAATGTGTTTATCTTTTAATTTTCTCATGGTTGCTTTTAGGGTTCAATAACTCTGGAGCTGGCTACCTTTATTTCTTACCCAATTGTTTTTTACTCCTTTTGCTGGAGTGACACCAGTGACACTCTTTTAAAGGTACTGTCTTAATGTAAGTAAAGCAAAATGACTCAGTTAAAGTAATGGTATATATATATACACTCAGTGGAGTATAGTATATCTTGCTGCACTGGAAAATATCTTCCTCCATACACGCCTGAGCAGGGTCTTGCATGATTTGGATGTTTCTGCTACAAGTCACAGCATGTAAAATATATTGGGAGAACAATAGCTGAGGTTGGTGTTAGCAGAGGTGAGATGCAACTTGCAAGCACTTCCAGGGAAACGTGGTTTCTAACTTTCATTAGATTAAATTCAAAATCTTAAAATGGTTTTGAACAAGCTTAGGTTCTCCATACTTATACAGCACATATCCTGTGGGACTCAAAATGACAGGCATCTGCTTTGGTGAAGCTGGATGTACAAGAAGAGCATGATGACAGCATTTGCATTCTTAATGCAGAAATTCAGACTTTCTTTTGAAGGCAAATTGTTAAAATCCAAGGGAGGAGAGTTCTCTTTCTTGGTATAAAACCAGATAGGATTGAGAACACAGGTTTGGTTTCATTTCACAGTCTAATATAAAAGCTCATTAGCTCGGAGATCTCCAACTGTCCCAAAGAGAGGCAGTTTATAGGGCCCTGCTTCGTTACACCTGTGCTTTCAGAACCACAGAATGGAATTTCTTTTTCAATCTCCATCTCTACAGCAAAGGTGTGGGAAAGGTTTTATTACCATGTTGCTAAGGGAAATGCACCATCCCATCATCAAAAGCCAATATTATTGACTGACAGTATTCAGAGAGGGTTATGGCTTGTAAAACCAGTCATTCACATTACAACTGGAACAACAGTGCTCTCTCTTGGAGTGAGTCAAGGAGAAATAACAGAAACTGTTACATCTTATATTGTTTTTACTTCTACTAAATGCTGTCAAATGCACTTAACTTTTTTCTGGCCTGACCTCTATTTTACTTGAATTGCAAAGGAAAATGTCTCCTGGCTTGAAAATTGACTGAAATAGAAAGAATAACTAATGCTCTCTGCGCTATTTTTCAGCTTCTTTTACCATTTTCAACTAGGCTTTTAATATGAAAAACATCTTTATTGTTTTCTTAGAGTAACTATTCCACTTCAATTAAGTAATTTACAACCCATTTTGGGTTATAAGAACACCATTTCCTTAAAAAATAAAGGCACTACAGTGTACTTGTCAGTGCCCCTGATGCAAACAGAGCAATGTTTGATTACCTCAGCATGAGAATTTATCATACTATTTCAAGTTAGAATTCCTTACCTCTTAAACCTTTATCTGAGTTGAGCAGCCCATTTCTTCCTATGTCATATCTTAGTGGTTTTCCAGGCATGGAGAGAGTTAAGTACTGAATCTGACTTAGAATGTTGAGCAGACTTCAATGAGCACTTAAAGTGGTGTTCCAAGGAAATAAAGACATATACCCTGGCATCTTGGCACAACATTGCTCAATTTCAGCCAAATCCAACTGAGAGATGGGTCTTAAAAGTGTTAAATCCCAAAAGAGGAATGAGAATCGGTGAATAGCTGACCACTGATATCCCATCTGTACCTCCACTGATGAAACAACTGAGCAAGCACAATCCTCAACCCTTCTAACAGTGGGAATCAGCTGGCTGATGGTACAACTGTTGCATAGACAGAGAAAATATGGGAAAAAAGGAAAAAAAAAAAGGGTTTTTTCTGGGCTTGGCCAGTTCTGAAGGACAACTTATTTTCTGTGCTGGAAGAATGTGCAGGAGAAACACAAACTTTACATCATCAAACTTATTTTATTCCAGTTACTCAGCTTTAATTTAGCATCATCACAAAGTGACTAAAACACAACCCAGTCAACTTATTGTATGCACATAGAAGGTGGAAACTTAATTGGAAGAGGGAAAATTTTAAAAGGGATATTCCTGTGAGTGTAACTTAGTCCATATTAGGACACACAACTGAGTCAATGGTGCTGAAAACCCAAGTTCCCTCTTCCTTATCTAAGTGAACGATTGGCAAGGTGACCTCTTTGCTAGATGATGCAGCACTCCTCTGAGTACCAGGGTGGCCTCAGGAGACCTCTTCCAAAAGTTAGGCTCTGCCTAAGGCTATTCTGAGTCCCAAGGATAGATACCATGGAGTCAGCCGAGAAAGTGACATACAGCTACTCACTCCTCACAACTGAAACCTCATGAAGTTGTGGACATTGTCCCAACATTTATTATTAACTAAAATTCCAGGCCTGTGGCTTACACTGGACTTATGCCAAAATTGTTCTTTGACAGACCTTTAATGTTTCCTGTATCCTTGGAGAAATGAATCATTGTTTCATTAAAAGATATACTTGAAATACAAAATAAAGAGACATCTGTTGATGATACACATTTATACACAAATGCACATATCCAAATAGGATGATGGATAAAATCAGTCTTAAAAATAACAGTTTACAGGTGTAGTCTGGTGGAAAAATATCCCTCTCAAAACCATCAACACTGTATTCTAGGTATATTTCTTGAAAATTTCATGGTATATACACAGAACATCTGCTGATATCACAGTAATTTGAAGAAAAAGAAGAAGTAATAATAGCACTTTGCAGTACAGCAGATAGCAGACAATATTTATGATTAAATGAATTAACTGTACCTTGAAAAACAACGGCTCCTCAGGAAGGGGGCTAACAGGGAGGGAGGTTGTGCTACTAGCTGGACTCATGTCTGTACTCTGAAAGAAAAGCACACAGGAGTTTGCATTTCCAATCAAGTTCTATGAACAACTTTTTACAGGGTGGGGGGGAAGAAAGAGCTTGAAAACAACACTGAAAATCTGACAGAATTAGATTGACAACTGCAACCTGCACTTTATTTGCTTGTAATTAGTTCAAGTATATCACTAATGGGTAAGTACCCTGCATTTTCTTTATTTTAAATGAACTCCCCATTCAAAGACTGAACTGCATGCACAAGTACATACAAGTACATTTGTTCATATAGAAAAATTAATTCATCTTGAAAAAAAAACTATGACATAAAATTTTTAATTATTTTTTGTATGGCCCAGTAGAATATTTAGAAGGAAAAATTAACAGGAAAGCAATACACTGCAGGAAAGAATTTGGTTCAAAACTTAAAAAAATATCACATTCACATGAGTCAATAAACCTTACAAATAAGCACTAATGCATCAAAAGAAACAGTGAAGACCAAAGTTACTAATGAAAATAATTCATATGTATACTTCAATGGACCTGTTTAGCCAAAATGCTTGAAAGACTGACCTAGAACCCCACCCTCTTCAGATAATATTTCAGTAACCCTCTTCAGATAATATTTCAGTTGGTTAGCATGGTCATTATTTTTACAGATGTAACAGATATTAAAACAAACATGTGACTCTTAATGATAAAGAATGGTAATAATAATAGAAGAAGAAAATCTGGAGTCTAAAAACATACATAAACCATATCAGAATTGTTCTGGAGAAAACTAGAATGATGATACTTCTTGGGAAGAAAGTCCCTACGTGCTAAAACGAAAAAACTCCACCATGACCACCATTAAAACAGAAATGAAGAATATGAAAAGAAATCAACAAGTTTGCATGGTCTAGTAGACAATTCCTTTTCACAATGTAGCACTGCAATGCAGAATAGTTTAATAATGAATCTACTCTAAGTCCTTTGATAAACCCAAATTCTGCAAGTGAATCACACCACTCCACCTAGTAAGTCCTAACATTTCATTCATCAGAAGATGTTTATGGAGAGACACTGTATTTTACTCAGACAAGTGGTAGGGGATGAAAAAAGACAAAATTTTGGGCATGAAATCCCTGTGTCAAATCCAAAACAGGGCAGAGAGACTTCAAAGTTAAGACATACTGAGAAAATTTGAGTTTAATTAGATATATATCAGGTAATACCACAGCTGAAAGAAAAGACAACAGTTACTTGCTAAATAAAAGGGACACAAGTAAATGAGAAAGAAGGGGGCCATGGTAATTATATCCTAAGAGATGGACAGGTAATTTATATCCATGGAACACAGAGATGATGTTGAGGAATAAAGCAACATTACAGCATGTCAGAAAGCCAGTATCTTTGTAGATTCCATTGTACTGAGAAACACTGCAAATTTTAACTCTGACTCCTGCACCTGAAAAAAAACAAGAAAACTGGCCAATAATATTTACAAAGTGAAGTGAAACTTAGCTGCTCTACATTAAACAGGGAGTGCAGACAAAACTGGACACTTGTACGAGAATGCTTTGCCTCAAATGCCAGCAGATCAGCTGAAGACAATTTGCCTTTTAATTTACATAGAATAGGAAAAAAAACTAGGGGGAAAAAAACAATCAAGCAGCTGCTTTCCAAACCAGATCAAATGCCCTTATTTGCCACTGGAAGTGTGCAGGAGGGCAATCCCATCCTTAAGCACTGAAACAACATCACTGCGAAAAATCTGCAAAGCAGGAGCTGCAAGTTGTTCAGGGACAGCTGGAATCTAAGGAAGCTTTAACAGCCCTGAGGATGACAGTGTTGCTGTCACAAAACATCTCATGGCACATCCACAGAGTGGCCTCAGAAAAACATCTGGCAGGAGCCAGCCCAGGTCTGATGTCACACAGCTGTGGCACCGTGCCAGAACCAAACAGGCTGTGGAGAAGGGGGTGTACGAGGAGGGGCACCACCCCTACACGGCTTCTGGACTGAAAATAGTTTGAGTCTGGCCAGACAGGAGCACTGGCAGAAGAGCCTGTGTCTGCCTAGAGCTGTCCACATCTACATACTCAGTGGCCCCTCCAACACCTCCAGTAATTTTCCTCTCTAAGGGAGGCAGAGCAGTATCCGTGCCTGTGTAAATTAATTAAACCCAGTGGCGCTAACACAGTTTATTACAGTGGAGAATTGAGTGAGACAGTAGCAAGAGGGTTGCTTCTCCAGCTATTAAAAAACCCAAACCCTTCCAAATTCATCACTGCTATGAAAGATGTTGATAGCATGCCCTCCTGAAGCAATATACTAAAAATTTCAAACAACACCACATTCCCCACTTAAATTTACTCTCTGTGGTGTATTTATCATAATCACACTTTGCAGTCTAAAGTTAACCATACATATTAAAAAAAATCAGGGATTTACTCAACAGAGACTTTTTATTTGATGTTGTCTAAACCAATTGTGTGCTCATAAAAGCACTTTAAGTCCAACATAAACTTCGTAAGTTTTAGTTATAAATTAACTAGAAGATGCTATACCATTAGGCTGTAATTATCTTGTAAGCCATTGCAAATGCTAAATAAACATAATTTGTATCTTAATTCTAAATATTAGTGAAAATTAGGACATCTAATTTTGCAGTACTGTGCTGTGCAACTATCATTTAAGTATGTATTTTTTATGCACAAAATGCACAGCTGGGTTTTGTTGATGGAGCCTTTTCCATGTGTCACTGGAAACCTTTGAGTTTACCAGAGGGCAGAAAATTTGCACAGCTGTAATCACCTAAATTACATTTTCAAAATATCTGAATACCAAGCAATTCAAGTATTTCTCAGAACAACAATTTAGAAAAATACCATGCCAAAAAAAAGCCCCGTGAGCATTTCTCTTAGTGCTTTTAGGCGATTTTTGAGTTTGGAACAGGCTGGTAATTTGCAGAAAACTGACATTATTAGCATTTTATCAATAATTCTTCCATTATTACAAAGGTCAGTGCTCATGTTTTATTCTAATTTCAGTCTAAATATACATCACCCTTATTGTACAATTGAACAGGTACCTTGGAGTCACTGCTAGGCCATGCTAACCATTCATCCCTGTGATGCCTTAAATGGCTGCCTAGAAACAGAGACTAGACAGGAATAAAGGAATAAAGGAGGTATTTATTTGAAAGGCCTTCAGAGGTGCACTCTGCGCTCCAGAGGCTCCTGCCTCAGTGGATCCCAAAATGGACAACAGGTCACGAGTTCTTCACACTTTGATATCAGCATCAATTCAACAACCAGAACCCAGCCAAGGATGGAATTTCCCCAAACTTGCCCCCCTCTCCCCAAGATGAAGGTTTACAGTTCTTGGTCTGGGTGTCCTTGGAGAGCAAGTTAGAGGTTTTGTATTGTCTATGTTAGCATAAGAGAACAGCACTTAACAATCTACAGAAAACTTCAGAGTTACACTAGCAGTACAGGATTTGAAAAATATAGAAGTTAAAACCTAAGGCATCACCTGGAGGCCAATGTTAAAACTGTGATCAGGAAGTTTCCTGATAATCAGGCAGAGGAAGAAAATAAGTCTAAGAGAATTAACTTTTCCCATTTCTACGTTCAGTTTGGAGATCCAAGGTCAGGATCCTGTTTGAGGAAAAATTCCCATCATTTGAGCTAGATGAAAGTGAAAGTAGCTGTTTCTGGAGATGTTTAAAGTAGTTACATGCTTGGTATTGTTTTATTCCACTTGTCTCTAGCTTCCTCAAAGCAGACTGTTTCACAAACCCACATCACAACATAAATTTATCATAATCAGCAGATTAGAGAATGTAGTTAGTGGCCCTCCAGCAACGCAGAAGAACAGGTATGTGCACACTGTTAAAAACACACTCCTTTGAAAAGGACTCCTCCTTTTGAAGAGTCATCTTCCAGTCTTCAGCAACTCCTCTTTAAATGAAAGCAGATTCACCTCATAAATTCAGATTTTTCTTACTACAAACCCTTGCCTTTAATCTGATGTTGTTTAGGAAGTGGCCTATCTATCAACCTTTGTTAATTGTGCCATAAAATAAGGGCCATTCACTGACAGACGCCAATTTAATTTGCTACAACTGCTTTTCAACAGGGTAAACACTGCAATGGTAGCTGGCAGACTCTGACTTCTCAGGAGATCAGTATCACAATTTATTGATCTAAGAAGTTAATACTGACAGAGAAAACCTTCAGTGGATGTTAGAGCTAGAGATTCAATAAATCTTTATAATAACTGAAGAAAAGACAATCTGTGTACTTTATAGCTTTTTCTAAGGGGTAGTGGATGAGTGTTGAACTGACTTTCAGAGTGATAGCTTTAGTTGTATCATAAGTTATGTCAGAAAATATCATTTTATAATCTAGAAGTTGAGTAGAACTAGGAAATTAAATAAGTGCAGTCGGCAAGCTCAGTAGTGGCATTTTGATATACTGAGGGTATATCAAAAGACCTGCTTTATTAATGGGTCTGCACAGCATCTTTATGAAATATTGTACTTAAATATCATTATCCCATTTTATCCATGGAAGTGAAAAAGAAGGGAAAGCGATTTGCTCAAAGCTATGAAGGGAGGTTAAAAACAAAGAGAATCAGAAACCCAGTTATTCATCCAGGGTGTGCAGTGCTTCCCACACACTTTGAGTGCTCTGACTTCTGTAATTTCTGTGTTATTTAATCTCACAAAGAGGTTTTGCTCATACATATACTTCCTGCAAATAAATTTTCTATAAACAATTGAGGGCAGAGAAATGAAAATTAGTAGACACACAATACAAGCTTTCACCTCCCGCCCAGTATCATGTCCAGTAACTTTCCCCAACATCTCCAATCTCTCTCACTAAGAATGGAGTGAGCACCTACTTAAAATGTATTTTCTAATATTTATTAATACAATTCAGGTGTTTATTTATAATTCTATGCCGTGTCTGTTTCCTTAGGAGATGCAGTTAGAGATTCTGATTAATTACTAATGCATGCAATTAACATCTGAGACATTTAAGTATTATTTTCCAGTATTTGCCTGGAACTTGCTGCTCCCATTGGTCAGAAGGCTGCATGGGTCTGGCATCTGACCTGAGTTATTGTAGCTCCCATCACAGGGGTGAAGCCTAAATTACAGCTGCTACTGTGTCTTCTACCTCTTTTTATGCTACATGAGGTACAGAAAGCCGAGTATGTTTTCAGTGGTTCAATTACCCACTGATTCTCAATCAGCAATGAGCATACAGACATACAGATTAGTGCTGATTCCTCTCACAATCTAAGCAAAGCTAATCACCCAGGGAAGCTGGGAAATGCCAGAGGGAAATTTCACCTCATAAAAGGTAAGATATTGATCTGTCACCTAGAAGCATTTGTATGCCCAGTACTGTTTATTTTAGAAGACTTTAAGTCTTCTAAAACTCTGAGTTTTCAGGAAGTCTCTTAAATGTAATACTTTGCAAAACATTTTTTTCCACCAAGGAGGGGTTAGCATGAAGAATATTTTATCGACTGTTATTTGTTTCCACCTGGAAAAATAACTGGAAAGATGCTCTTTCAATCTTCTAATTAGGTCATCAATTATAAATAAATAAAAAGCTACATCAATTACAAAGCCCATAACCAAGCAAGTAAAATAAAGTGTACATAACCACTCCACAGTTTGTTGAAGTGCTACTGTGTTTGAAATAGTTTAGACTCAGACTATATTTTCACACTGTTTTATATTTAATATAAACGTAATTTACTCAAATATTTAAATTTTCCAAGTTAGCTATCTCTCCTCTCCTTATATTAAATGCAAAAGTGTAAGCATAAGGCACGAATTACTATTATTATATGTTTTTCAGTTTCTAAAATGGCAAAATGGAATTCCTTACCATAAAAATAATTTGTTAGCTAGGACAAGGACAACACCTTAATAAACACTTAGAAATTTGTAAACAAAGTAGAAAGCTGAACTACTGAGAACTGGAGGTTGCTGGCTTACAACTGAGCACATCTAGAGGGGAAAAAAAGAGTATTTTTATAAGCATAGAAATATAGCATTTCTTATAATAGACAATGACATATATATCATTACATAACTAATACATTTATTTTACAGCAAATATATCTTCCTTTCTGCTCTATATTTTCACCTGGGTTTTCTCTTGCTCATCATCCCAGCCTGTCTTTTCTCCCTGCTTTCCTCCACAAAACTTGTAATGAACAGAGACATGAGTTTCCTTGCCAGATAACTTCCTGCCACTGAGAGGTTACATGAAGGGTCCATTAATATGTAGAAGAAAACCATTTTTACCTTCCCAACAGCAAATTCACCTCAAGTTAATCTCTAAGAATCCCCCTCACTTCTATTGCAAGCAGAATCTAATTTCAAAACTAATTTGGACAATGACTTTGGGGTTAACATCTCTTTGAGAGGAGACTCACGGGATCACCAATGACTGGCACTCCCTCAGCTGGGACTGCTACCACGACAAACAATATTAAATGCAACTCCAGTCATATTTTTATCCTGATGAAAACCAGGGGTTTGCTTTCACAGATGCAAATGCTTTGTTGACAACACAGTGGAGAACTGATTTCCTTGAGCAAAACTCTACTCCCTCTTCAGCTTCTACTGTTTCTTTCATACTTCATTGACTATACTATCCAGCCTTGACATTTTGTTATTGTATATTCCTCCCTACTAATATCATATATAATCAGCTTTTTCTGCTCTTTCAGCAGCCAATTGAGAGAACCAAGTGCTCTCCTGGGATTTTAATCTGCAGGCTGCCTGTTTCAATTGCTTTTCTTTCCTTGCAGGAGATCTTTCAGGTTCTGATGTACACATTTTTTTTTTCTCAAACTGCTTTCAGCTTTGTAGCAAATATGACAGTTGTCTTGCACAGTAGGTTCAGTGTTTTTTTTAACTCTAGTCACAAAGACACTCTCTTTCTCCAAAGCCTGCATCACAGCACTCACAGTAACTACCTGATACTCCACAGCACAGTCATAACATGAATCTGGAAGAAAATGTCTGCATCCACTCAAAGAGTCTATCAGCAGAGAACCTCTGGGTTCTCTCAAATTTCTACATCTTCCCTGCATAGAGACCCATAGTTTTTTGCACCTCCAAATAAAACACTTAGAACAGAACTAAGCAATTAATCAAACTGAGAAGGGTCAAATCAGATAACAGAATTGACTCCTCTCCCTCCCTTACACACGCACACATGTTGTGCATCGTTACATAGCATAACATACTGTGACCAAGATACAAGGTGAAATTTAAAGGGATCAGATACCAACACAAACAATAAATGTACCTACAGTTACATTAAAGAGGACAAAAATATATACAGAATATATATTTATATGCTGCTGGATATGGGGAAGTAACTACCTTGATGGGTTAGGAAAAAAATGCTCCCAAATCCAGGTTGTTCTCTAAGTTCCTCTGAAGTATCCACAGACGGCCACCACTGAAGCCAGACATGGATTTAGGTGCCAGTTTTAGCACAGCACACAATTCACTGTTCTCCATGAAGCTCTGAAAGATGTTTGTGATCTCCTTACAGCCAGTGTAATGTCTTTTTTTAGTACACAAAAGACATGATTCCTTCAAGATAAAAATCTGTTTGTACTTGCTATTAATGAGTATCTTTCTTTAAGGTAGACATTTGAACATACTCTAAACTCATATCCAAAAAATACATATGCTTTATATCCAATACATCCCCTAAGTACATAGGGATATAGGTAGTATCTTCTCCGATATTTTGGTCACTTAACTGACTACAATTTCTCTGACTTACAGTGCTTTCCTCTAAACGAGGACAATGTTTCACAACATTGACAAAACTTACTTTTTAAATTTGAACATAATGAAGCCAACCTGACTTTCATTATTAACTTGCTGCACGATTGTTCAGTTGTTCCCTAAGTTTATTTTACTTTATAAGCATCATGGACAACTTTGCCAGAGTTCCACAAGTGTTTTAATCTGAGGCTATGTTTTATTTTTCTGTGATTCCCCCAAAAGATTCAGATGCCTTCAATTGCTATGCATTTTATTGAGCTTTTAACAAGCTATTTTGCACTTCCTAAATGTTGTGATTGCAATTATTCTCACTTCTTCATCAGTTCTCAGAAGGGTTTTTACAATTTCAGTATGGAACCACTCCTGACAGAGTATTTTAAATTATTTAGATGCAGTGTCTTCATTCTCAAAACTGTCTTTAATTACCCAATAGTAGCTTAAAGAAAACATTTTAAACATCTGTATGTATCTGCTACTAAATCAAGGAAGACAGGCTGGGTGTTTTTTTCACACAAGAAAAAAAACAAGTGACATTTTACAATTTGAAATACATTTTTCCTGGCTGCAGCATTTCTTCTGTATAATGTCGACAGAAGTAAAAGCTAAAAAATTAGTAAGTTCTGCTATGTTATTTGCTTCACAGTGTTTTCAATAGTAATGTTCTTTAATAACTTTTGAAAGTTGAATCTATGTGGAGTATATATATATGGCAATATTTCATCTTCTGAAATGCAGAAATTCTGATTACCAGAGACGGTTTCTAGAATGCTAAGCCTGCTTTTTAGTTTAAGAAGCAGATTCCACAGTGGAGCTGATCAAGGCAGAACAAAAATTCCTTGATTTTTTAAATACATGGTACGCTGAGTTTCCACCTTCACACATCAGCTTTCATTCTTAAGGGAAGGATTAAGGGTAAGGCACAACAGGAACTTCAACTCCCACCCTGTCAGAGCGTTCAGTCGAAATTACCCCAAACTGCAGTAAGTTCTCCACAGTCCTCCCTGCTCTACTTGATCTACTTTTCTTGTCTAGTTTAATCCTTACTGCTCTTCCCACCAGTGCAAATCAAGATCTTCCTGTGCTGGGACCCCAGAGTTGATGGAGCCCTGCAAGTGGGGTCTCACCAGAGCAGAGGAACAGAATCCCCTTCCTGCCCTGCTGCTTTGTGTGCAACCCAGGACACGTTTGTGCACATAAAGTGCACATGGCTGGGTCATGTCCAGCCTCCCATCCACCAGCACCCCCAAGACTGTCTTAAAGACTGCCTGCTCTTTCTTATCTCTTAGTTAATTTGCACAGCATCTCCTATTCCCATTTCTCCTGCTCCTGCAGCCATTCCATCACCAACACTAGCCCTGTTGTGCCATCCATCTGAACCTGAAAGTATTTCCACCTTCTCTACTCATCCCCTGCCTTTGGCCAACATCCATCCCTTTCAGGCTGCATAGAGTCTAGAACTCATATTAAAATACATCTAATGTATCTCCAGTATATATAGTGTACATATAGTGTATATATATACTTAGATGCAAAAATACACACAAAATTGAAGGAATCTTTCTGCAGTGGTGTAGCTGCCATACAATTCGCTTGCTGGTGAAAAGATGCATACACAGTGAAGAAGCTGGTCAAATAATGAATGCATGACAAATTTGTAGGGTTTTGCTACAGTGAACCTTAATTTTAACCCAACTTCTCAGCCTCAAGCTCTGTGAAGTCTGGGGAGGCCAAGGTACATTGTTTAAGAAACTGGTACCATTTGCAAAGGAATAGAGAAGTTAAAAAGCTGCTGTACTAGTACTTGGCCATTGCATTATTCTTATTTTTAGAGCCTTCAGCTGAGCTTTTTTTTTTTATTTTTATGTTTTGCAATAGAATTATATACTAAATTTGCTGAGATATCTGAATAGCATTTTATAAAGCCATTAGCAATAAAATATTCATTTTTCATTTATATTATGTCCAGGAATACAAATGAGCATAATTTCTTCCTACCCTTCAACATTAATAGGGAAACCAGGGAGAAAAATTGAACACACCTTTTGCATTCATTTAACTACAATAAAATATAAAGAGCCTTTCAAATGAAAAACAATTTAAAAATAATAATACTGTCTGTTTTCTTTGGAGGTATTGTTACAGGCATCTCCACTACTGTATTTATATATTCTTTTTTTCTAGTTTTGTAATTCCACAAAGCAAGGTTAAGGTATTGCCTCAGTCACCATGTGATAAATCAGTATTCCTTGAAACAGCTTCAGTAAAACTACAAAAATAAATCAGCAGGAGTCAAAGGAAATGAGAAGACATGTTAACAAACTCGTAGGTTCATGCTACAGGCTAGGAGTTTATCCATACTCCCATTATGCCATGGAGCAGTTGGCACTCTGGCTTATCTGATGGCAACATCTCTGCACAGCTCCAGCGAGTCACTTCTATCTGCTCTTTTCCCCTCCAATCCACCACTATGATTTTAGCTCTCAGCAGCTGCCACTGCTTACAAGAATCTCTCTAGGCTCAGTTATGGTAAAAACAGAAGCTTTCCTTGGCAGAGCTGTTGCATCTTTCCCTTCTCGGCACCACAGAGGTGATGGCAGGTGCTAACACCTCCTGGCTGCTGCATGGAGGCCCTGTGATTGTCACTGCTGCCAGCCCAGTCATAAGCAGTGGTCCCCCATCTTCTTCCTAAAGTCTTCAAGAACTCCAAAAGAAACTGACATCCAAAGGCTTATAAAACAATCCTCTGAGAGCTCATAGGTAGCAGAAATACCCCGAGTTTAAATTACGTCCACCAGCAGAGCTGGCCTGAAAAGCCCGGCTCACAATTATTCCTAGCTCTTACCCTACTGCTGTTCTCAACATTTCAGGGGTGGTAAGTTCAATACAAAATTTTCACCAGTCTGCTTTTTCATGCCTCTTAAAGTTGGGGTAATTTACTGTTTCTGCATCAGATATTGCATACAAAGGAGAATCTTGAAAAGGTGGTTGCTCTGAGAATGGAGGCAAATGTTTTTTGCACTGGAATCCAGGAAACAGATAAAATATAAGAAACCTTCAGCACACATACTGAAGATGCAAAAACATACTTGTGGAACACTGCATTTTCAACAGAAAAAATCAATATTGAGGAAATACTAAAATCAATATCACCCATGCCTCTCTATTTCATTGTAGCTTTCAGTTAATGGCCATGGACCTTTTTTGCCCCAAGTCCTGCATCAATCCGAGCACATGATGATGGCCTTTAAAAACTTCTCAGTTGTTTTTTTTTTTTTAACATACAGTACTCATATTGGAACACCAGGACATTGCAAAGGGTCTGGAAGCTGCCCACATATGATCAGACAAAAATTCTGCTGCCAGGTTTTGATCCTTTCTAGTCTAATGTCTCCATTTCTTTCACTCTGTTCTGATTACTCTTAAAAGTATAAAGTCTAGTCTCTGTATTAAAGGCCAATGGACAGCTGTCCAGAAGCAGTGTTAATCCTTGTCCTAAGCACAAGAGACACACAGTTCAGTACCAGGAGCTCTGGAAAATCTTACATTAAACAAAACCTCATTAATACACATCTTTAAAAAAGAAGAATTTGCCACTTTTACTAATGGCTCTTAAAAACAAGATATTAACAGTGAATACAAATGACTTTTATATCACTTTTCATTTGCTTCTTTTCTCCAAATTAGAGTGTGTCAGAGCTAGAATGCAAAAAAAAAATAAATCCATGTTGTAGCTTTCTAATAGATGCAAACAAAAATCCAACAGAAAATCCTCATGATTTAAGTATGGTTTTCCTGAAGGAGAAACGAAAATTCTTATAGGATTCTCGCTGAATGCTTTAAAAACATTTTAGGCAGATACCTGAACTGAAGTAAAAATGCTGTGTTCAAGGAAGCTACTTGTAGGTATTTTTCAGAGGATTTCTACAAAATCACACAAAATAAAAAAACAATTAATACTATCATTTCCATCTGTTTACCACAAGTTTCCTAAAACAGAAGTAGTTTGTTTTCAAAACATCACTAGTACGTGTTTTTTTAAATGCCTCTAGGCTCCAAGTTGCAAGGTGTGAGCGACACTCTGGAAGGATGGGATGCCATCCAATCTACTCAATCTACTGGACAAGCTCGAGAACTGGACCCATGGGAACCTCATGCAGTTCAGGAAGGACAAGTGCCAGGTGCTGCACCTGGACTGGGACAACCCCTGATGGCAACACGGGCTGGGGGATGAAGTGATAGAAAACAAAGGTTGAGAGAAGTGGGTTTGTTCAGCCTAGAGAAGCCTCCAGGGAGACCTTACTGTGGCCTTTCAGTACTTAAAGGGGGTCTGAAAGAAAAATGGGACAGACTCAAGCAGGGGCTGTTGCAATAGGATAAGGGGTAATGGTTTTAAACAAAGAGAGAGTTGATTTAGCTTAGATGTAAGGAACAAGTTCATTACTGTGCAGGTGGTGAACCACCAAGGTCAGGTTGGATGAGGCTCTGAGCAACCTGATCTAGTGGAAGATGTTCCTTCAACTCATTGCAGGAAATTGGACTAGATGGCCTTTAAAGGGTTTGTTTCTATCCTTGAACACAGGATATCACAGAATTCCAGATCTTAAAAAAGACAAGCATGGGCCTTCAACAGATTTATGCAGCAGTAACTTATACCCAACAGTCACAAATTTAAGTTACAGATGTTCCTGTTTCACAAGCCATTTCAAGCAGATGAAGGGTACTGCCTGCATGGAGTGTCATGTATAAATGGGGCCTGAAATAGTGAATAATAAAGTTCAATTTATGGACTCTACAGCGATGGAAAAATATAAGGAAAAATTATGCAGGGAAAAAATGTAAAAATGCAAAACTGCACGAACATCAAAATAGCATTGATAACTTTATTTTCTATTTTCTATTTCAAGCAGTATGATCACTTCTGCAGTCTAATTTGAATTTATTTATAAATAAAGCTGATTAATGCTTTATAGTATAAAATGAATTCAAATTTCAATTCTTATAATAATTTAAATATTTTCCAAGGGAAAGATGTTTTTCTTTAGCTGCTTCTCATTTAAATCTGTGCCTCAGGTGCACAAATTTAGCCTTTATCTCACACCACTTGTATAAGCAAGGCTAAATTAATCTGTGAGCCAAAGCCAGCCAGTTCTTCCAGGACCAAAGTATCTTCTTCCCCCAAGGACTGTGCAGGCAGGGAGCTACTACTGCACAGTTAGATGGGACATGGAGATGCACAGAGAATGACCTGTTCTGATCTAACCTCCCACAAGAAAAATCTTCACACAATTGCCTGTGTGAAATATAACCAAACTCTATTTTAAAACTGGAAGAAACCCACTGCTCTGTAAATGCAAATTGTAACTGTGCAGTAAGCACCTCCTCTGGATAAAACCCAATTTTTTTTTTTCCCTCATGCTTTACATTTATAAAGCAAAATAGGGAAATGGGAGATTTGAAAAGGTCAAAGCCTTTTGTACCTCATCATGCAATTCTCCAGCTAAGACTGCAATATTCTTAACAATTCAGCCTAAGGTTTGCTGAGTGATTATTATCAGAATAATTTCTAAAAATAGCATCAATTGCTAGATGCTGTGAGGAAAGAGAAAAGGGTGTGATTGCTGAAAAACAAGCCTGAAAAAAAGAACTTATGTCTTTCGTGCTTATTTTGACACAAGCTTTTAAGCATTTGACTTGTGGAATTTCAGCTGCCTGCAGAAGGATATGCCACTCATTTGATACATTATGTTTAAAGAAAATGTTCCTTATTTTTACATGTTTTGTGAAATATGGAGTCTCAGTTTTCTTTATCTTAAGCACAAAATTCTACATTTTTTATCCTAAAGAATAAAATTCTACCGCATGCTGAGTAAAAAATAATAATATACTGTGTTGCAATAGGAGTCTCAGAAATTCTGAGGACAAAAGTCACATCTCTCAGATTTCAGAAGTATATTAAATACAAACAGTAATTTGCATAAAGTACAGTATTATTTTCATGCATTAAAAAGTCACAGAACAAACCTGAAAAACCACACATCTCTCAAAGAAAACAAAAATTTGCCCTACAACTCAGTCAAGAGCTAGAACGTATTGTTTACTTTTAGTTTATTCTTTATGAAGAATGGGAGGGAGCAGGCTTCTAATGTTGCATGATTGTCTTGTGAAAAGAAATCACTTCTCAGATGTGTTTTTGAAGGCCAGCAGACAAGAACAGAGACATTTTGCTTCTTGTTGCCAGGGGATACAGAAGACCATTTTCACACAGTGAATCATGACTGCGTTTGAAAAATGGCTTTAGAAAGAATTTCACCAATGTGCAGATGACTTTTTCTTTCTCACCTGCAGTGATCTACAGTCCTGGAGTAGGATGAGATACTTGGGGGTTTTGAATTTTCCCTGATTATCTACCCCCACGGCCTTTACAAAGAATGTATTGCCATTAGTACACCCAAAACTCAAAAGCATGATTACACAACACTTATTTGGAACAACAAATTGTGTAATTCACTATCTATTCAATTCTTCAATAATGTACACATGCAGAGTAATATTTGGTATGACTGAAGTCTCATATGACATGATTTTCACCCAGTGAAATGACAACAGAAGACTTTACTAAGAGTGGGACAGCAATATCCAATAGTGTACTCTACTCCAGTGGTTTCAGTCAGCATTCTGATGTGTGGGGTTTGTGCAAATCCACTTCCACACCACATATGGGAGCTTCCCTAAAAAGCAACATCAGTTGCAGTTCATTTCCATTGAACAACAGAAACTTGGAGGAGGGAAAGGAAGCCTTCATAAAGGTAATTTCTCTGACATGACAAGAACTATGTTAGACCAAAAATAAACTTTGCGGCTTACTAAAGGATTGTATCAATACAGCTCCTGAAAAACATCTCAGTGGTATACCATCAACAACAATTTTTGTATCTGACTTTCATGAGTAATTCTGTAGATTTTATGGATTTTATTTTAAGAAATATAAATAATAAATTTCATTATGCAAAAATTAATAGGAAAGTCTTTATTATATCTTTATCAGTTCAGCTGATGCCTGAACTGCTTGCTGTGATATGCTCCTGAAATGAAGAATCACTTAGAAGGACTTAGAACTAAAGCATTTTACTGGCACATTTTCATAAAAGGGTGAAAAATCAGGAGGCCAAATGCAATGTCATCCTAATGGTGTAATTGATTCCAGAGCAGTGCACATAATCAATTTAAGAGGTACATTGCATGGTAAAGTCAGGATGGATTGATATGAAGGCAATAAACATTATATGTGGCTGGCTATACAGGGGGTTTATCTCTGAGCCCACTGAGACTTAGCTTCAACAAAACAAGAACTGGCTGTAGAAGATTATGAAATCTCCAAGTTAACCTTTTATTTGACAGATTAATGTAGTCAGATGAGATAATTCAGTGAGGTGTGAATGAAGCAGAAAAGGACACTGGTGTGATTGATGGCATCCGACAGTGTGCTGGTGAGAGAGCCAGGCCATTCTGTACTGCAGAAACCACTCAGGAGTCAGAAGAGGGAGAGACAAACACACAGTGATGTTAAAAAGGACAAGACTTGAAGAATGTCCTGGCATAAGTGGTTGGCAGGTCTAAAACAGGGGAAAGGGAACAAAGGTTTTTAAGTGAAGGAGATGAAGGATGGACTTGAGGAAACTGGAGAAGCAGAAGTCTAAGCAAAGGATTTGCCGTAAATCTGAAAAAAGCCATTAAAGTGGCCCCAAGGTTATCTGCAGTTATTGAAGAAGACATCATAACATGCTTGTGTTGTGGCAAGTAAGGCATGGAAGAGGCTGGGGAGAACGAGTAGGAGGAAATATTTACATTATGTTTTCTGTAGAAAGCTAATCAAAATACAGGGGCTGACTGAGGCAAGTGGGGAGACTGGAGAGTAAGAACAAGTGAGGATCTTGATATGGCCTAAACAATTGGAACAATGGAAGTTACAAAGGAAAGGAACCCTATAGAAGAGGGAAGTAGAGGAAGGTATTGCACAATTTCTTCTCTCTGAAGGGGAAAGAGAAAACAAAGAAATAAAGCAACACAGCAACCTCAGTACTGCCTGGTCTGTTCCAGGAATGGACTTTTCCAGTTTCACAGTGCACTACACAAAATATATCCTGAGGCCAAAAAAAAAAGCCATACAGGAAAAAAGAAAAGTCTTGCTATTCCTATCCCGATAAGAGGTTTCTTGTACAATTTCATGTGCTTACAAATTAATACAAAGAAAGCCAAACTAAACAAAATTACAATAGACTGCACTAATGCAACTGTTCTTCGCCTTGATCAACAATTTTTTTGACTAAGGAAAAAAACAACTATGATTGTGTCTCTATCCATCCTCAATACATATACTCAAGTACTTATGCTTCACTCTCCACTGATGCTTAAACAAAGCAAAATAAGTGTTTTCACTTTCCTTCAGGAGCACCTATAAGACAGATGGAAAGAGAGATAAGATAAGATGTCTTGTAAGATATTTTACAGTGCCCAGTGCAATAAATAGTGCAATACAAATGCAATTAACCAGGTAATTAGACTGATTTCTTTTCCCAGCAGAACTCACCACTTTGTTTTTTACTCTCAGATAATGCATTGATATTATATGCAAACCATCTAGTTTGTAATACGGGCATGGAAGACAATGTTTTCTCTAAACCCCAAAAGGAAGTGAAATGGCATTTTAAGATCAGAAAGTCTATCAGAGAAGGAAATGGAAAGCAGAAACCATGACAATTATTGATGTATTTAACAAAATAAATCTAGTAAGAGCACAAAACAGAAAAACACCCACAAGTACCATGTAAAAGATCTCTTCAATGTCTTGCAATATAATACTAAACTTACATTACAAATGTTCCCATGTTTCATTTACATGGTTTTGTTCTAACAGCTGAAGGGGAAACATGTAAACTAAAGATCTTACAAATGCTGAAAGATTTCAGTTTGTCTTACTGATTTGGCAGGCACACAATTAAAGTTACTCACATGTTTGCACTTAATTGTTTCCAAGATTAGGCCTCCGGGTACACACAAGACAGCTTGTAATGACACCTACAGGCAGCCTGCCAAATGTTTTTCATTTTAAAGAACTCCTATGACCTTTTCTTCAAAGCTTTCATGCGCTCCCTCTTCTCTGCAGGTCTTTTATATTTAGTTCAGAAAACAGCCTTGAACTGAAGAAGTGACTTTTCTTTGTCTCAAGAAATCTTGCAGAGGTATAAGCCACTTTAAAGCACAATTTCACTACACTATTTTCACATTCCTTGGGAAAATGTTGGCAGTCTACCTAAAACACTAACCCATCAAAGCAAAACCCAAAAAACTTAGCTAACTGCACTACTGAAATACTACTGTGTGCTACTGAATCCATAAGGGAATAGCTGTGAGCTGTCAGTGGGAGGAAACTGGCCGTTTGCTGTATCATACAAACCAATTTCCACCAGGAAATAAAGAACTTTCCACTTGAATTGAACCATAAAATGATATCTATGGACACACACACACAAAAAAAATTCTTAAAATGAAATTTTAAGACACCACACCTAAATTATATGGTCTGACATGTGATCTTTATCACTTAGAACTGTAGTAGCACACACTAGATGCAACACCCACTTACTAGGAAAATATTCAGGACAGTCATTCCATCAGGTTCAAACTGTCTAACTGTTTACATTTCAGCTGTGCTTCCTGACTGCTGATGTAGCTGACAATCACAGACGTGTGGGCAACTGCTGTGAGAGCAGGCAAGAGATGCAGGAAATTTCTGAGAATTGCACATGACACGTACAGGAGGTTAGAAACAAAATGTATCTGCCAGCAGAGTTATCAGTCCTTATCTGCTGAGACATATAATATATTTTCTGATGCACATCTGGGAACTTGGGAGACAATTCTCTGAAGATGAAGTGCTACAGCAGTTCCTTGTGGAAAGACACCAAAGTTGTTTTTAGTTAAAGGGCAGCCCAGGAAAAGGCAGCTGTGCACTGAAGTTCCCCTGGTGCCTTCATACTGGTGACCCTCATATCGACAGCAGCAAACAGAGCAGGTTTGTCCTAATGCCTCTGCTCTTTTCCTACAAGGCCACCATTTCACAGATTAAAAAAGCCTTTGAAAGCTAGACACCTCAGCTATCTGATAATGTTCTTCAGTCTCAAAATGTGGGCAAAATAAAGAAAGACTCAAGAGCTCTCACAAAAAATAGATAAAAGTTGTGAAAACAAAAAACAACCATAAAGCTTTCTTATTACAGTTTAACATTACTCAGCAGTCATTAGCAGGCTTGTTTATTCAGCACCATGAATGTTCTTCCCTTGCTGTTCTAATACACTAAAGAGATTAACTATGACTCCTTTTCAAGATGAAAGGGATTGCTACCAAGGCCCATCTGTTGATCTGAAGCCAGAGAGTGATATTGCAGGCTCAGTACCTCAGTTCTGTGCTGGCTGATAAATAAAGCCTCACCTGATACAGTAATTTTTCATTCCCACGTGACCAGCTTTCTGGAAGCATCAGTGAGAAGAGGGAAAGATGCAGGAGCACAGAAAGGAAGCCTAAAAGTGATGGAGATGGATGGAGGCTGCTACGGACAGACCACACAGCTCGAGGTGGTTTACGTGCTTGTTTGCATGGGCAGATTTAAAAACATGCAAACATTCAGTCTGTGTGTAAGTATGCTAAAGCCATGGCTTCACTTACAGCAAAGGAGGCTAAAAATGGTTATTGGTACCAGTACAGTCATGGCAACAGCATTTCATGGGATTAATACTGCACACTGCCTACCCTAACCACCATCCTTGAATCCATGAAGATTAGGCTACAACATACCCCCTTTATGTATATGTATTTTTAAGTGCAGATGTCTGTAAGCTGCTCTATATAACAGATGTGCAGAACACTAATCAACAGGTCTTACATTGATTTTTTTAAAGTTTATAGTTCACTGCCTTAAAATTACAATTCTACTTAAGGAAAAAGCATTGCAGATGAACTGCCCCCTTAGCAGTAACTATAGGGAATGAAAGAAACTGTGAAAGCAGAAACAGCAGTCTGCAACCAAAATTAAAGTATGTGCCATGTGTAACTCTTCCTGTGTTTTTTGAATGCTTCTCAGAAGTTATGGGGATTTCTTCAGAACCAAAAGAGGTCATGGGGAAACACATCCAAGTTAGTAATGCAAGCCTTCAAAGCAGGCAAGCTCAAGTGCTCCTGTGAACCAGCACAAATCACAGGTTTCAGAAGAGGTTTTGATGCTCTAATATTTTTGCCCTATAAAAACTGCAGGGAACAATTAATTGTAAAGAGGGCAAGTTTAGAAGCAAACAGAGCCCCAAGACCTACAAGTCTTTCTGCTTTGACTGATTCCTCCAGGATGTCTATCAGCCCTTCAGATTCACTAAAATACGACTTAGGCTTAAGTATCAATTATGTTATTCAAGCACTTTTGGCTAGTGCCAGGGAAACAAAGAGAGTATGCCAGACTTGTTATTATCCTCATCAATGCAGATTAACTCAAACAAACTGAATAATAGCTGCTTCTGCTGAAACTGATTGAGTAAACACCTTCATTCTTCTACTTAGCTAACCAGCACTCACTGATTCTTGCCTGCAAGCCTTTCACACTCAAAATCAACAGCTCTTACTCCACTTGCTCTGCTATGGATAAAGACAGTTACATAGAATATTTTGTTCTATCACAGTGATAATTAAACCCAATACCAATAAATTCATTTTAACAAAGGTCCATCAGGCAAAGAGCAAATAAAAGGCCCAAAAACCAAAGGCCCCATTGCTGATGAAGCTACTAATCTTATATTTGTCAGTGTCTCAAATCAGAGCTTCACCCACACAATCTTTTTTCACCCTTTTATTGTCTTTAGTCACTTGCTCACAGACCACAAAGAGCTTATGAAGCAAAATGAACCAAAAGAGCAATGCAAACACATCATTGTAATATAAACACTTTCATCCTGAAAACCACTTATTTCACAGAGGTTACAGGCTAAATTAAGAAACAATAAAAAGAGAATTGGAGCAAACTCTGTAAGGCTGGGTGGAAAAAAATGAGAAATGTAACAGCAGTACATGTTAACTAGGCATTATGATGATAATATACTTTCATATCCTACTATCTCCACAGGGCATTAGAGTCTTCTGTAAGATACTGGGATGTTTTGTACTGAATTTTTAAAATTTTAAATGGATAACTAAAATTATTGCTGGCACTCTCTGAATAGAAGAACTAAATCACTGATAACTACCCCAAAATTGTCATGGAGCAAAAAGAACCAAAAGGAAAGGACTATAAAGCACTATAACCCCTTCATCTCCTGCTCAGCTCACAAAGCAGCTTGCTCAACAAGCAGTTAGGGAATGATATGTTGCATTTTTCTGCACCACATATGGTGAAGAAGTTTTAAAGAGTGACAAATTTTGAGCTCCCAAACTCACATAACCCTACAAGCAGTAAAGGAGGACCATGCTGATTCTCATCTCAGCAAATCCAGATACTTGTAAAGCTAACATGAAGTGTGCAGCCTTAACTTGAAAAGGGTGATTAGTTAGCCTAAGCTCTTTCCAAATTAATATTGCACAGTATCACAACCACAATGATTTTGTCAGGCTTTGGCACGACATTCTGCATGGCTCCTCCCAGGGCTTGGCAGTCTCTTCTGCAGCACCTGGTTCTTGTAAATTTCGAAACTCTGGTTCTCCTCTCTCTGAGGGCAGCCAGAGCCCTGTTCCCAGCATTCTGTGTCACAGATGTAGCAGAGCCTTTTCTCATACTCTGTTCTTATTCACAAGCAGTTCTGATTTTTTTAAAAAACCCTATTTGTTTAGACACTAAACCATTAATGGTACTTAACCATTAGAGCAGAACCAATCCAAAGAGCCCAGATAAAGACTTATACAAAAACACGACAATATATAAAAAACATGAGCTCTCTTGACTTCTTGACGCGACTCAAGTAGTCTGAAAAATGTAAGGACACACAAAAAAAAAAAAGCAAATAGCTTTCATTATGGGAGATTCTGATGCCCTAGAGGCTCTCTCTCCACCGCTTTCAATTGCTGATGCTGGTCTTGTGCCTTTATTAGAATTGTTTTGAATTTCAAGGATGGCCCGAGAGGCACATGAATTTAGGCTTTAGGTGTCTTTGACTCAAATCAAAAGCACAAATATTTTAGCTGGGACGGATGCTTTTTGCTCAGAGATTTTTAACAAATATATCTCATTAAAAAATTCCTTTCTCAGTGATGTTCAAGCCATTTATAAATTTCTCATTCATCAAAATTTCTTGCTCAACATGCAACACTACTTAATCAGGAATAAATGCCATACAATTCAGCATATGTGTATGCACAAGAAGTGCCATATCAAATTCAGTAAAACCCCACAATTGGGAGTACTTAGTCTGATGATGTACACAAGCCATTCCATCCCTGTCTCATGTTTAGGGATACTCATGATACAATATCAGGAGAAACAGTGCAAATGAAGTCCTTAAATGCAAAACTTTACAATAAATTCCCAAGGAAGAACAGAAAGGCCTGGAGAGAAAGGCAGAATAGAAGAAAAGAAGCCAAGTTACGGAAATTTTCTACCTTGCAGCAAATTTCCTCATGAAAACCGAGGCTTCCTGAAGGAAGCAGAGCACTGATTCTTTTAATTAAACAGCTTTGCTCCCAATTATTTATAGTTGATAATATTGTTATTAAGACTTTATTTCCCTACATCACACATTCCAATTTTTAATATTTATACTGGCATTACATGGCAAGGTTTTGGTAGCAGGGAGGAACACTTCAGGGGGCTTTCTGTGAGAACTTCTCCCTGTGTTGACCAGAGCCAATGCCAGCCAACTCCAAGACAGACCCAGTGCTGCCCACATCTGAACCCATCAACAACAGGGTAACAGATTTAGGAAAGGGTAAAAAAGTCCGTGCAGTACCTGGAAAGAAGAGTGAGAATATCTGAGCAAAACAGCTCTGCAGACACTAACATCAGTGCAAAAGGAGGGACAGGAGGTGCTCCAGGTGCAGGAGCAGAGATTCCCCTGCAGCCTGTGGTGAAGCCCTTGGCAAAGCAGCTGTGCCCATGGAGGTTCACATCAGAGCAGACTTGCACCTGCAGCCCACACTGGACTATGTGTAGGTCTCCAAAGGAAACTGAAGCCCATGGAGAGTCCACACCGAGCAGCCCACCCAGATGGGCTATGGCCAGAACCCACACTGGAGCAATTCTTGAAGCACTGCAGCTACTGAGAAGGTCACAGGATGGAGAATTTTGTGAAGGATGGTATCCTACAGAAGGCACCCCATGCTGAAGGAAGGAAAGAGCATGGGGAGAAAGGAGCAGCAGAGATGCTAACTAGGAACTAACCAGGACCCCTATTCCCCATCCCCTGCGCTGCTCAGGGCTGGTGCGGGGGGAAGCTGGAAGAGGTGAGAGCACTGCAAAGAAGGGAGGGGTAGGGAAAGGTGTTCTTAATTTTTCAATGTTTCTCACTATTCTACTCTGTTACAATTAATGGGCAGTGAAATAAAAGAACTAAATTAATTTCTCAAGCCAAGTCTGTTTTGCCCCTTACATTAATTAGTAAGAGATCTCCCTGCCTTTATTTGTATCCATGAGATTTTCAATGTATATTTCTCCCCTTGTCATGACCATGGACAGGGACCAAGAGTGGCTTGGTGAACAACTGGCAGTCATCCAAGGTCAAGACACAACAATATTACACCATGCCAACAAAATCAGTATTAAGAACCTGCAGAGCTGAAGAAATTCTGATTTGCTGTGGAAAGATTAGAAGAGCCCCTCTTTATTTGGAAACCTCTTTGACAAGGCTACAAACAACAGGCGTCTGCTTTCACCATCAGCTACACAGTAGATAACAACAAAATAATATTTGAAAGGGACTATGACCAAAGTGGATGCAATATTGAGCATCATTCCGAGGGACAGTATCTGGCAGATGGCAGATTGTGCCTGAGTGAAATGGACTGACAACCTGATATAGCAAAGAGGAACATAAAAGTAATACAGATAAAATTCCAAAGACTTGATAGACGTGATTTCATGAAAAATGAAAATTAAAGGCACTATTTAAGAAGCATAATGTGTGAAAACTAAACATTAAAATGATGAAGTTTAAATCAAAGTGCAAATGTGTACCTTCATAACTCATCAACTGAATCAGAACTCATTTCCACCAGCACACTTCAGGACACCAGTCTTGAAAACTGCTTTTAGAACTCAGGACCTCAAATGCATGTTTACAAGACTCCTTTGTTATTTATAGGCACTAGAGAGGTAACAAGGACTCACTATAGTGAACCACAACATTGCTCTAGGAGTCTGTAATAACAGAATGAAAAGATCAGGCCCTCAAGTAGTTAACTAAAACACTGTGCACGCAAAGGTAGAAAAGGAATGAGGCTTTTAAAGTCTGTCTTACTTTGAAAATTCATTGTTTAATAATGACTAAAATAATCCTGCACTTTCCACCTCAACTTTATCAGCAACTATTACTGTCTAAATTTTAGGTTAGTTAGTGCAAGCCCAGGTAAAGTGTTCTCAGACAACTACATCTTACACAGAATGTATAGAACATATAAAAACATTAAAAAAACCACATCATCAAAATGCATGACAAAGTGCAGCTGCATGTTAGGTAACTTCCATAGGTTATATACAACAAAAAATGGGACCGAGCTAATGTACAATGTGACACTGCCTTGACCCTGCCTTAAAAGAATAATGAACATTCCAGTTAATTTTTCTGTTACATAAGCACATTCACAGCACATTTACAATCCAGCTTCTACACATAAATCTGTTACTGCCATACTTCTGCTACATATTGTACATCTTAGGGTATACAACTTATGGTTATTATTTTTAATTGTTCTGTTCAAGTAGAATACACCTGGAAGCCTTACCTTATTTACTAGTTCCATCAATACAGCCCAAGTCCTAGGCAGGTCAGGTTTCAGTCCCTGACACTCTTAAATGTCAATACTAAAGCCTTACATAAACAATACTAAAGTCCTGTAAAGAAGATAGTGAAGTGAATGGTGTAACTATAATTAAACTACTTTTTTTAAGACATCCGAATATGCTATAACATAATATTGTGGAGCAATATTAATTGTGCAAATGCCCCAAACATTCCTTAACTCATCTAAAGAAAACACCTTATTTCTTCACCAGACACTTACCTGGAGGAAAGACAGAGTTTTCCAACAGGGTAAAAGGAAATTGTCTTTCTGCAGCATAAGGTTTTTTTCAGTGGAGTTCTAAACCCACTTATTCATATCAATATTTGGTGAAGGAAAGTGACCTTAATAACATAATCTAAGATTGACAGAAGAAGAGAAAACAATATATTAGAAAAAAATATGCCTCTAGGTTATGGGAACAAAAGAGGGAGGGAGGGAGGCAGGGAAGAGTCAAGCTGCTGCCAGTGGCTTTGAGGGACATATAAAAATTCAAGAAACTATCTTAAAACTGATCTGCTTTATAATAAGAGGAGAAAATCAATAAAAATAGGGACAAATACTCCCATAAAAAGCACTCCTAGGAATTGAGGACTATAAGGGTTCCCTTTGTAGGACACATCAGCTTAGTAAGAGGTACCACAAGCTTAAAATCACAAGGTTTAGCACAGGAAGCAGACTATAAAGGAAGGTTTTCTGCTTATTTTCAGTTCTGCTTGATGCCAAGCACTCCTAGAAATTCTACTGCAAGTCTCTACATTTGTAGTTAATGCATTGCAAGATTGTTTTCAGACAGTGCTTGTGAGTTTCATATAACCTGCCCACAAAAGTAGCATGTATTTGGGGAACAGAGAGAAAGCACTGTGGAGATTCACATAGGATCATGGAGAAGCTTATGTGGATTACAAAGAAGGGAAGAACTGATCCTGAAAATGCCAAGTTGTCCATAGTTAAGACATTCTCCCTTTTCCTTGTGAGAGGAAGTGAAGATGCTCACATTACTTAATCTTCTTACTTCAAATTGGCTTGAAACCTTTAGTCCTGTAGGCTGCCCATTTCCTAAAACTTGTATATGACTATTACATCAAAATAAAGGCTACAACAAGATTTCTGCTGGCTAATATAAAAACTGCATGTTATGTGATATTTTTCACTTCTTTAGAGACCTGAGATTCAATTTCAGTCACCAATTTAATGCTCCAGGCCAAAAGAAAAAGCAGTAACTCTGCCAGAATTGATGAAACTGCCAAATGAATGAGCATATCAGCTAGAGGCATCTCTCCTCAGGTGGAAGTTAATGAGGCCAAGATCCTGACTTTGGTATTAGACTATGTTCATAATACATGACCTGCAGTTTGCTAAGTGCCAAGGGAAAAACCGAAAGGCAAGACAGAACAAAATAATATTTTGTAAGATCCTTGCTTAGGAAACAGAGAAGTTAAAATCACCCTTCAAAGAATTTGATTTCTGCAGTATTTGATTTCTGCAGTATTTTTTGCCTTTTTGATATTCCACTTACTGAAGAAGGCTTGTTAACTCCCAATACCAATATATAAATGTTTTACTTAAAGCCAGATGTCAGCTTTCCACATTAGACAAGAACAGTGATCCAAAATAATTTCTGCAATGCTTTAAATTACTTCAACATTTTTATGGTAACTCTTCCTGATATGTTAGCCATTCCCAAGAACATAATCATAAAAAGCACTGCATTAAATACAGAGATAGTCCCAGGATCCAGTGGGGAAGAAAAAAAAAAAAAAAAAAAGACATTTCCTTCCTAGACAAGTGTTGAACAAAGACCAATGCAAAATCACACTCACTGATACTCACATAATGCTTGCTGTTTTTTTTCTCTCTCCCTGAGACAATGAATCTTAAATGCATTTCTGCACAGGGGCACAGTGCTGAAGGAAGAAATGGAGAGCATTTACCTTCTGCCTTCATGAGCTGCTTGCCCAATCACCACAAGTGGGTCCGAATTTACTCGGGTGCCAGAAGAACATAATCCCTCCCTAATATATTCCAACATCCCTCCCACCCTGCTGTTGTGAAAAAGGAGGTGCTGCTGCTCCCACTTTCTTTGGTTGCTTGCTAAAAATCGGTGGAACTGTTGGGAAGACCTGGTTTTACTGATGTTTGGCAATCATAACCAAAAAACACGTACGAGAGAGACCCTTGAGTGCAGGTAGACAAAGAGACAGTTCCAAACCTTGAGCTAGATCCTGTACAAGCAAGGACAGCATTCTGGCAACCTCATAATAGACTACATTTGCTAGACTTCAGCAACAACATTCCCAAGTCACTCTTTAAATGATTGAAGTCTCTTTGAATCTGGACCATTAACAGTTCTGCATGACTAGTAACAGATAGCTTTATAAAAATAGAAGTGCTTACAACTATACAAACATATTTGGAAAATGGTGAAATATATATGTAAATATCTGTCAGCACCTAATCAAATAGTGATTTTTGCTTTTCCACATGACTGGCAAACCGCACCAGCCATTTGGCAGGGCACATGCTTCATTCAAAATATGCCTACATAATCCAAACACAAGTATGCAATAAAAATAAGTTTAGTAATATTCCCAGTTGCTAAGTTACCCCCTCTTAAAATGGATAATACACTTAGAGCCAAAATGGGACTTTCTAATATACCCACTGTACAAGCAATATAACCATCACCACAATGCTCTTTACCATAAGTGATGCCTTAGGTTTTAACTTTTATATTTTTCAAAGCCTGTACTGCTAGTGTAACTCTGAAGTTTCCTGTAGCTTGTTAAGTGCTGTTCTCTCATGCTAAGATAGACATAACAAAGCCTCTCCAGCTTGCTCTCCAAGGACACCCAGACTGTTCTAGGCCCAAAAGTGTAACCCTTCATCTTGAGGAGAGGGAAAAGCTTGGAGAAATTACATCATTAGCTGAAGTTTTAATTGGGGAATTTATGCTGATATGCAAATGGACCAAACCTATAAATGTGTGAAGAACTCGAGAGCTGTCATTGTCCATTTTGGGATCCACTGAGTCAGGACCCTCTGGAGCCCAGAGTGTACCTCTGAAGGCCTTTCAAATAAATCCCTCCTTTATTCCTGTCTAGTCTCTGTTTCCAGGTAGCCATTTAAGGCATCATAAGAACATGAATAATTTTGCATATATGCACCTATACATAATGCATGTTAATACACACATTTACACACACTAAGGCACATATATGTTTTAACCATGTTTTGCATACTTCAACATATATTTCATATATAAGCCAAAAATCCACGTTTCTTTATTTTAACACAAGAAAGTTCAGAAACTTGAAATACTTCTTGAAGTTAGATCTGGTAACTTTGAATGCATCTGTTTTTTCTTATTGTCAACAATAATTATGTAATTAAATTCTTTTGAATGTCATTCAATTACATTTCAAGAGACAGATTTTGTGCTTTGCATTTAATTTGATGGAAAGAAGTTTAGATTAAAATAATTTACTGACAGGGCAGTAGATATCCCATTAAATAAGTAACTACCTACTTACATATCTACATCTAATTTCTCTTTTACTTTTTGCAGACACATTTTGACCTTACTCTTTTGTTGATTACTGGTCAATAGCCTGGATGGACCTGAACCCTATATCCTTTAAAACAAAACCAGAAATGAAGTAAAGTCTTCTTTCTTAAAAAAACAGAGAATCACTACATTGTGCCCATATCATTCATACACACCACAGCTAAAACAAACTTCATAAAAATCACACACTCCTGGAAGGCCAGGTCAAGGTAACTTGATCTCCATGTCACCACAGTATATGGAGACCTGGTTGTGAGCTGTTGGAAGCTCAGCTTGGCTTCTTTGAAAGCCCAGTTTTTCGAATTGTCAGTACTTTGGCAGGGTGGTTCAGAAGGGAGCAAGTATTCCTAGGGCACAGGGTAGCCTACAACAAGCCCAGGGCTGGATTAACAGTGATGCATCAAGCTCTGCAGAGAGCAAGGCTGCAAAGATCACTTTTAGACACTTCTGGCAAAAGAGAAAGGCCTCCAAACCTGCTTCCATCCAAAAACTGTAGGGGAGTTACTTAACATTCATTAATCCATGACTTAAGTAATAGTTACTTAATAAACAGGAATGAGAAGTATTTCAGGGCTAAAATAGAAAGGGTCACTTTTAGCCTGAATATTAGCATCACAATTAAGAATATTTTAATTGCCTTCAAAGGTTAACCTCAAAGTAGACAAGATAGGGTTTGATTTCTTTCCTGTACATATTGTTGTAAAGAGTGATGAGCTAGTACAAACTTTTCCTGCTTCCCTGGGGGATTTCACAATACACATGTAACTCCCTCCACTTCCAAGCAAATCAATTTTGTATCAGTACTTAACAGGTACCTCTTCATATGCCATACTTACAAATTCTTAATAGCAAAATGCAGTCACTGGTGTAACTGCAATGTCATATTTTGACATCTTCAGACAGAAGATGGGCATATTTGCCTGTATTCCCACATTTATCTCAATTTCAAACAATGTTTTCTCACAAAAGATGCTTCACTACTGACTTTCTGAACATTAAGAAGGGAAAAAGAAAATACAAGACTCTAGACAGATAATTAGACCAATAAGCAGTCCTTCCTCTTCTCCTTGTGTTACATTGATCCTGACAGGTTGAAACTAAAGCAAGATGCTTACAGTATTGATGTTCACAAAACAGATTGTTGGTTATTAGGCAGGTCTTTTCCACACAAAATTAGGAACTAAGGCCCCTGTTTCAGAATAAGAGTAAAAATAATCACTAACACTGCCTCCTCTTTAGACAAATACATTCAATCTATGCAAGTGTTTGCATTTCAGGGATTTCTCAAGTATTTTAAAATGTGCTCAGATGCTACTTCAAACAAAAGATTTTTTCTTTTGAGAATTGCATGGAATATACATGTGGCAATATAGCTGGGAAAGGACATCTAATTGACTTTTGTAGTTGTAGTGTTTAGATCATGCACTATATAACTCCATGTCTTCCAGAGAAGAAATATGAGAATAAATCAGGGTTTGAGTAGTTGTTCCAAGACTAGCTCACTCTATTACTGCTGTTTTGACTTTTCGTTCTCACATCTCAAAAAGACAGTGAAACAGATTATTCTAAGTTAAATTCAGTATGACATTCAGCTCTGTCAGTAATTTAGGAAGCAAACTAATAGGGTCTTTGGGACTTAAATCTCCATTACATCGACTATATTTTCAACAGAAGAGCCAAAATTCACAATTGTGAACAGTATTAAGAAAGAGTAAGTAAGCAGAGAGATTTAAAAGACAAAGCAAGAGGAGAGGTACATAGGGAGCTGTAGGCAGACATTGTGAGTTTATGGACAGATGCTGAGAATCTACACCTGCATGTTCCATACAGCCAGCAAAAGTTAGCACCTCCTCCTGATTAGTGAATATAAAGCACCACTGAACTATGTTTGCTCTTTCAGAATCCAAATTTTAAGATTCCTACATTGCTGGAGACTCCTAAATTATAATTAAGGAGACAGCTGAGACTGAAACCTTCTTTAGCATGAAAGCCATATATATTATTTCACAATTTTTTTATTTGAGGAGCTTTGCTGGCATTTTTCTATATGCAACTTGATGCGACACTGTCACTCAAAATGTAAACCACTTTTGCTCTCTTTTAGTAAACTGCACAAGATGAAAAGCGAAGGCATCAAGCAAGAGACAGTTTCAGGGCTTCCTGACAAGCAACACTAAAGCCATGATTTCTTAATTTTCCCATACTGCAAATGATACAGGCAAAGAAAAGGACACCCAAGCTATTATTATGTCACTTTGAATTACAGCAAAGGGCACTCTGGCAAGCTGAACATAAAATGCAGCCTTCATTTCACCAAACAAACCTTATCTAGTGAAGAAAATGTGCTATCCTAAGGTAACACCAGAAATGAAGGAAAATTATTCTGATTTTTTGAGATCAAGAATAAAAGATCACTGAAACACAAAACCTTCTAGTTTACAGTAATTTCTACCCATAACATCCAGATGGAGGATAAAAAAGCTTGTCTATACACATACACAGGAAAATGCTGTTGCCAAATGCTTCCAATTTAACTTGATTTATGGGGAAACTCTATTATCTTCCAGGACACGCTATCCTGAAACATTAAAAAAATAAACTGTTCAGGATATCTATCTTGCCTACATGGACAGTATGAGCGGTGAGATGGATTTAGTCTATAAGAATGGAGGGGGGGGAAAAAAAAAAGGCAAGCAGCAAAACCATTTTGGGGGGACTGAACTGAATTAAGGGAAAATCAATGATCTGCATCACTCCAAGAAGTGTTATTCCTAAGATTGTTAATTCTTCCCAGGCACCTATCAGGCAATAGGAAAGAGAAGGGAAAAGAGGAAATTAGAAAGGAAGATGGTGGTTGGTCTGCACTTGTTTCTTTATTAATAAAATAGAATGAAAACCAGGACACAGATTCTTTTAATACTTTAAACAATGTGAAAAATCACTGCCAAAAAGCAGTTATGGTTCCTGTATTGCCTATGGAATAGGAGTGGCAGAGCATGTTCCATAGGCATGCACATGGATGTACACACAGAAGGCAGGACGTGGATTCCCACTGCCTGACAGCTTTGTTGTGTGACAATCTAGTCTGCCTCTCTGGGTGGGAAGCAGAGCATTCTGGAAAAGAGAACTTTGTCAGGAAATGCTCCAGTCTTCAGACTCTTAGCAGTAACACATCACACAGCCCAGTGTGATGCTTCCTTGCTAAGATGCAGTACCTGGAGGAGGGAAGGTGCCCTGGAGCCCCCTGGATGGGACCAGGACTCAGGAACAGAACTCCATCCCAGCTCACAGAGAGCAGCTGGCAAACCACATGCCTTTGCAGAATGCCAACTGGTTGGTTTAAAACCATGAATTCACCGTAAGAAAACAAAGGAAGAAAGACCTGAGCACAGCTATGACACAGGATGGGACAAGCCAATTTACTTCTTCAATAGCTTGGATTTTGTTTCGATTTATCATTTGTAACTCTTGGCCTGGTTGCTGGCCTTCACCCAAGCTGGAGGCACATAAGCTATTTTAAACATAAAATTACTTCACAGGCAATTAGTGAGGCCAAGAAGCCACCAGAGAGCTATACGTGATGAATGTAATTGCTAGTAGGAAATCCTTCAGGGTTTTTGACCTTGTTGCGAATTTTTTTTTTTCTTTCTTTGGGAATACCCTGAAAAGATCACACAGCTGGGAGAACACTGTTGTCTCAGAAAGAAATGATGAGGTAATTTACTCGTTAAAGAATTAACAGCTTCAGAGGCTAAAGAGTTTATGAACAAGATCACTAAAAAGATCTTTGTACCTCTGCATAGGAAATGTTTGATAGCAGTCTGTTCAAATTAAAACCTGGTAGACTTAATGTTCTTTGGATAAATAAATAAATGTCTTTTTAATGAAAGAAGAAACAAAAACATTCTGCAGAAACAGAACAAAGTGAGGTGGGGAGCACCTGCTGCCTTCCAAGTAACACCCTCCAAAGCACACAGAAATAACAATACTTGAAGCAACTGCAACGAATTTTTAGGATTTCTTTCCAAAATTTGAAAGGAAAGCTCCTTAATTCAATACAGCACTGAAGCCACAGCAAAGAACGTGCCAAAATCACTCAGCAGGACACCTCCACCCCCAGGATTCAACCAGCCAACCTGGGCACTGCCAGCAGTGAGGCTGGAGCAGCCTGGAGCTCACGCTGGTGCTAAGGCTGCTTTAGAGACTGTTCAAAGGCACCGGTGGCTTCTGAAGTTCATGTTGTGCTTAATGGGCTGGCAGCTACATCACATTGCTCCAAGTCCGTCCACACAAGCTGCAGTCACTGCTGTGCAGATATTTGCTATGCCTGCTCCTTTCCAGCTCAGTGCTGACAGTTCCTTTAGGCAGGTTTGCATTTTTTGGGTGCGTAGGGAGCTGCTCCAAGGAGGTTCTGTCTCCTCTACAGAAAGGAAGATTAACTGGCTAAGAGTAGTCCTCCTTCTCTTGCATACAGAGAAGCTGAATAAAACAACCAAAAAAAAGCATCAAAGTCTAACAGGAAATGTAATAACAACACTCCTTGGGTAACCAGGAGGAATAATCTGAGCTTCACTGGAGTTTGTCACCACATACAGCAACAAATATGTATTCACATAAATCATTATGCCCACACTGATGGATAATACTTTACTCTAGCTGCTTATTACAGAGAAGGCATGTCAACATCCTCTTGCAGAGCCTCAATAAAAGGAGCATCAAACGGAAGGTTTAATTTTTCATCATCATACGAACACTCTGATTCCCACAGGAGCGCTCTCAGCAAAGGCAGGTGGATTGTGCCATCAGAGAAAAGCAGCAGACCTATGCCTTGTAATGAAATCAAACAGCTCACTAAATCTAATACACACTCTAGCTGAAATTTGAGCTTCAAAAGCAACGGCCCATAACTTCAGAAATTAAACCTAGCAGAAAAGCACTGATGGTGCTCTTAGATGTGCTATTTTAGTGTCATTCTTGCCTCACATGAAAAGTTTCTTCTGAAAGATAGAGCCAAGCTGTGTGGGCTTGATACTGCTATTAAGTCTTGTAACAGCATTATTTTACTGCATGGTTAGAAATGGAGATTTAGGTTTTCTTTTCTAAAAGGCAAGGAGACTTCCACATAAACTGAATTTAATGGTTTTTGCTTGTGAATTGGTTTCTTCTTGTTTTCTTTGGGGGGTTTTGTTGGCTTTTTTTAATACTGTTCAAGTTCTTTTCCTTAAAAACACATGCCACAAGAATTAAAGTAGCTTATCTTTTTTTTTTTTTTAGATAGGGAAAACAGAATGCACACCCTCACATGAGTAGTCCTAGCATAGCAAATATACACAGAATAAACATTACTCCAGCTTTATTTTCTATTGTTCTCTACAGCACTACAAAAATGCAACAATAGAAGCCTAGGATGGTTTGGGTTGGAAGGGACCTTTTAAGTCATCTTGTCCAACCCCCTGCAATGACCAGGGACTTCTACAACCAGATCAGGTTGCCCAGAGCCCCATCCAACCTGACCTTGAATGTTTTCAGGGAGGAGGCATCCACCACCTCTCTGGGCAACCCATTCCAATGTTTCAACACCTTCATTATAAAAAAATTTCTTCCAGTAGGTTGAAGTTATTTTGACCTTTGGTTTGGTTTCTGATTTAAGATTGTGGGAGCAGGTCAGCTGCCTAAATATCTCTGAGATATCCTAAGGTATTCAAGTCATATAGAGGCAGATGTGACACAGGACATGGAAGAGACCCTTAGAGAGCTGGAGCTAGAAGCTAAATGAAATTACCATACAGTATATTAAATATACTCAACATTTACAGCAAGTGAACTGAAATGAGCCCTCTCAATACTTAAAAACATTTACTTTATGCCTTGATGGTGTACATAACTTTGAAGAGTGCTGTTTATAATGAGGTAGAAATCTGTAGGAATGTCTGTAGGAAGACTGGATTCTTCCCCTTAGAACACCCTGAATATGAAATGAGGTCTTGCTACCTCAGGAGGTGCAACTTTCAAAGCGCTCACAAACACTGCTGATCTTCAAGAAGAACCTTAAGAATAGTTAATCCAAAAGAATAATCTTTACTGTCATTTATATTAAAATTGTTTATCTATTATTTGTCTTCATCTGTTCTTTTTTTACTTCTTGCTATGCATGGAATTATGAAAAATCTCACCTGGCTCCCACAAGGCTCACATTACACTTCAGAAGCCACTGAAGGCTCTCTGGATTTCTGAGAGAAATTGAAGGTGGCTGAACCACCACGGTGTTTGTCTAAGTTTATTTAGTTTTGTTTGAAACTATGATAATTCCACCCAAACCTGAGTCCCAGCATGACCACAGACTGAAAGCAGTACTAGCACAACATTTCTCACCAATGAGCTCCAAATGCCATTGTAACTCAGTCCCATAAGATGTTACTTTCCACTTACAGAAATAACATCAGAAAATTTCAAGGCACACACTACTACCCCTAATGTTGTCCTTCTCAGAATTAAGTGTATTATGTCTGAATATAAACAAATATTTCCACTGTTCCTATTATACCTTTACACTGCTTTAAAGAAATCTCTTTTCATTCTTGTATTCTCATTTCCTTCCTATGGACGTACTAGCAAACTGCTTCAGGAAGGATGTTCCTTTTCCTTATATTCTGATACTGATGGATATATCTAATTTTCTGTTTCCCACACCTTACCAATCCTATCCACTACCTGTAACACTCTCCTTTCCCTCACACACACTTGTATTTTCCTCTCCATTCTCTGTGATAAAGGGACAGTACCACCTATTATACTCAAAACCACGCCCAAATGCCTTTATATCTTTGGCAGACTCTTCTCAATGAGGGAAGCAGCTGCAACAACAGCCTTTACTATTCTTGAACCTACCATTAAAAATAGCAAATGAAGATCTAATTTTACATATTTGGATGTTTTTAGGAAAATTATTGTCTTCCATTTTCAATTACAACTTTGATTTAGTATCAAAATTAAATATTCTTTCAATGATCTTTCATATTGTCTTCCAGAGAGTAGTACACATTAGCTATGTTCCCCTCTCCCTCACTGTACTACTTTATTAATGTGAACTCAAGGTCTCCCACCCCCTTCCATAATTTCTAATTACCTATAGGTAATATTATAAGGAATGTCCATTAGCATAAAGATTATTTTTGGCATGATAAGACACATTTTAAGGCTATCCGTCTTTTTCCAGACTAAAAATTATATATTTTGCCTCTTCAGGGTTTTACCTTACAGCTTTTAAAAAGTAGCATTCCATGCAAAGAGGTTAGATTCACTGCATTTTCTTTTAAATTTATTCCCAGCTATTTTTATTCCACTAGATTCCAATTTAAAATTGAAGCTTGCTATCACTTACAATGACTGACAGAAATTTTAAAAAGGATAATTTAATCTTTTCATACATTCACCAACAGTGTTTAGAGTTTGGTCTGTCATTCTCTGAAACTGGCTTGGACCTGCAATCTGCAAACTTACTTCTAAATACCAAAAAACATCTCTGTGAGCATCAGGCAGAAAACAAGTTCACCATTTGAAAAGGCTTGTCATTTGAAAATACAAGTAGGACATATGTGGCTCATAAATGCAAGCCTTCCTTGTAGGAAGAAATGTCTCGTTAGTTGTCTGTTCAAGCTCATTTATTCTTCAATATTTAAAGGTAAACTGCATGTGACAAATACGAGAACTTTCACAAACAGACACTGTAAAACACACATGCATGTTTATATTACACATTCAAAGGTAAATTTCAAAAAAAAAATCAACTTGTTCTTCACTCTATGTGTTCACAAAACACAAGTAAATGCTGCTTAATTTGAAAAGAAAGGCAGGTTTTCTGGTACATGGAAACTGCAGAAGGAGGTTGGAATTTGCCAGTGTGCTCTCAGCCACGCAGAGGAATAAACTGCCTCCTCCTCCAACCTTACTTTCACCCAGAAATTGCTCTGGTCTAATGATTCAGCTCCCTTTGTGACTGCCCAGTGGATTCTCCCCTCCTGCCACGGAGGTGTTGAAGCTATCTATCAAAAGAACATAGAAGTTTAGCTGCCCTGAGTTGCAGTCAGCGCAGCAGAGCAGGCATGAGAAAGGAAATGAGACACGCTCCTCTTGGAAGAGCTGTACTAGTTCCCTTATCTTTCCTGATCTTGCCCAAAACAACAGCAAGGGAGGACATGAAACATCATTTCTTCTCTGGCTTCCTCTAAGAGCAGCAGTTCCCAGCTGCTCCTGGGGTTGACATGTGCTGAAAGACTGATGCTATCCCAATCCATGTGCTGTGGCCTTGGAATAGAACAAAATCTATTCCACGTGAGAGAATGAAAAAGCACCAGATTAAAATCTCCCAGATTTCTATCACACTTTTCAGAATGAAAAACTAAGACTACTGGGAGCATTTGCTACAAGTTTTGAAATGAAAAGCAGCAGTTTGGCAGAATACATCACCAAGTTCTTGCCATTCCATACATTGTTTCTAAAACAACTGCTTCTGCTCCCTGAAGGCATTTAACAGTGGTCACAGCTGAACAGCTGCTAAGCATGCAAAATTATCTACTTAAAAATGTCTCTTGGAATTTTTATACACTTGTTCATCTTCTACACAAATATACTTCATAAAAGAAACAAATCTATTACCACCAAGAAATAGTTCAGAGGTAATCTCAGGTATCCTGAGGAGCCTTTTCTCTGCATGCCATCAATCTTAAATCCTTCTTTCCAAGCTGTTTGCCCTTTCTTCCCAGGTCTATTGCTTCTGATAATCTGATTAAGCCACCTTATTTATAAAAATAACCCAAAACCCTACCAGCACACAAAGAAAAATAACAACTGCAGATTTTTCAGGTGGTACTAAAATTCTTGAAGAGTGAGCCTGAGGGTATGATTTCATTTGAAACTATATAATAATTCAGACTATACTCAAAAGCTTTTATCCTGCTTTTACTGGAACTTAACACAACTTTGTTTCTACTTCCAAAAGCCATTCCCTTTCTCTCTCTTTCTCTATATATGCATGCACTTCAAAATCACTTCAGTTCCTTTTCTGAGAGCCATCAGCACTAACATTTGTATAACAAAAGTATGTGAACATTTCAGCAACAGGGCTTGCAAAATCTAAAGATCATAAATATTGTACAGGATGCAGCACTATTAGGTATACAAGCATGTATATGTTCCCTGCACAGAGAACTGTGTGACCCTAGGGACTGATATTTGTCCTTTAACAAATGAAGGTAAAAACACAACAAAGCCAGTGTACAGTGATCCACAGAAAATGCTAAGTTTTAAATAGGTCTTTTGAGTCCTACAAAATTCTGTAGTAACCGTACAGTAATCTATTCATTTTTAGAGGATAGATAAAAAAAAAACCCTTAACAAGCACTTATCTTTCCACATCAAACCCTGTAAAATTTATTTAAAAGGAGATGGAAAGACTTGGAGTATCTTCTCAATTGGCACCTATTGACCTTTTATATGTCAGATAGTCACTGAAAGATGGATATTTCAAAAAGTGATATGAATGTACAGGGCAAGAGGCCACTGACACACAGCAGCAGAAATTTGCTATGAATCAATCAAATCCTGGTTAGAGAAAAACACAAGGAAAATATTCGTATCTTGCAACATTCATGAGACAAAAATGCTTAAAACACAGGCAAGAAATGCAGATCAAGAACAGCACCATCCCTGTTCTCTAAAAGGAGGTGTGAAGAGTCTTTTTGTCCAAGACCTCTCTGGAATGCAATGGTGCACTCCAGGTACAGGTGAAACAATCATGAACATACCATCTGACTTCTGAAATTGATTGCACTTGAGAATGCCTTAAGATGCCATTAATGCATGACAGTACTCATTTAGTTACAGGTAAAGCCTTGTTTTGTAAACAGAATTAGCCTGCACTAACCTGTACTGTAACTCTTCTGTGCTGTAATCAATCAAATGACAGTAACAACAACATAGCTTTTTAATTTCCACAGATCTTTTCCCTGCCCAGTGAAAGACAAAACAACTGCAAATAGGCAGACATGAAAAATAAAACTGATGACTGCACAATTCCCTGTTAGTATACAGAAGAATGGTGCTAGGTTTATAGCTCCAATCAGAATACATTGTGCTGCACAGAGACACAGAAGCTTCTTGGTGCCCACAAGGGCCTTGTATGCCAAAACTTTGTCAAGCTGTTGAAATCCCTGGCTCTCAAAATTTAAACTGGGTCTTCAGTGCCTTTTTTAAACTTTTTCTTTTTTTTTAAATACTTTTGAGGAGGGAAGAAAATGTTTAGCGGGAAAACAGCTAAATCATAGATTCCTAGATTATCCTGGAGTTGTAAGGGACCCACAAGGGATCATTCAAGCCCAACTCCTGGCCCTGCAGAGGGTCATCCCCAGGAATCACACCATGTATTTGAGAACATTGTCCAAATCCTTCTTGAACTCTGTCAGGCTCAGTGCTGTGACCACTTCTCTGGGTGCTCTGTGCCCAATCAGCTTCTGGGTGAAGATCCTGATATTCAAACTAAACCTCCCCTGAACTGAGGTTTGTTGTGCTGAGTTTAATTTAAAAATTAGTCCTGTCTTCATTAATGTCATTATTATAATTTCAGCTGTATTTTGCCAATCATGGTATGAAACTAAAGAGTACTTTGGTACAAGCCCCCTCTTTGCTGGTATTCAGGGTACAACATACCTTCTCTAAGTGCCAGTATTATAAGCTATCAGTGCTTTTTGCTGGGCACAAACCTCTCTAAATAAAGCTCTGCCTTAAACCCTAATACAGGAATAAAAAACTTGTTTTAAGTTAAGTCTCACAATCTCACTACCAGCACCTTCCTAAGTCAGAATAAATGCTGTACATTGTACAATTATAAACACATAATTTTTTTCCCTTATTCATTCCTTCTTTTTTTTTTTTCCTCCAAAAGCAGGGGAGCGAATTTGTTACACCGTGGTGATGAGCAAGAAGGCCCTGAATAATGTCATGGGCCAAAGCCATGAATATTTCAGACAGCACAAAATACTTTGTTACTGCTCCAAAAGTTGTCTGGAATAATGGCTACCCCAAACCTTAGTCCTCTTGCTTTTCCCTTGTGTTTGGAGCTCATAATCTTGTAACAGCAAACTGTGTTTTAAAAAAATCCCAAAACCATACCAAACAAACCAACCAAAACCAAAACAAACCAACCAACCAAACAAAATGCCCACCACCTTAAGAAAGGTGAAGAGCTCAGCTGCTCGATCTTACCTCTCGAGCTCATGTATAACACTTGCTAAAGTGCATGCACACAAACCACAGAAGAGACAGGTGACAAGAAGATCCAGAAACAAGAAATTAAGCATATTTGTCCTTAGAAACAAGGGAGAAAGTGTTAATCTTGTGAAATAGGATTCTTGCAGTACTGGCAAAGTTAGTGTCAGGATAAATTACTTGCTTCAGCAAATACCAAATACAGAAGGAGGCCTGCCAGGGTGCCAGACTAGCTCAAACAACCCCGCTTCCAGCAAAGCATTTCTACATTTAGTTCATATTTTGCCACTTTCCTCCTGATCCTGTTTTTGCATCTGTGCTTCATTCCCTCTCCCTTTTGCAGCTATATTCCAGATAATGGCAGGAATTTGCAATTTAACATTAAAACCAAGATGGAATAAATGAAGGGGGTTTTTCTGTGACTTGCATAGAAAATCCTTTCTGAATGACACACAGGAGCAAAGCTATCACTGCTGGTATTGCATTTCCCTAAAAGAAGATCTGAATGAAAAAGTAGTTTAAAGGTACATAAATTTTTATTATTCTGACACACTGAAACAGTTCCATATGAACAAGTATTTTCAGTTCCCAGCATGTCCAAAAAGGTTCACTCCTACCTGTATTCCATAAAAAATGGAATAAAGTTTGGCAGTGTAACCATGGCACAGACAAAACTAAACGAAATCTTAAAAAAAAAGAAATCAGCACAGGAATAATGTGCTCTTGAAGACTCACCATATATCTATTTATACACTGATTAAACTACATGAATAAAAGTAAGCACTGGCTTTGAAATTACCACCCTACTACACGCTCTTCCAACTCTGATGGAAACATATTCCATAAGACACTGTATTAAACTATTAAAATCTCCATTTTTTTCCAGTAGGCTCTGGAAGACCACACTGTATTTCATTTATCTGTCCACAGTTGTAGAAATCACTTATAAACAGTACCCATTTAAACACTATGGAGAACACATCATTATGTAATGACAATATTATAGGAGCAAAGTTCATGCAAAACTGTTTTTTTCTGATTTAAATTCTGTCAAGATATTTAAATATCTAAAATCTTCTGCAGCATTCAGATACAAATATGCAGGGGAAAGAAACTGAATAATGTCAAAATAATGAGAAGAATACTCTGTACTAATTCTAATACTAGTATACTTATTTTATACTAATTCTTACTAATCCTAGCCAATTAAGCTGCACACAATGCAAATCCTGTGACTAGAATGGGAGAAAGTAATTTATCCAAATAACACTATGTAATTATATTTTTGTAAAAGCTGGGATACAAATAGTAAAAAATTATATTTTGAGCCAGTAAATTGCTCTAAAAAATTGTTCAAGAAGCTGGAAAAAGATGCCATAAACATGAGATAATCAGAAATATGCTTAAGTGGAAGAGGAAAAAAAATCAATTATATGAATAAAAAAGCCAAAAATCAAATACTGTATCGTATGAGCAAACTACATCATATGGTAAAATATGGCCTACAAAATATACTGATGAAGCTTGCCTTGTCAAAACATAATGGCATCTCATTAAAGACAGACACGACTTAGAAAGAGCTTAATCACAGAAGTCAAAAGAAACACATTAAAAGTTCATATTCATTGGAACAGAAAGAGTGCAATGACAGAATGACATAGGTTAGGAAAGCTTAGTATCTAAACAATAGCCTTAAGAAACATTTTAAAAATACTTTCAAATTTGAAATTATATAACAGATTTTTGGGATGGGTTCACTTTTTAGCAGCAAACTCAAAGCAACCATCAGTGCAACCAGCAAGAGACAGTGGCATATTTTAGGTATAGCTGTGAGAACTGTCCAGTTATGTACCTATGACAAAAGCACATGTGTCTTCCTAAGTAATTTATGGCAAAAATGTATAAATAATATTCAGCTAAATACCCTCATTTTAGCCACAGACACGCACACACAATCACAATGAAAAAGGGCAGTCAGGCCCACCAGAATGCAAATTATAATGACAACCACATATAAACAGAACTCGTGAGCACAAGTCAATTTTGATGTCACTTTCTTACTTGTTCAGAGAGCCCAAAGCTCACTAACATCAAGGCAGAGCTCGCCACTGCCTCAATGAACTTTAAGAGAGAGCTTTGGTGAAATAAAAACCTAGATAGCATAACTTATGATAGTTGGCTGGTTTTAGGAAAGTCAGTATGATCACCAATATTTTTATTGTGGTTTGTCTTAAATTCTACCTTGAATGTTGAGTTGCAGTACTCCAAAATGGCTAACCTCTGTTTCAATATAAAAGCAAATCTCCACAAAAGGAATGCCAAGTTCTTCTTTTTTATGGGGAAAATCAGGAAAGGTCCTGCTCACGTGGGAGATTTGCTCACTTACTAAGTGGTGATTTTGGTTAACTGTTTTAGCCATAAAACATCCAGACACATTAAACTGTTTCTCTCTACATGCACCCTGCCAGTCTCAATTTTTAAAGCCATTTTTGCTCCATAGCACTGTGCATGAGGGCAGGAGTGCAAGTTTAAGACATCAACTGATCCAAAGCTGCATCACAAAGTGTAGAGTGGGAAAACAAAAAGATTGGTGAGAAAAATGCTCATTTTCATAGCAAAAGGACTGACCCAAATACTGCCTGCTCACATTAAACCAAAATAAAAAGTTCAAAAGCAAACCCCCCAAAAACCCCACCCAAATACTGATTGGCCCATGAGGGACAGGAAGAATAGTGCTACGTAAGAGAAATAAAAATCCTAGAATATAAGCAATCCTTGGCTCGTCGTTCACTCTGTTTATCTCTGCCCTGCTTGAAAGAGGTGCAAGCACAGTTTCATTACTTTCTTGGCTGCTTTATGACATGCTCAGCTTCTACTGAGGCAACATCAGTTATGTCTGAAAATATATTTGTTCTTATTTAGATTATCTTCACAGAGGTTTGACACATGACCTGTTGATAAAAAGAGTGTTCCTCTTAAGCTTGCAAATGAGGATATTGCCTTTTACCTAACAACTTTTCAACACTTTTTGTTGAGTCCAAGAAGAAAAACAGAGGAGAGTTTTCAATTTAAATGTAAAAAAATAATTCCTAGGCATGAGCTAAGTTTGAATGTTACATCCATGAGCTCTTCAGTACACGGATGATTATTGTCTCTGTAAAGGGAACTCACCATGAAGACGAAAATGTAAAGAGGAAGATTAAGAGAGCAGAATTCTGANTGGAATGCACTGTGCAGAGAAAGCATTAAACAAATCTGCAGCTGTGCCAGGATCCAACTATGCTACGAACTGTGAGAATTTCTCCTGAGACTACACCAGTCCTTGTTTCAGAAATTCTGGATGATCAAGGCACTAGGGCTAATTAAGAGATCAATTTTAAATGCTGCAGAATCATCTATGTGATAAACATACATGAACACAAATAGTTAAATGAGTAACTACACATACAGCTGGCACTCCACTATCTGAGTATTAGACCTACATTTTTATCTGGTTTTTAAATTTTATTTTCCTTGAACATCCATTTACAGCAACAGTTGCATACTACCAGTTTTACTGCTTTATCTATAGAACCAGTCATTTTTCAGTGTCAGAAAAACTCTGAAGCCTATCACAAGGAAGAAAAAACCTTAATATAGGGGAATACAGGACTGTACAGCTTCAGAAGTTGACAGACTGTTTAGATGAGGACAATTCTTTTTGGTTTTAACCTATTGGAGTTGAAGGTAATGGCACCAGCTATAATGAAATGCTCTTTGTAAATTACAAAACTGTTTGATGAGTTGGTATTTTCATAACTATAATGAATTTGCAAGAAAATCAAAATTTGCAAAATGCAGAATTCAAATGAAGCTTAGGTGCTTGCACTCATCTTCATCCCAGTTCTAGTTTCAATTATTTTTTCCTTAAAAGAACTGGATAACTGGGTAACTTAGTGAGAAATTTGTTAGATCTGGCAGTATTATACATTTTCTTATCAGAACTTCTTCCATCTACCCTCTGTCATTTAACTCAAATTACTCATGATCCCTAACAATTTAGTATAATCAATTCCTTCCATAGACTCTTGCACACATTGTGGATTTCTTCCACTGCTTGCTTATTATTTTGCAATGCACTTTTTGGTATTTGTAGATTTATCACAAAATGCAGTTGGTGTGATCAGCTCCACTGCCAAGGAGTGAGGAGTGGGATTTGAGCTGACCTGCAGCAACTGATCAAAACCATGGAAGTGCTAAATGAGAAAATGGTTTCAGTTTTGCAACACTTATCATTTTATGGTCTTCGGCTCCAGGTTAATCACAGCCAATCGAGCAGAACTGCTGATGTAGGGACATTACCTATTAATAGGGTTACTATTTTTAATGCCTTTCTGCAAGGTGCTGCTAAGACCTGGCTTGGTGAGGAGGCTGAGGCACATTCTATGCAAATCTGTACTGACCTGGAGCACTTTTCTGCGCCATATGAAAATGCTTTGCTCAGGCAACTGCAGGAGAAATAAGAAAGAACTCATCACTTGCCTTCTGAATAAATGGAGTAGACACTTCTACCACCACCACCACCTCTACATGTGGAAGAGAATGTGTTTCATGGTCAGTCTGTTTTCAGTGAGGATGCAGCACACAGACAGATGTAATCTACAAAGATTGAGCCACAGCAGCAGAACAAACAGAACAGAAATAGAGAAAAGAAATTTTCGATTGGTGCCAGGAAAGTCATAGAGCAGATCAGCCTGAG